>JAJJWW010003981.1:0-337868 GCA_023531295.1 Papaver armeniacum | reverse complement strand
AAGAGGAACTTTGGGGATATCACTCGCTCTAGCTAGTTTCCTACGGCTAGTGATGAATGGTTCTAACGAAGATAGATAAGTATACTATTGAGTCAACGCTTGGTAACGGCGAAGGACTCCTTGATCACCCTTTCATCTTATTCTCTTTTTATTATCTTTTTATTTAATTCATTAACCAACCCCTCTTTTACTTTGTTTTGCTATCTAAATAACATATCAATTACACATACTGTGGGGAACGATCCTTACTACCGCTTATATTACCAGCTAATTAGTGGGAAATATGTTTATTAATTTGTTGTGGTTACGTCACTCATCACCTAAGGATTCTAGGTTATGGAAAACTCGCAAAATCTAACGACGAGTGCCTTCGCACGGAAAACAACTTCATACAAGTATCTTGTGTTTTTTTGCAAAGCAATGATTAATCATTTTGGTCCAACCTATTTACGAAAATTAAGTGATGCAAATGTTATGGAAATATTAAGGAAAAAGTAGAATCACGACTGTTGACGTTCACGCTTTCTTCTTGAAATTTCGAAATATATTATCCCACAACCTCGTTACCTTGTTGTTAGACACCATTTTATCTTGTATAAAAATATAGTTTCTGCAAATGCATTCATCTTCAGCGACATTAAATCTTGCACCCTGAGTTTTGTTGCTTCGGAAAATTTAAGAATCAGACTGAGAATCCATATTAATAAAATCGAACATAGTGAACTACGTAGAAAATGGGAGTGAAAACAGTGATTTTGTGTTAGATTATGACATATATGAGTGAGAATTGAGAAAAGTAGAAAATGTACGAATTGAATTGAAATTGCAATCGAGTATTTATAGGGTGATAGATCTCTAGCCATTTGGATGAAATATTATATTACACCAGGCGATCGAGACTAGGATACTAACTGGCTAAGACTTGACCGCCCTTTGTTGTGTCCACCAAGCGGTCGAGACTCTATCGATTGATAGATATTGAACCTTACTGGCTAGGTGGCATATCTTCTATTTAGCCGCTTATGTTTGCCACCTTGCCATGCTTGTAGTGGATGCAAAAGTGACAAAGTGACTTATTTTCCATACCCATAGAAACATGCTTCATAAGTACAAAGTTTTGTTCTAACTTAAAATAATTTATATATAATAAAGTTAAGTTAAAAATTGAAGTAATGATATTGCTGATTCGGAATCCGAGTCTGACTCTAATAATTTATTTAATAAATTTAAGTTGAAAATTAAAGTAATGTTTTTTTTTTTTTTTGCAAACTTTAGATCTAAATCTGGGTTGGATGTCAGATATAATATGAAAAATTGTTTGTTTTTTTTATTTATTTCTTTGAATTCGAAATCTTACACGGTTTATAACTCTAACATAAGTGGGTGGTCGAGATAAACCTTTATTTTGAATTTTTTCTTTGAGTTTTGCTTTACGGATTTTCTTTTGCTTCTAACGAGGAGAATCGAAACAAAAATAAAACAACCTCAGTCGTCAATGCTTGCACCATTATGCGTGGTAATAAAATGAATCCGCAGCTCTCTATCGCTCGGATGCTCATCTCACACTTTAGATCCGATCGTATTGACCTTGCTTCCAAAAGGTAGCTTGTGACCTAGATACAACTAACTTCCCAATGTAGCTTATGACCTGTTACACCATGCTTCACAAAGTAACTTGTGACCGATTACAACATGCTACACAAGATAGGCTATGACCGAGTTATACCCCAAATCTCAACATAAGTTAAGATAAGTTCTACCTTGTCATCTTGTATTGGTCATTCAAAAGATATTCAATAAAGAACTCCGACCAATCATGATTTCTTTTGATTACGAAACAAGTTCGTATATGTACTTCCTTTAAACAAATGTTATAAAACATTTTTTCCTAGGATGAAATCAACACCTATAACTTACACATAATCAAGTAACTAAATACAAAGATTATGTTGATGTCGTATTTACGAAGTTCCAAAAGATAAGCGTTTATACTTCATAATTCAATAAATTCCTTGACCCTTTCATCATAATGATATGACCAAGTCTAATCACCGAGTATTATATATATATCTTTGCATGTTATGCTTTCAATATAATCCGACTGAAAAATACATTAGGAATAGAAACAAGATCAAGTCAATATCACCAACCTCAAGTGGAAGGATGATGTCTTCGTTGTAGTTATTACTTCTTCTCATTCTTCAGGACTTCAGAGTAATACTTGTACGTCTCTACATTCCTAGACTTTCTAGTCTAACCTAACGGAATGAGCCACATAATTGGCCTCCTTTTTGACAAAAACTAAATTCAACAGAAACTTCACCAAGTTCTCTCTGATCCTACTGATTGTGTACTGAATGCGCCATGGAAAAGGAAGATATCTCAAAGTGTTGATAGTGACAGGAGCATCTCCTTCAATCACAATGTCCCTCCAACCCTTGCTGGTAGCCGATTCTTTGACGAGTAAGGCCTCATAAGCCCCTGCTTCAACTGTGGAGGAGAAATTTAACACTCTACTTTGACAGCAACAACACTACAAACATAACCTTAACCCTAGCAGCACCATGAAAATTAACCTTGATCCTGTTAAAAGGTGGAGGTTCCCACTTTTCCTTTTGAGATTCTAAAATATCAGCTTTAATAGATATATGCTTGGTCCCATTAGTGCTTCCCTCAAGATTGTATCAGTACACGGCTTCTTTGAAAATGGATTGTATGTTGAAACTGCCTGCTTTATTGAAGATTATGTTATTTTGGACTTCCATATTTCCTAGAAAAGGCAGGCACCATCTTCAGTTTGCAGTAGTCACCACCTTAATTGAGCCATCTATCTATATAGTCTTTGCAGAGAGTCATTAAGTGTTAAGCCGGTTCTGAGGTTCATATGAGAAGCAAAGAGAACGACTTGAGTAGCTGGACAGTGAATGAACAAGTGGTATACAGACTCTATGCCTCTGTTACAGAATCTATGTAATGACACGTCCCTCCGCCGATACTGTCCCCACTTAGCCACCTGCGGTTATCCTAAGCAGTGTGGGTTTTCAACCGGCATCGCTACGGTTATCCGAAGAAGAACTTCCCGGGAGGTCACCCATCCCTGGATTGCTCCCGCCCGAGCACGCTTAACTGCAGAGTATTCTGCCAACTCTAGAGCCAATTCTGTTGAAAAGGCCTCGGTGTTAGGAAGGATAAACCATTACTTATATTCCATTCGACCAACCATCTGCCGAATATCTCGGGTATTACAATACCACCATCTTAAATTGGAGCTGTCCTCGGCTCCGAAATATATGTACAAGCCCAGATCTCCAACGTTCCCTGCCACTCATAGACCTGCCACTCATGAGAAGCACATGGACCAACCCCGTCCATCGTACATTCCCACCCTCGGCAGGTGACCCGTCGTCGGCTATGATACCATTTGTAATGACCCGTCCCTCCGCCAATACTGTCCCCACTTAGCCACTGTGGTTATCCGGCAGTGTGGGGTTTTCAACGGGCATCGCTGCGGTCATCCAAGAACAACTTCCCGGAGGTCACCCATCCTCGGATTGCTCCCGCCGAGAACACTTAACTGCAAAGTATTCTGCCAACTCTGGAGCCAATTGTGTTGTAAAGGCCTCGGTGTTAGGGAGACAAACCATTACTTATATTCCATTTGGCCAACCACTGCCGAATATCTGGGTATTACAATCTACACTCTCCACTAACACCATTTATATGTCTCATCAAATTACCATTCACTACAATTCCATTCTTGAGGATCCTCCAAATAAACAACTGAATCTTAGGAGAAATATTACGAACTTTCCATAGTTTCTTCCACAGAAATTCAGAGGATGGAGAGCTAGTAGGTTGTCTGTTAGTTAAAGCCTTTTGATAAGAATTAGCAGAAAACTCGCCTGTAGGGTGGGGTGTCCAAAGTAGTTTGTCCCTCGGATTATTATCATCAGTCGGCAAATGAATTTCGATCATCTTCTTTATTTGAGATTGAGTGAATATATGTTTCAACTTGTCTTCATCCCATCTGTGTTCGTCATGAATAATCAAATCTTTATCCATTGTCAATGTAGTCGGTATATTGATCCTTCTTTCCGGTGATTTCTGTGGTAAATTTGGGAGGATCAACCTATATTTTGATATTCACAATTCCCAACTCTCCAACAATACCTTTTCCTCATATCATTTCTGTATTTCAGCATAGCACTCCAAGTGGAAGAATCTGTTAGTGGTCTTGCGTATCCCACAAGTCGTCATTCTTTTGATATTTTGCTTCTATCATTCTATCCCAAGGACAGCTTAGGATCTTCAAGAAATTTCCGGACTAAGTTCGCAATCATAGCTTTATTCGAATTCTGCAGAGAACGAATCCTAGCTAACCCCCTTGATCTTATGAGAGTTTAAACCGATTCCACTTCATAAAGTGAATCTTCCTAGTATCTCTAACATATCCCCACCAAAAATTCCCCACTGTTTCGCTTCAAAGTGACCATCGTCTTCTTTGGAATGATAGAGGTGGTCGTGTCATTATAGGGAGGAATAAGTCCCAAGACAAGTCTTAATTAGAATTGTTCTCCCGACTTGACATAGATAAGTCTACCCGGATGAAAATAAAAACATATCTCTTGGAAAGTTATATTATTTAAGTGCTAAACTAATATATAAGATATTTTCTAATGAGAGATTTTGGAATTACAGAGTTCGATATTAGTTGGAAATATGAAAACCGAAACTAGGTACTTATTGAATATCTTGAGAATATTTTCGGTTTTGGAATTTCCTTGTTGTCTAAACAACCTTGGTCTGTAAATAGTCGACTTTGCATTTCTTGCAAACTATCCTAAGAGACTGGAAAACTTTATTTGTGTTTTCTCCGGTGGAGTCGTCTATCCGGAGAGGAAAGTACCCTAATTCGGTGAAATCGTTTACTGACCGCTCGCTTAAATACTTCTATGGGATCAAGAAGCTCTACGAGTACCGTTGGTGGGAAACTAGATAATTGCATTGTTATTTTAGTTTTCGATTATTGATTTGATTGAGTAACGGTTTTTGAAACTCGATTGCACCTAGTTTGATTATTCTTGAGAGCATTCTATTCTCGACATAAGGGTCACTCAAACTAGATCAAAGTATTGATCGGATCTTTAAAACTCGTTTTTAGATCTAAAAACAACTTGTGATCATCCATTGTTAGCATATTATGTTCTCTCGGTGATCGATCATAAGTGGATTCAAGTTTGTGGTGTGTAGGTACATAAGAAACCAATTGAAGATTTGAAGACAATAATATTTTTCTTTTGGTTTTAATATCTCGTGATTTGTGCACACATTTTGATCGGCTGGGATCTGACTTAGATCTGATTTATCTTTGATGAATTTGATCATGTAGTCGCTTAGATCTCGAAAAGACGAGGGTACCCAAATATAGCTCAATCTAAAACTTTTCCACCTATAAGTCCTTTCTCCGAAAGTGATTGTCTATGGACCGAGTCGAGACAATACAACGAATCCGCTTACACTTCGTGTGATAGTCTATGGATACGATACAACAACGAAGTATGATTACTTGATAATAGGTTCGGACTTAACCAAACACTATAGGACTGCTATCAAGTAATTAGGAATTAACGTTTGTGTATTTTACTTCTAATTATAATAAAAACAATTATAATTGCGGAAATAGAAAAGTAAAAGACACAACAAGATTTTGTTAACGAGGAAACCGCAAATGCAGAAAAACCCCGGGACCTTGTCCGCATTTGAATACTCTTGAATTAAGCCGCTATACAAAATCTAAAACCAACTTCAGTATAGTTGAGACCAAGCAACTAAACTTATAGTTCACCTAGTTCCCTCAGTATCCCTGAGCCTCCAACTTGCAATAAGTCACGCACTTGGAACAATTCCTTTGGTTCCTATTCCAAATAGTAAAGGAACAACAAATCTGTTCGGTAACAACTCTTTTCAAACAAGTGATATGAGTTTGACAAAAGGCTCTTCCGTTTATCCCAATAAACTCCTTTGTCAGGTTCTTAGATCAATCTATTCAACAAGTACCAACAATAATTGTTTAGACTATGCAATCAATAATAGGATCTGATCAAGATACTAAATACTGATGTCGATCTACATAACTAATCAATCTAATCTATCAAAAGATAAACCGATTATAGTTGGATCCCCATCCGATCAAGTTTTGTGCACACCAAAGATTATGAACTCAAATAAGAAATCTTCTTTGTGTTCAAATCTTTTAGATCTTAAATAAACACCGCACACAAACAACTTGAATCTCTTGTGATCAATCACACACGTAATCGGAGTATGTTAATGATGGATTATCACAAGACGTCTTTAGATCTACAAACAGATCTAAAGATCTCGTCGATACTTCGATCTAGTTTGAGTGAATCTTACATCAGAAGAGAAGATTCTCAAGCATAAACAAACTAGGTGCAATCAAAGTTTAACAATCGCTAGTCAATCAAATCAATCGAAACTAATAATAAACCGCAATTATCTAGTTTCCCACCAACGAGTACTCGTAGAGCTTCTAAATCCCAAATAAGTCTTTAAAACGAGCGGTCGTAAGAGATTTCGCCTAATTAGGGTAATTTCCTCTCCGAATAGACGGCTCCACTAGTAACAACACAACAAGGTAGTTTTTCTAGCTTTGAGGATTAGTTTTCTCGAAATGAAAACTTCAATATTTATAGACCAAGAAAGTTTGGACACCAATCAATTTCCAAAACCGAATATTCTCAAAGATATGCAATAAAAGCCCAAATCGGTTTTCATAATTCCTGGAAATGCTCTGTCCAAATATTGATCGAAATCTCAATAGAAAATCTCCAATTAGTAAATGCACATTACCAATTTTTATTTTCTAAAGATATGCATTTAATTGCTGGAAATTAAAAGCATATAAAACTAAAAACCTTAATTAAAAGATTCTCAATTTATTTCGATCCAGGATTCTCCTTTAGTTATTAAGGAATATCTTTGAACAATAATAGATAAGAATTACTGCACATGTTCAAAGTATGTCGACATCTTTACTTTGTAAATCCTTTTTCATATTTACAATTTTGGAACCGATTTGCCACAGTTCCAAAAAAGTTTAGAATTGGTTCATCTGATTTCCAAGAACTATGTGATTGATCAAATATCAAATCAACAATCATGGGTTTAACGGTTCTACCAAAAACAAGTTTCGGTTCTACGTCCATGTGGCTACTAGGGTCGGTCACAATAGTTTCCAAAACATTGTTAACTAAGTACCAGGATCAGTTACCACAATCTCATGGTATTACTTGTGATCGGTCAGCACAAGTCATAGGATCGGTTACACCAATTACTAAGACTTGTTAACCTACTATAAGGATCGATTACACATTCTCTTGTGATCGGTCACACCAAGTACTAGGATCGGTTACCCAATGACTAGGATTGGTCACACCAATTACAAATATCGATCATACTATTTCAGGTGATTACTTAAGATTGGTTTCACTAATAAAAGTCATACCGATACATAAGTCATGCATTGTGATTAGTTTTACCAAGATACATAAACAAGTTATGAGCGGTTATACTAAACACACATATTGGTAATCCAAAGATTTGCAATGAATAACAATATCAATAAGCCTAGTGATTTCCTTTAAACGTTATAACGAATGTAAAACATTGTTTCCTAGGACGAAATCTTCACCCATACCCATACATAATCACAATAGGATTCGTAGGATCATGTCGATGTCTTATATACGAAGTTCAAAAGATAGGCGTTATACTTCGTATTATAATTCCTTAATACTACGTCTAACTAGAGTATAATCATTCACAGCCTTCAGCTTATGTTTTCAATATAGCACAACTTGAAATATACGTTAGGAATGAAACAGCTTAAGTCAAAATATTACTAACCTCAAGAGGATGATGTCGTTGTTGTAGCTCTTTACTTCTTCACATTCTTCAAGTCTTCGAGTAATACTTGTATGTCTCATATCCTAAAACTTTCTAGCTAACCTATACTGAAGTTGACTTCTAGTAAATAATCAAGCAACTCTTTAAATGAGTTTTGGTTCACTAAAATATGACAACCAAACTTGACATACCAACGCTTGGTGGGTTCAACCTAGCTATGCTCTAACAAGATCTGCAACTATCATTTGATGGTATTATTCAATATCCGAATTTGATAGTTGTGTATTCGAATCTAAGTTACTGATTTAGATTGATCTTACCCAAAAAAGGAGTTTTCTTGTTTAACCTTTGTCAAAACTCAACAAGTCTTTTTATCAGAAGATTATTGGAGTAGTTACCAAACTCAACCTCTCGTACTCTCGATAGGATGGCTATAGAGCTTTCAAAAAATTAAAAGTTTAGTCCTAAATATGCATATTCGGGTCTCGGAGGTCATAGACCTTCCCCAAATAACAATATATGGAAGTGCATTTGGAAAACCAAGTACCTCACCGTATCCAAATGTTTCTATGGAAAGCAACTAGAGATGCCATTCATGATTGAACTGTTCTGTCATATTAGAATACTTGTAGACACTGTTATTTTCGAATGAATCTATTATGCATGATTTAGTTCTTCGCTTCCTTTTCATTGCTCCATTGACATTCTTCCTTAGTTGCCTAATTATTCTTTCTCTCTCCTGACTCCTATTTTCCTGGGGCTGGCTTATATATCGTCATTGATATTATTTATGCTTTCTTTGGAGGAGTTAATAGTCCCGCTGCGTCTATCATGTGGTCTATCTGAAAGCAGGTGAATAACCTTATCTTTAGTTTTAAATATGAGAATATATATGTTGTTATCATTTGTGTTCAAAGCAATGTTAGTTTTTATAACTCTACCCCTCCCTGCACTGATGTCATTATTCGTAAAATGGATTCCTCCTTATGTAGATTTAATGTCACATAGATGAACATTCGATGACGTCGCATTTGCTAATAATGCATGATATGTAATGAGAGATTCCTCCAATAAGACTTCCTTTGTGCTGATATTACAAATATCCAAAGTCGAGAATCGAGCAATTTGGGAAGTTTGAAGAAGCCGATGGATTTGCATATCATTCAGACATTTGAAAGTGATGCCAGAACACAGTTGACAAATTTCATCATGAAGCTTTGAAGGCAGCTTGGCAATCGGATGTTCTTTTTAAGAATATTTCTTTTTTATTTCTAGCGTGTAAATTTTTTATTCCAACCTAGAACTTTTAATCATGTTGCTCATACTTTAGCTCATCAACTAAGGTAAATGCTACCATGTTACGGTCTAGACTTCTATTTTGCTTCGCTCTGTTGAGATAGACTTGTTAGCCTTTCTTAAGCCCTTGATTATATAGAAAAACAAACATGTGTGTACCAAAAGCAAAACATGTAATTAATAATATCACGACTCCTGAAACCGTGAATATTCAAAACTGATTTTTTAGTAAGGAAGTTGGAAAGAATTGAAAATATTTGTCTCTTTATTGTTTTAATCAGGGTTCGATCCAAAAATAGAAAAGTAAAATAAAAGCTAAGATGGTTATACCATACTTTGTTTTTTTATACCAAAAAGATTTTATTACTAAACATAATGGATTACAAAGATTTTATCCTTCTCCAGTCTTGAGCCGCAATGGGTTGGGAGGATTTGATATCCATGAGTTGAAATTTTTAAAAACTTCCGCATGCCTAGCCATTTATCGGCTGGTTTATTACACTCCTCTACTAATAAACTTGCAGATCCATAATGGGAAGTTTCCACTAAACATAAATTTTATATCTAGAATGAGTGCTCGAAGTTCTCCCATGTTACTGCGGTGATCTTGGTGACTTTCAACTCACCATTTTGTGCATCGAGCTCAAAGTACGCCTACTGTATCCCTGCGTCATATGCCCACTTCATGGATTGCAACAGATCTCCACACTCAGCATGTTCTGAATTCACATATTCATCTGCATAGGTGCATCTCCCGTATTCGAATGAACCAACGAAATTGCGCACTATTAGTCCAATGCATGTATTATGAATGCTATGCAGTTTTTTATATGAAGCGTCACAAATCGAATCGAAGATATGGGGTAATAGGAAAATTATAGTGAGAAATAAGTTGTCGGCTACGTTGCGTGGTTCTTTGCACTCTTATGTCTTAATCTCATAGCTTTCATGTCCCCATGTTTAATAGATGTATACATTTAACAATTTAATGATTGAGCGTTATATTCGGGAAGATATGATCGCAACGAGCTTTCCATATTTCCTGTGCAAAGTTAGCCATTCGAACTATCCAATCTTCCACTAGTTCATTCATTCCATCTTGAAACCAACTTCCATCCAAGTTGTCACATTGATGCCATTATTTTGTATGTTATGAAGAGCACACAGAACTGTGAACCATATAGCTCTTGAGTAACCATTCCATGAGGATATGACGTGTTGTTTCGGTCCTTGATTGCAAATATTACACTCCCCACTAGTGTAGTTCATCACTCTAGCCATATCGTTCATTAGAAGGGACTATATCTGCAGTGGTAAAGGTTTCCCACACTACACCCCTTACTTTCGATTTTCTTAACTAGCCCAATTGAAAGATGTTAGATCAAGAATATTTATTGATTGAATCCATGAATTGTTTACACAAGGAAATAATTACACTTAGAAATTAAAACACTCTTAAGCTTTCTCTCTCCTAATGACTTGCCCAACAATCCCAAAAAAAGATCTCCTTCTGTGCACTCACTCAACCCTTTATATGGGTGATGCATAATGGATGACAAATAAGCTACCCTATTTTCTGTGAATGTCCTTCAAGTGTCGCAGATGTACAAACATTCACTCGCGACACTTTCTAACCCCCGCATCTCACGCCTTTTATTTGCCTCGTCGTTATTCATCGTTGGTCGCTTATTTTAGCTTCCTGCGACTCTCCTCGTGACATCACTGCTAGTTTATTAACTCACAGCCCCGTACGCCGCGATATTATGATCCTACATCTTGCCTCTTTTTCCTCAATATTGTCAAGAGCGATCTTTAAGGAAAAATCTATTGTTGTAATAATCTTTGGTCTTTGTTGATGAAGGAACGAGCTGAAGAATATCGGACTTGAAAAGTACGTACTTGCCTCTATTCTTTTGCGAAGTTCCGAAGCTTTGAGAAGTATATAGGAAGTATCGTTTCTTGAATTATGCGAAGTATGAAGTATCCTTGAAGAAGTATATGAAGTACTTAATCCTCGAAATATATATAAGAAGTATGAAGTATCCTTTGAGAAGTATAAGAAGTACTCAATCCTCGAAATATATAAGAAGTATTGCGAATCCATCATGCGAAACTCCGCTCCATGTTCTTTGCCTCATGCTATGTCAGAATGCAAATAAAAATTTAGATTAGTATTCCACATTTCTTTATCAAAGATATTTATTTAATTTCAAGTTCAAATCATTTTTCTTTGTTTTGATTTCCTTTGTATAACTCATTTCATTTCATCCGATAAAACATCCTTCATGGAAATGATCCTAATAGGTACCCTCTTATATGACGCACTTTAGGTACATTGCCTCTGCGAAATCATAGGGTAAATTCGCGAACTAGGTGTACGCCATAAAGGCTTGCCCGCTACTACTCTCCATGTTGGATATCATTCTCATTTGAAACAAAGCAAGTATTTAAGGGAAATATATATAAATTGACCTCATGCAGATATTGTTCTCGCTTTCTCTTGTAATATCTCGTAGATTTTCTCTAATTATTGTAATCGTGAAATCTTTGTAGTTCCGAAATCTTTGTAATTCTCGCGATTATCTCGCCTTTGTAAATTAAATCAAAAATCTTTTATTTTTTGTAAGTAAAATGTTTAAGGAAAGTGGTACTTAGCTTTTGTGGTTTGTTGTTGTCAATCTCACAGCAAAAAAGAAATGTTAGAAGTGAGACTTGAACCCTTGACTCTGCCTCTTGCATATTCTCGCAACATACCAACTGTTTCTAATCTCTCTCGCGAAATTCATTCGTGAGATAATCATCAACTTTCTTCTTTGCGAGATAAGCAAAGTCTCATGCGAAATTTCGCATAACAAAAATAAGTGTGCGAGAGCAAGAATTGATCTCACGACCTTCGCTCGCATTCATGCCTCCCGACCAACCGTGCTAGCCATGCCTCTGCGAAGTGTTTCTGCGAAATAACCACCTACTTTCTTCTTGCGTAGATACTCGCTGTGTGAAAATTCATGCAAAATATGGACGTTCAATGGGACTTGAACTCGCGACCATGAACTCATTAACCTCGAGCAGTGACCAATTGTGCTAGCCACTGCTTGTGAAAGAAACACACAATACTATAACTTTATTCACGTCTTCGCTCTCTGAAGTTTAAAAATATGTAAAGGTGGGATTCGAACTCGCAACCCTAAGCTTGTTCTCTTCGCAAACGACCATCCGGGCTACTTGTTGCTTGCGAAGGAAACACACAATGCTATAGCTTTATTCCATTTTTTTCCTCTTGAAAGTTCAAAATATTTGAAAAATATGACTGCAAGTAGATTTGATCTTGCGACATCAAGCCTCTTCGCTCCAACTCAAACCATCTCGTGCGAGCTTCTTTTTGTGATAAAATTCACAGCGTTTTGTTCTTATCATTTTCTTCGTTCTTCCTTTATTTCCTTCAACAATTTTCCTCTTTTCTTTTTCTCCTGAATATGAAATCTTCCATTAAAAAAATTAGCTTTCTTCCTTGAATTTTATCACATCAAACCCTTTTTTATGTTCTTGAATTGTTGACGGTATTTTCTCCCCAAAGTGTGATTTCTTCCATAAAACTTCCATTTTGAACCTAAATTTTATAGATCTAAATAAAAAGTATGAACAAGAATTACTTTTCATGGAAATTTCTCTTAAAGTTTATAGATCCAATTGAATTCACCACCAACAAGAGTCGTTTTTTCTAAACTTTCTTGAACCAACAAGATTAGGTCCCTCGTTTCGCGCATATGTAGTTGCAGTGGCTTTCCCACACTACACCCCTTACTATATCGGTAAGGCATTTCCACATGAAATGCTTCACTTTAGGCAACGTATCAATATTCCTCCAGAATTTTGCCTCTTCTGCATCATAAGGGTTAGCGCCATTCTGTTTAATTTCCAAAAGCTTACTAAGTACGCTGATTTAACCTATAAGATTTCTACTACTATGAACCACCTTAGTTGAGAAGATGGTGAACACCACTGCCAATAACACCACTGCTTGTATTTCAAGTGCAGGAAGCATCTTGAAACTCCACCACTGGGTTCCCCACAACATACTAGCCAAGATATCTGCACAAGAAAATTAAGTTTCCATTAAAAACATGGTCAACTTTGAAATTAAATGATATAGAGAAAAATGCTTTGGGCTAAGGAACAAAGAAATAAAAAAAGAAAAGTTATTTTGTCCTGAAAAACGATTCCACAATCGTTAGATGAACTATGTTAAGATGTAAATCATAGGAAACCAATGAGACAAAGATAAACAAGGATTTTAGAATGTCATCGCTATAATATTCCATATTGTGCTTGATATTAACAAATTTAAAGCAATTAAAAACTATTTTTGCGTTTTTCTTAATGCCCAGAAAATATACATTATTTGGTGTTGGTCAGATGATATGAAGATACACAAGTCTAAGGAGGATACATTACGCCCAGAAAATTACATCCATGCGTTTATACATTAGATGCTTTAACTCATAAAATAACCTGGTTAAATTGGGACCTACTGTGATTAATCTGGGCCTACCACTATAGGACAAAAAAAGTTATTAAGAGATGAAACTACCAATTTACCCTTTATCAAATACTAATACTACTAATTTGTCCCATCAAATCCTAATCATAAAATTAAAAATTAAAATTAAAATCATAAAAACTAAAATCATAAAATTAAAAACTAAAATCAAAATCATAAACCTAAAATCATAAAATTAAAAAACTAAAATCAAAATCAAAATCAAAATTATTTCCATCTCCACTTCAACGGATCTTCTTCTCAACCCAATCCTCAAAACTAGGTTTTAATAAAATGCAATCGCTCAAAAATTGTAAATTTTGAAATCAAACTTTTCCGGGTTTACCAAAATCGGTTAACGTTAATGTATATGTGATCCGATTGCAAATATAAACGGTTTATGTTCATGCCCACAAAGACCGATTGTCCTGGATACGTTTTGTGGTTTGATAAATTTGAACCAGAATCGGTCAATGTTAATGTCCACATAGCCCGATTGTGTACCATTTGAATTCATAATTGCTTAGCCCATAATCGATTACATTAGCACTTATAAAAACCGTTTGTTGATGTATAATGCTAGAATCGGATTTTATATGTGTGTCGAGTAAACCGATTGTTGTAAGAAAAAATGCCCAATTTTTCTGTATCTTTTTTTTGTTAGAATCAGATTACATGAGCACTTTTATAAACCGATTGTTGTTTTCCAATGTCAATAATCGGTTTATGTGTATCGTGGTAAACCGATTCTGGTTATACCCAAATTGAAAATGAGTATTAATATGATTTTAGACAATTTCAAAAGCGAGTATGATTTCATACTCGATCTCAAAATGAGTATGAATTTATACGCGAATCGAAATCAGTATACTGAAATCATACTCATTTTCAGATCGAAGTATGAAATGATTTAAATTATGTTTGATTTTTTTCTTTCCAATAATCGGTTTTTTGTGTACGTGTGTAAAACCGATTCGGTTTTTTTGTGAATTTAAAAATCAACACATAATTGGTTTATGAGAGCACGAATATATACCAATTCTGGTTGATTTTTTTCAAAAAATAAAATAAAATAAAAAATTTCATGTTTTGATGATGAATCGAGATTAGTTGATTTCTAGTTTAGTTTCACTAAACATCAATTAATCACCCGATTAACACTAATTAATCATGGATAAATTAGCCATTATGTAAAATAGTTGGATAAGGGGTTACCCTTTTTGCACATTTTAATGACTTTTTTTGTCATCTAGTGGTAGGCCCAAATTAAATTGGATAGGCCCCAATTTAGCCAGGTAAAATAAGCTAATGCCTAACATATGTTTTCATCACTTAGGTTTGTAAATTTAAAATAGTCTAATATATGGAATTTTTTTTTTTTTTTTTTTTGCTTAGTAGCACGTTTAAAAATCAGAAGCCAAAGTGTTTCTGATTCTCCAAAAGCAGAAATCAGAAGTAAAAATATCTTGCTTCATAAAAAGTTAGATTTTTACTTCTAAAATCTTAAAGTCGAAAAACTATTTCTAAATATATATCCAAACAAACTATTAATGATGGCATTTTGTTTTTGACAAAAATTAAAAAGTATCACCATTTACTGCGTGAAAGTATTGTGTGAGTTTTCGGCACACAAGCACTTAAATTTAATGCTGGCTCCATTTTTTGGCATTGGTGCAATAATTCCTATCTAGGATTCGAGTTTTGTAAGAGTACTCTAACTTATTGGCTGTCGGTGATATCTGTCTCTTTCTCTTATAGTGTCTCCATTTTAAAGGATCTGGTTCTTAACTCTTTTTGTAGAATGAATCATTTGGCAAGTGAATATGAGAGAGTTGGCGTATGAACCAACTATGTTTCCACATTTTATTTGATGGGGAAGTAAAGAATGTGTGGAGTGGCTCACATTCTTTATTTGTAAAATAAATAAAGAATGCGAAGGGGTTCTAAAATCTCGCTCTCACGGAATGCATCTGTTGTTGCATTACTCCTTTGCAGGAAAGAGTCTTGGACAATACAGGTGTAACTATTTATTTACTTTCTGTAGCACTGTACAGATAAGAGCCAAAAATTGGAGCCATGGGTTTTCTCTGTGCTGTTTTGGGCGACTTCACTCTCATGAGACTATCACCAGAGCTCCTCTCACACTTTCATCTACGATCATAACAAAAATTGGAGCCATGGGTTTTCGTTTCTGCTCTGAATCATCCATCCAGACTTGAATAACCACACAGGTATTTGATTCTTTCCAATCTCTATTAGGGTTTTAGGGAACAACAAATTGGGGGTTTATTAGGGTTTAGGTTATTCTTATAAGAATGGAAGGTGAAGAAGAAATAGATAGAATCAGCAGATTGCCAGATTACTTGATTCATGAAATTCTTTCTTTCATTGATATGAAATTTGCAGTGCAAACAAGTGTTTTGTCCAAAAGATGGAAAAATATTTGGATGTCTCTCCCTTTTATTTCATCAGATTGTTCTTTATTTTTAGAGGACAAAAAATGTAATCTTAATGATTATGAGCCTATAAATAGGTTACTGGATAGGTTTATAGAGTTTCTGGACAAGGTATTCGATTTACGCGATGACTCTGGGATACAGATCATTAAGCTGATGTTGCATATGTTTAATGATGGTTTAGTAGAAGCTCTTAACAGATGGATCCTTGCAGCGGTAAGTCACAATGTTAAAGACCTAACTATAAGGGTTGGTTACTATCTTAACTCCGCATATGAGATTCCTGGTCAACTCCTGAACTGTAAGTCATTGGAGTGTTTGAGTATTGTATTTGTTCGACCTCCCAGATTCGGTATGTATACAGATATTATTCTACCAAATTCGATCAGTTTACCTCTAGTCAAAACACTGTGGCTTAGAGGCATTTCAATCTCTAATTTAGAGTTACAAAGGCTTTTCTCAGCTTGTCCACTTGTGGAAACGGTAATCATACAAAAGTGTGATATACAAAGAAACAATCAGAGGGATGTCATAATTGATAATCACAGCCTTCAAAAATTTGCACTTGTAAGCAATCGTCATACGCATCTAGGTTCGGCAGATCATTCTTTGACATACACTACCAAGATATTATCTCAAAATCTCAAAGGATTCGTATGCATAGGCTTCATGACTGAAGATTTTGCCCTTGAAAACCTTTCTTCTCTATTCTGTGCTGAACTTAAAATGAGATTAAGAGAAGAAGAAACAGAAACATATTCGTTGCTGCCTGTTGAGGAAAGAGAAGTGTTTGCTAAACGTGTGATGAAATTTCTAAGAGCAGTTCATAACGTGCAACGCCTGACACTATCATATGGGTTCCTTGAGGTATAGGCGCTTTTCTTTTTTATGAATTTACTTTCTGCCTAGTTTTATATATGAAAATCGAAAACAAAAATTTGTCCTTCTCGAATAGATTTGATATACTCTATTCAGCCTTGTTGGATTTATATAGAATAATTTTCTTGCTCTTACAAGCTCCTGGCACTTTATACCGTCAACCTCCTCAACTGTGTAATTTGGAAATTCTGAATCTGGAAATGAGGTTTACAAGTGGCTGCTTGTGCTCGATAGCATACTTACTCAAGATATCTCCTATTGTAACAACTCTAAAACTTAAATCAATGGAGGTAACAATTCATCAAACTCTCTGTATTTGATTTTCTGACATATTGTCTTTGTAACAGTTCTAAACTTCTTAGTTCTGATACAGCTTAAGTTCTGTTATATTTATGCACAATTCATCTAGTGTGTATTTTGAGATTGCTGTCAAGTACATCTTTCTTATATTTTTGTTACTAAGTGATGTTCGTTTGCCTGTTATTGTTTGGACATAGTCTAATTTACCAGTTGTTGGAGATGATTGGGAAGCGGGATTCTCAATGACGTGGATGTTTACTCACCTCAAAATTGTCGAGCTTAGAGAGGCGGAAGGATGTGATAATGAACTCAAATTTATGAGGTTTTTGTTGAAAAAGTCTATGGTCTTGGAGAAAGTGAACTTGTTCTTTCGTTCTGCTAGTGACTCCCTTGATAGAGTGGAACAAGTAACGGTATTTAAGAGGAATCTAAGAACACTTCCAACAGCTTCTTCTAGTATCAAGTTGGAGTTCTTTTAACCTTTGAGGATGACAACTGTGAGCTTACCTGAATGAGATATTCCAAGCAATATAAGAGTAAGCTGACACCACTTCCAATAGCTTATACATGTGACACAGGTGATGTAATTGCGAGACTACTAGAACTGGTATACCTAATACCTTGTAGATATCTGAAACTTTGGTACTTTTAGGATTCTCTGA
Organism: Papaver armeniacum; assembly: GCA_023531295.1. NCBI lineage: Eukaryota > Viridiplantae > Streptophyta > Magnoliopsida > Ranunculales > Papaveraceae > Papaver > Papaver armeniacum. Next base: position 319,809 of record JAJJWW010003981.1, on the reverse strand, counting down.
AGTTCATGGTTAATGTTATTTTTTGAGTCTTATCCATGTCATGGCTAAGGCAAGTGAACAATCCTAATTTATGTAGTGGGATACTGGGAAGGAAGTACAGATTTAATGCTAGCAGAAGGAAAAAGTGATGCAGTTAAAATGAAAGCACTGCATGTCATTAATCAAATACGGTGTTGTTTGACCTTTTCTGATTCCACTGTTTTAGACTTTAGTTTATGCAGACATCTTTATATTTCTTTATTGTATCGTACCTCGACTTAAAGATAGATCCGCATTACCTTTTAAAAATTTGTTGCTTGTACAAAGATTATATTTCTGTTATCTAGCATCTCCTATCTATAATCTGCCAAGAAGTAGCCTAAATTTTAGCAAAATTAATAAGAATATTTCATGAAAAGGTTGCAGGATTTGTTGGACCTCGCTTTGTTATGCTCTTACAGTAGGGATCATGGACTAGGCAGATAATTAGTTGATACGGTTTAGCATTTGTAATAGCTTAAGGTATTTTGCTTTTCCAGTAAAGATCACCGATAAAGTTTGTTTCCTTCTTCACCGAACCCTGCAAAAATGTTTGAAAAATTAAAATCTTCATATACTATTTCAAGTATGGTGACGAAACAATTTTGAAGTCTGGTGAATCCCATAATCTGCTGTGGCTCGAGTTTGCTTCTCGCCAGTGCACTAACTTTGCTATGTGTAACCTTTTTGCTATTGGCAATGTTTTTAATGTGGAGCGTCTTGCATCTGTTTTTGGTTGCACTATTGCCTCCTTCCCTGCCTTATATTTGGGTCTTTCATTGGGAGATAAAGCTCTCTGTTGCCATAAATGGGACAGAGTGTTGGAAATTTGCGAAATCGGCTTGCTTTTTTGGCAGAGGGGTCTTCTAACCAAGGCAGGTATACTAACTCTTATTAAAAGTGTGCTCAAGAGTTTTCCCGTCTATTACTTCTCTATTTATATGTGTCCAAAATCTGTCATCTGTATTAATCCCCATCTACGCTTATTGAAGGGGATCTTATCTGGCATCATCCATTGATGAGCATTTCTTCCTTCCTTCTAATCTGCAGGTAAATGTCTTTACTGCTTGGGCTCTGTTGCTTTCTCATCTCCAATGTTTGGCATCAGCATCACCAGCAAGGCAGAAATTGGTTCAATGGGTACAAGACCTCGCAGCTAGACAAATTTTAGATTGTCTATTCGAGGCTTCGAGCACATTCCGTTGCAGTCTGATGCATTGCATAGCTCAGAGAAGATAGATGTTGAGCTTCAATCTGAGGCTGCCGCTGCAGCAAAACTTGCCATCACAACTATTGAATCGCTTTGGCCTATTGGAACAGAAGAAATGTCATCCCTTGCTGGGGCGCTATATGGCTCGGTGCTTCACGTGCTTCCTTCTTATGTACGAGATTGGTACACCAGGTTGCGTGACCGGTCAACTTCATCTGCAATCGAGTTATTCACGAAAGCTTATTGCAGTCCCCTTCTTCTTGTAGACGAACTGTCTCAGGTTTGTGACTTACTAATGCGGAAAGGTCTTGGGGAGCTTTTTTCAATTTTTTTCTTCTTCACAATACTAACTTCCGTAGGTTGGTCAAGAACACTCTGTTGGTCATTTGAAAACAGAATTTGACAGATGATGGTTCCTAGGACTCGTCATTCTTTAATATTTTACTAATATTTATTTTCAGTGCAAGAAGACTCTACGAGCAACAGTTACTCTTTCTTTTTTATGTGAATCCCATTCCCAACAAATTCTGGGAAGACAAAAACTATGAGAAGTCAGGTGTCCTGAAGTAATTTCCCTCTGGTGAGGTGAGGTCCGCTCATGGCACATCCCATAGATGGCTGCCAGAATGTAAAATGTGCGTGTGAAGATAACAATCCCATTCTCATATCTACCCGACAAAACCCCCAATATTCTTTCATTTTATCATTTCTCATTTTTTTTTTTTTCCACAGCAGCCCTAAAACCCATCTTCTTCCATTGTTTCTCTGGGTAAAGGTTTGGTTCCAGGAATCAATCTAGTTGAAATCATATCTCTACGATTCAACTCTGGTCATTGGAGGTAACTGAATTTGATTTTCCTGTTCTTGATATTTTGATAATTTGAGATCTGCTTGACTGCTCTTAAACTTTAGACATCCGATATCAATTTCCAGAACATTTTTTGTTTTTTCTAGGGTTTAATCATGGAGAGGTTTTTCACAATTTTTTGTTTTCCTTTTATTTCTAGGGTTTAATCATGGAGAGGTTTTTGACAAGTCATGGCAGAAGAGAGGAAGAAAGGGAAAAAGATAGGCCATTATTTCTCCATGGATTACTTCAGGTTTCTGCCTATGGAGATGAAATTAGACATCTTAACCCGCTTGCCAGTCGAATCAGCTCTCGATTCCAAGTTAGTATGCACAAATTGGAGGAAAATCATATCTCATCATCCATCATTCCCCAAGATGCACTTTCATCATCATCTCAATCATCCTGCTCCTGAATCTGGTAAGTTGGGTTTTCTTCTTCGGACTTACAGCCGATTACACTATTTTGAATACAATGAGAATCATGATAAATCAACAACTCCCATTCAGAGAATTACAAGAATTAATTTTACCTTCCCGTTTAAGCATTTTAGGTTGGTTGGTTCCATCAATGGGTTGGTTTGTCTTCTCGCTCAAAGAGACCGATCTGTTTATATTTGTAACCCTATAGCCAGAGAATATGTTATGCTTCCAGAAATCAAGAGAGACTCTCATACTGATGGGTATAATCATGAGGAGAGCAGCTTTGGTTACGTTTCTTCAACCAGTGAATGCAAAATTGTTAGGTTTTATAAGTCGGAGATGGAGACCCATTTAGAAGTCCATATATACACTCTAGGCAGTGGCAATGGATGGAGAAACCTTGGGAAATTCAATTACGGATCCACAAGTCTATATTTGGATCGTAAAGTTTTCTTTGCCAATAGAGCTCTTTATTGGGTGGACGATGAATTAAAAATGATTGGTATCTTCGATTTGGCGGAGGAGAAGTTTGGTGAACATCTTTCACCACCTCCTTTGCCATCAGACGGTGATTGTTATAATTATAGTATGGGGGTTTTGGATGGGTTTTTGTTTTTTGCTCTTGAGGATGAAGGAGATGGATTTAATGACATATGGCTATTAAAAAAGAAGAATCGTAATCATGACAAGGAAGAGGGAGAGGAACATCAGTCATTGGGTTGGAGGAAAGAGTTTAGGATTAAGACAATAGACTTATTAGCCGTTACAAAGAGTGATGATGTCTTCACTCACAATGCTATCTATCTCAACATTCACGACACAAAGACTTCAACCTCGAAAAGCCTTGTGAAGTTTAGTAGTTACATTCTTCAAGTATTCCCTCACAAGAACACCTTAGTTTCATTGAAAGGATTAGGGGAAGAAGATTCAAAAGTAATGAAGTTGGCTAAAATTGAGGAGAAAAAAAGCCGTAAGCAGTCACAGGAGGATGCAGAGTTGCAGACCCTGAATACATATACTTGTAATCTGGTAACTTTTATTGAGTTTGATTTTGAATTCGGATAACAAGTAACATTTGTGTGAACCTAAATGCTGACACTGTCTTAGTTAGACTACTGTTATTGTCTTTATATCATCCATCCAACTTTTTTTTTTACTTTCTTTTTTAGGCTATACTGCTTTGTAACTTTGCATTTTGTTAGTGCACTTTACCTTATCTGGATGGGAGAGTATTATTGATGTCTGCTATATTTTCTTCATATATGGGAATCGAATAAGTAAATGCAGTCACTAGTATTAGGAGGGAACATATGTTCGTGTTACTTCTTAACATTATTCGACAGATAAGCTTAGAGGGAACATATGTTCATGTTACTTTTTAACATTATACAACAGATAAGTTTAGAGGTCCAGTTTAGAGTTGTTTTTCACATGATATCCTTTGGTTATATTCCTAACCTAACAGTCTGACAATTCGATGGGAGTTCAAGAGATAGCTGTCGCTCATATAACTCCTAGTAGTTATGAATAGATTTGAAAGTGTGATCTAGAGAATCAATGTTTCTTCTTAGCAATTGGCGCCTGTAATTCCATATACTTCACATTATAATATGGTGATGGCTAATGCTAATGTATTGATTGATAGAATGACCAGATGTGGTGGCTAATGTATTGATTGATAGAATGTAGTCATTATGTGACCTATCCGTCGGAGCATCTACTGCATTTATAGTTTACAGTACCCTGCTCTTGTAGTTTCATTTGGAGAAATATTCATGAAGAACAGGTGCTATTTACTCCCTACTTCCCTTGGACACAACTAGAAAACATATTTTTAAGGGTGCTAACTATAATATGACATACATTTCTATTATGCCGTTAACCACAACCATCCTGATCGGTATGTCTATAAATAATGCTACATTTCCATTTCCATGTGAAAGATCGATTAACAAGGTATCTTACAGACTGCCGTTGAATTTGTTTTGTGTCAATGTCGCTAGTGATGACTAGAACTAGAACAGGGTGGTACAGGTCATATTAAACTATTTTAGAAATTCAATGCCGCCCTCTTTGCTTCAAGTCTAAAATTGCTGTTGCTTGTCAATTTCGTCTCATATTTGCTTCAAGTCAGTTTAAGATTTGGGTTTCATTTCTAGCTACAAGTGTTCTAAATGCGTTCTTAATGCCGCAAGTGTTCTCAATGTGGCATCAAAGCTTGTTCCTTGTACGAAGATTGGTAGAATTCGTCTTTATAGCAGTTCTAAACTTCTAAGTTCTAATACAACTTAAATGTTGGTAGAATTGCTGGAATATTTATCTAGCTTGTATGTTGAGATTGCCATCTAGTAGTTCATCTTTCTTATCTTTATGTTACTAAGTGATATTCGTTTGCTTGTTGCTGTTTGAAAATAGTCGAATTTAGCAGATGTTGGAGATGATTGGGAAGCGGGATTCTCAATGATGTGCATGTTTACCCACCTCAAATTTGTTGAGCTTAGAGAGGCGGAAGGATGTGATAATGAACTCAAATTTATGAGGTTTTTGTTGAAAAAGTCTATGGTCTTGGAGAAAGTGAACTTGTTCTTTCGTTCTGCTAGCGACCCCCTTGATGGAGTGGAACAAGTAACGGTATGTAAGAGGAATCTAAGAGCACTTCCAACAGCTTCTTCTAGTATCAAGTTGGAGTTCTTTTAACATTTGAGGATGACACTTCGAGCTTACCAGAATAAGACATTCGAAGCGATATAAGACTAAGCTAACACCAGTACTTCCAATAGCTTATCCATGTGTCACAGGTGACGTAAATGCGAGATTACTAGAACTGGTATACCTTGTAGATATCTGAAACTTTGGTACTTTTTGGATTCTCTGAAGTTCATGGTTACTGTTTTTCTGAGTCTTATCCATGTCATGGCTAAGGCAAGTGAACAATCCTAATTTATGTAATGGGATACTGGGAGGGAAGTATAGATTTAATGCTAGCAGAAGGAAAAGTGATGCAGTTAAAATCAAAGCACTGCATCTGTTATCAAATGGGGGTGGTGTTTCACCTTTTCCGATTCCACTGTTTAGACTTTAGTTTATGTATGCAGATTGCAGAGACATCTTTATATTTATTTATTGTATCGTACCTCAACTTAAAGATAGATCCGCATTACCTTTTAAAAATTGCGTTGGTAATGTTTGAACAATATTGGAATAGCTTTAATCCCGAAGACTTTGAATCCTACAACTCCGGTGGAATTTAGACTGATAGCTTTAGCGAACACAAGCTATAAAATTATCTCTAAACTGATGGTAGGAAGAATGAAAGGTCTTCCTGGAAAAATTCTCTCTCCTTATCAGTCTGCCTTCATCCCTGGAAGGCAGATAGCGGAGAATATAACTCTAGCTCATGAAATCATACACATGATGAAAAACTCTAAATCTAAGAAAGGTTTTATAGGTCTAAAAATCGATGTGTAAGACCGGGTCTAGTGGCTCATCCCAGGCTCCCAGCCACTTCCCAAACACCTTTACACATCAGCCTGGGAAGGGCGTGGCTCTTACGGTTTTTCCCAGAGAAATCCAGGGACGGCTAATCGTTAGCCGTTTTAAGCAAAACAAACGGACAACAATCATCCGTTCTTCAAATAACTGTCACTAATCGCCCGTTTTAGTTAAAACGGTTATCCATTAACCGTTCTCGTTATCTTGACCAGTCAAACCCCGTTGAACCGGCTAACCATTAGCCGTTCCTTTCTAGGAAAAAGTTTCAGGAAGAACGAACACGGTTCATTCATTCTCTTCTTGTTCTTCCCCTTTCTTCCTTCTCTTCTCAACCAAAATAACTAAATAACCAAATAAACATCACCTGCACAATTTCAGGATTCGGGTTTGTTGAGGAAGCTCTTATTGAAAGTTGGGGTTATTTTTGAGGAGGTTAATCATCTCAATAATCAAAAGTAATCCAATAAACTTAAAACCCTAATTTTTTTTAATTTTTTTTCAATTGAAAAAATTTTCATTTATTATTTGATGAATAACATAAATTCAATTAGTTTTACAACCATGTGAGGACTTGAATTTGTTTAAGATTGTTAATTTTAGGGACTTTACTTATAGTATGTCTAATTCTATAGGTTATTTACAAGTTATATGATTTGGTGTGATTGAAAATGAGATAATTTAGATTGTATGTCTAATTGTATAGGTAATTACACGTTATAGATATTATCATGGTCATAAAACGCTGTGTAGGATCAGAATATCGCGACATCAATACTTCGCGAGATCAATAAACGACAGCATTGCGAAAGTGTCGCAAACGAATAATATGAATGACGCAATGTATGACGACAGCTAAAACACGAGAAAGATGTGAAGACTTAGCGAGATTTAGAAGAGTTGCGAGATTATATATTTGTATACTTGCGATATTTCATAAGACATTCCCGAAAATAAAGGACAAAACAGCTGTCATCCATTGTGTACTACCCTATATAAAGAGTCGAGCAAGTCTGTCGTGAGGGATCTTTTTCCGAGTGTTAGGCAAGTCATTAGAAGAGAGAAAGTTTGTGGTGATTGTAATTTCTTTAGCTCTTTTCCATTATATCTTGTAAACATTCAAAAAATTAATCAATAAAAATCATAGTTGTTCATCTTCAAATGTCTTAGTTGTGTGGATTCTAGTGAGGGGTGTAGTGTAGGATTTCCTGCAACTACATATTGGCGCTAGAAACAGGGAGCTATTGAAGATAAGAGATTGGATATTGTTACTAAAATCGTTCAAATCAAGAATATGATGGATAAATTGGAGAAAGCCAGAATCAAAGAGAGTAATGGAGAATTAGAATGTAGCATGATTACGAAAACAATGGTTAATGAATTTCATGAAAATATCAGAGGGAGAATACACAAAAGAGATTTTGAAGGAAAGAAAATTATAACAATAGAGAAGGCGTTACCCTTAAAAGAATGGGAAAAACAGAAGATTATGTTCACAGCAGCAGAGATACCAAGAGAGAATTTAAGCCACACGACTCCGCTAGTGATTACAATAAACGCAAGCAAGGAAGTAGGAAAACCAATAAAGACAGTGGAAGAACGGGCAATAAATAGAACTTTGGTAGACACAGGGAGCTCAGTGAATATAATGTTTTATCATGCTTATAGAGAATTGGGGTACAAAATTGAAGAAATGACTTCCGCAACATATCATATCTATGGTTTCAGCAAATCCATAACAAAACCTAAAGGGGAAATAAAAATACGAATTCTGTTGGGAGAAATTGAAACACATGTGACGTTATGTGTAGTGGATATGGAATCACCATATAACATGCTGTTGGGAGACCATGGATACATGCAATAAAAGCTGTAGCATCAACATTTCATCAATGTGTCAAATTTCCTATACCGAGTGGAATTGGCGAAATCAAAGGAGATATCGATAAAGGAAGGATATATCATCAAATCGAAGTAAAACATTATGAAGAACAAGTGAAGAGGCGAAAATATCGCAAGAAGATGACAAAAGCAGCGAAAAAGGAAGAAGAATTTAGAACTTACATGATAAGAGCAGAAGAAGGAAAAGGAATATATGGTGAAGAAAATGAACTTGCGAAGGAAGTAAAAGGACCAACGCCCATGGGAGAACCGAAGGCTAGCTACATTGCGGAAGAACCAACAAAGGAAGTGAATATTGGAACTAAAGAAGAACCCAAGATGTTAAAAATTGGGACTAAAATGGAGGCAGATGAGGAAAGAGAGACTATTGATTTGTTGCGAGATTATAAATATATCTTCGCGTGGGATATGGATGAGATGCCTGGAATAGATCCATCTGTAGCCTGCCATAAATTAGAAATTGATAAAAATGCAAGACCATTCAAGCAGAGAATTGGAAAAATTGCAACAGCATATCATCCTCAAATACAAGAAGAGTTACAGAAGATGCTTGATGCCGGAATTATTATACAAGCAAAATATCCCGAGTGGATAGCAAATATGGTCATAGTCCCAAAGAAGAAAAAAGGGATTAGAATTTGCATAGATTTTACCGATCTAAACAAAGCTTGTCCAAAAGATAGTTTTCCTTTGCCGATATTCCGTTAAATGGTTGAGTCAAAGAGGAAATGAAAGGATATCCTCTCTTGATGGATACAAGGGATACAATCAAATTCCTCTCGCTGAAGAAGACCAAGAGCATACCGCCTTTTCGCTCCAAGAAGGTTATACTTTGTTACACAAAAATGCCATTTAGCTCAAAATGCTTTGGAGCAACATACCAAAGGATGGTAGAAAAGTGTTCGAAAAATGGATACATAAAACATTAGAGGTATATGTGGATGACATGTTAATCAAAAGTAAAGAAGCAAAAGATCATGTACGGGATTTGAAGGAAATTTTTGAACAAATGAGGCATTTCAACATCAAAGTAAATCCGGAAAAATGTACTTTTGGGGTGGCATCTGGAAAATTTTTAGGATACATTGTGTCAAAAGAAGGAATACAAGTCGATCGAGAGAAAGTACAAGCAATTCGCGATATGCCGACACTAGCAACAATGAAAGATGTGCAAAAAGTTAAATGGACTATTAGCTTCGCTAGGAAGATTCATCTCGCGATCATCCGATAAGTGCAAGCATTTTTTCAACATACTTAAAAGGAGCGAAATTTAGGTGGGCAAAATGAATGTGAAAAGGCGTTACAAGGAATAAAAGAACATTTAATGGATATATCAATCTTACAAAAAGCGAGAACTGGGGAAGAATTATTAATTTACCTTGCGACAACCTCGAATGCACTAAGCGCAATATTACTGCGAATGGACGCAGGAGTGGAAAAGCCAATCTATTACATCAGCAAACATTCAATGCCGCGGAGAAAAATTATTCAAAAATTGAAAAACTAATCTTAGCATTAGTTTACGCAACATTTAAACTTCGCATCTACTTCGAAGCACACATGGTTAAGGTAATGACAAAAGTACCAATTGAGTCAGTAATGAAAAAATCAAAAAGGTCAGGAAGGGTTGAAAGATGGAATGCTCAAGTAAGTCATTGCAAACTCAAATATGAAATACTATCCTCACCCAAATCACAAGTTGTTGCAGACTTTTTAGCAGAATTTCCATTGGAAGAAGATGAGGCAGTGGAAGAAATGATGGATATAGAAGAAGAACATGGAAATCCAAGGGATTTATTAACTGAGCCAAACATATGGTAAATATTGGTAGATGAATCGTCAAATGGAGAAGGTAACGGAATCAGGATCATTGTAATTTCGCCAAAGGCAATAAAATGGCTTTTTCTTTCGATTGGAATTTGCATCTACCAACAATGAAACAAAGTATGAAGCTATAATACATGCTTATGCATTTGCAATAGAAATGAAGTTGGAGAATGTAAGAATCACCGGTGATTCCCAGTTAGCTATTCGCCAGATAAAAGAAGAATATACTACAAATGAACCATCAATGAAAAATACAAAAAAAACTTGTTGAAGAATTATCGGCGAAGATACCAAAAATAAAATGGAGACACATATCCTCGCGGATGCTTTTGCTTTTATATCAAGTATGATGACAGATCCAATCGCAAGATGCATAAAAATACGTATTACTTCTATCACCGTCAATCAACAAAGAGGAAGAAGAAGAAGCGGAAGTAATGCTCATAGAAGATGGAACACAAAGACCCTATTGCGAAGATTGGAGAACAGAACTTCATGCTTATCTAATGAAAGGAGAAACGCCAAGAAATAGATTAGAGATGCACAAATTAAAAAGCCGTGCAACAAATTATGAATTACGAGACGGGGTGTTATACCGAAGATCCTTTAATGGACCCTCGCTTAGATGTTTAACACGAAAAGAAGGAGACGCAGTGCTAAAAATGTTACACAGTGGGGATGCTGGCAATCATAGTGGCGGAAGGTCTTTAGCACATAAGGCGAAAATGCAAGGCTATTATTGGCCATATATGCATGAAGATGCGAAACAAATATCAAGACGTTGCGAAGATTGTCAAAGGCACTAAAGAAAATACATGCACCAGAGCACCATTAACTTCTTCAACAAGTGTATGGCCTTTTGGAAAGTGGGGGTTAGATATTGTAGGACCATTTTTACTGTGCATGGGCAGGAGATATCCGATTGTCGCTCACAGCATTATTTCACAAAGTGGGCGAAGTAAAAGAAGTACAACACATTCGCGATAAAGATATTTTTACCTTCATATTCGAAAACATAATATGCAGATTTGGAATTCCAAAGACAGTTGGTATCCGACAATGGGAAACAGTTTGAGGGACAAAATATAGAATTCTCGCTTAATGCATTTCAAATAAAATGTAGGAAGTCAACTCCTTTATACCCGTTGCCAATGGACAGCGGAAGCAACAAATAAAACAATCGCAGATATATCAAGAAGAAGTTAGAAGGACATAATAGAGCATGGTGTGAACAAGTGCATAATGCGGTATGGGCTTAAAATACAACAAGGCGAGAAGCCACTGGAATGTCGTCATTTTGTCTAACATATGGAGTTGAAGTCCGTACTTCCGGCTGTGAAGTTATTATTCCAACAACAAAGAGAGAAGCTTGGGAGAAAAATCTTAGTGCGGGTAACATTTTGGTTAAATTAGATGAATTAGAGGAAAACAGAAAGAGCACTACAACATATGGAGAATTACCAAATAAGATTAGCTGAGAATATAACAAACGTGTCAAGACACGCGAATTTCAACCAGGTGATATGGTATTGAGAGAAACACCAATATATCGAGCGAGAAAGTGGTGGCAAGTTGGCGAAAAAGTGGGATGGACCTTATATCATCAAGGAGATAGTTGGAACAGGGCATATAGATTAATGGATCCCGAGGGCAAAGATGTGGGCCAAAGATTGGATAGACCATGGAATAGATTGTATCTCAAGAAATATTACCCATAGAAGATGGAAGGGAAAGAATAAGTTGCAGAAATATTGAATGGAAGAAATGAAATGAATTCATATGAAATGTTCTTGCAACAGAAAGTGATTGCGAAATTGCATAAAATAAAGAAAGAATGTGCGAATATCTCGCAAATAAAATAACAAGAGATAATAAAAATGAATGATTGAACGAATTGAACGAATTGACAGAAATGAAAGAATGAGTGAATGGGACGAACCTTTATGGCGTACACCATAGTTCGCGAATGATATTTCGTAAGAGGCAAATATAAGACCTAAAGTGCGTCATATAAGGGGGTATCTATCGACATGGCTCAGGGAAAAAGGTTACACCGCCCGGAACTCCGAGTCATGAAAATTTGGGGTCAATAAAGCCCATCCCTGGGAGATACCTTGGATTTCCAACTATATATATAAGGTTATACCCTGGTTGGACGACCGAGGGTCTCTTCCAAGGAGTCGTTGTATGACCAAGGCGCCGAGGTACACTGGTTGAGCCAAGAGTGCCCTCGGGGCATTTGAAGTGTCTCGGCCATTCTTGGCAAGTCTTGGCACATGCCGCACTCGGCCGAAGAAAACTCCACTTAGGGTGCAGTCTCGTAACCATAATCCCTATAGGTATAAGGGATAAGAGGTCACGCAAAACAACTCGTTGTTGTTAAGACCGGATGGGAGGAGCTAGTCTTGTATGGCCGATGTACGCCTCCTTGAAGGGGCAACCAGGGAGATGATAAGGGCGACACCCTCCATTAGGGAGCTGATAAGTGTCTTAAGACGCAAATGTAATGAGGCTCCATTTTCGCAAGAAAATTTAGGCTTGTCATATTTGTGCGATGATCCTGAAGAGGCAATAATACTAACGTGAGGGTAAGACGAGATCAATGGGTCTTTACATGAAAGTGTAAAGACGTCCTGCGATTTCGTCGCAAAGACGGCAATGTCATGGGGCTTTACGTTCGCAAAAATATTTAGGCCTGTCATATTGTCGCAAGAAAAATATCCTGCAGAGGCAAAAATACTAAAGAAATGATAACACAAGATCAATGGGTCGTTACATGAAAGTGTAAAGACGTCCTGCGATTTTGTCGAAAAGACGGCAATGTCATGGGACTTTATGTTCAGAAGAATGTTTAGACTCGTCATATTGACGCAAAAATGAGGGGTGGAAAAATAAGACCTTTAACTAGAAGGCAAAATAAGACCACACAAGAGCAATGATAAGGCAAGATCAATGGGTCATTACATGAAAATGTAAAGACGTCCTGCGATCTTGTCGCAATGATGAATTTCAACATAAATAAAGATAATGGAAAACAATATAGCAATTATCAAATATCAAAAATTATACTCGTTGAAAGAAAGAGTAATAATAAGAAGATGAACACATCTAAAAGATGATTGAAGTATGTAAAGAAGTAATGACAAGAAGAAAAATTACAAGAGAAAGTCAATTCTCAAATATCAGTTTTTTTTTCACCAGAAGGAAATACTAGGTTTTCTTCAGCAACTTTATCCATATTTTCGCCAGTTATTATATTTCCACCAGATCCTCCTTCACCAAGATCATCATTGACAGTTTTACTAGGAGGGATTGTCTCTTCATTTGTGAGCTCTTCGCCACTATTGTAGTCATAATCGCTGTCAAAAGAATTATGAACTTCATCGTCGCTTACTTCCAGAGGTTCGATACATACAGGATCAAGAGATTTAGATAGTAAAACATCATTCACAAGAACTTCGGCCTTAAGATGAAATTGACGAAGGAGTGCTTTCTGATGATTTCTACTCTCTATATCTTTACAGTCAGACATATAATCGAATCTTCTTTCTGCACGATTGCGAGAGCGAGCAAAGGAAGCAGTGAGTATTCCATTTTCTTTGCGAATTTTTGAATAGTCAGACTTTAGAGTGGCAATAGAGGAATGAAGATTTTTCTCAGAATCTGTAAAAGAAAAGAACATAGAAAATTATGCCGATTTTTGGAATTCGCAAAGAAAATATCACAAAATAATAAATAAATGGATTAAGGTAGTCAAATAATATGACTACCTTCCTTTTTACAAGTAAGATATTGGATTAAAGCCGAACAACTATTCTCCAAGTGATCCATGGCATTATTAAAATTATATCCAATTAAACCTTTCAGTTGAGATCGCAAGCTTTTTTCGTTAGAAACAAGTAAGGCATTTTCTTTCGCAAGAGAAGAATTGGACTTTTCTAACTTATAACACTGATCCTTGAATTGGTTCGCCTTTACACTTAAGGTTATTCTACCCTGGATAAGTTTATCCTTCTCAAGAAGAACTTCTTCGAGTTGATTTCTCAAATGAACGAAGAGATTGTTCTTATTCTTTACATATTTTTGACAAACATCGGGGATTTATGAGTAAATCGCCACCTTGTTTAACGAGTTCGATTCTCTTGAGAAAGAATTCCATTCTCATCCGATAAAGTTTCAACTCCAAATTAGCTTTAGTCAAAGAGTAAGAGAGGAGAGATAATTCATTACTTAATGAGCCTTGTTTCTGAGCTAAGTCAGCATTTTCTTTAGAAAGATTATCTATTTGATCAACAGTATATGTATGAAGATTATCTAATTGGTTATATTGCTTCATCCAAGCATCTTTATCCATTCGAGCTTCTTCAACAGTTGATTCCAATTGATATATCTCCATTTTTCGCTTCAGTTTAAAGCTTGAAGGGCGAACAAGGGCTTGAGGATCGAAAAAAAAAAAAAAAAAAAGAAAAAAAGATTGTACCTTTCAATTCTTCGTTATTCTTGCGAAGATCACGATCCAAATAAACATTTTGAAGTTTTTGATTTTCAAGTTGGAGAATATTACACTTTGCAAATCATAGCTTGGAGATCATTCTTCAAAGTATTAACTTCTTGCTCCAAAGATGTTTGCGAAATTCTATCAAAGCCAAGGTATTTGTTCAAAATCTCGCAGACATCGATTTGATAGGATCGACGTGAGTCTTCTTGGCATCGTTCACAATATCTGGCGAACTTTGAAGGCCGGATCTATTCCTTCCAAATTTTCTTTAGTAAGAGGGATTTGCTCGAGATAAGGAAGTAAAGGCGATAGAAGAAGGAAGAGATGAGTCATTTTTTGTTAAAGGAATATCATGAGAAGTGGAAGTCTCTTGAAGATCAATGACTGGAGAAACGGTAGAGGCATTGACAATAGAATAAGAAATGGGCTCATTCACAACTAGGGACTGTTATGAGGGATTTGATCTATGAAAAATTCATGCATGGGGTGCTATCATCAACGTATTTTTCGGAAGAAGAAACAAAGAGGTTTATCTTGCGAAGATTTCGCAGAGGAGTTGTAAGTTTGAATGTAGGAAAGGAAACAAGAGTAACAGGTTTAGAACGGCGAGGCTTCTTGGGGACCTATCAACATTTCATCATCCTGAATTACAAGTTAAATAAGAAACAGAGGCAACAATATTGTTATTAAAAGAGTAAATGTTTATTAAATACCTTGTTATTCGCAGCTTTCTTTTTGAGACAAGTGTTTTTTGGTTGCGAACCCATGGAGATATTAGGGTTCACAATGGTGAACTTGGTGTTAGATTTGTTCTTGCTAAAACAAAAATGTGAGGGAACCATTAAATCAACTTCAATAAGAGAGATCAATCACAAAGTAATCAAATTCAAAGAAAATTAACAAACCTTGATGGCTCCATAGAAACAAAGAGTAAAAAAGAAAGATGAAAAGTAAAGCGAGAAGAATAATAGCAGAAAAATGATGAAGAAGACGATGAAGAAAAAACGAAGCGAAAAGTTGCGGACGATGAAGAAGACGAAGTAAAAGAAAAGAAATACTTTCTTAAGGAATTCCCCTTTAAATAGACAAGAGAGGAGTAACCGGATAACATTAAATGTGCCGGTAAAAAGGAAATGATTTGGACACGTGTAAGCAATCATCCTTGATCCACGGAATTTTGTCGGCAAAAATTGATGAAAAACAAGTGGTTGCGGCATTTCAGAATACTGGTTCTCATGACATTCTCTTCTTCGCAGAGAAGACATGAGAAGAGGCAATATGTAGGATCAGAATATCGCGACATCAATACTTCGCGAGATCAATAAACGACAGGATTGCGAAAGTGTCGCAAACGAATAATATGAATGACGCAATGAATGACTACAGCTAAAACACGAGAAAGATGTGAAGACTTAGCGAGATTTAGAAGAGTTGCGAGATTATATATTTGTATACTTGCGATATTTCGCAAGACATTCCCGAAAATAAAGGACAGCTTAGCTGTCATCCATTGTGTACTACCCTATATAAAGAGTCAAGCAAGTCTGTTGTGAGGGATGTTTTTCCGAGTGTTAGGCAAGTCATTAGGAGAGAGAAAGTTTGTGGTGATTGTAATTTCTTTAGCTCTTTTCCATTATATCTTGTAAACATTCAAAGAATTAATCAATAAAAATCATAGTTGTTCATCTTCAAATGTCTTAGTTGTGTGGATTCTAGTGAGGGGTGTAGTGTAGGATTTCCCGTAACTACACGCTGCATTTTAGTTGGAATTCATTTGCAAATGTTGGTGGTATTAAAGTTTTACTTGAATTCATGTGTTAAGTTTGTTAGATGTCAATTTTGACACAATTTTATTTTCACTCCGGTGTTGTTGTTAATTGAAGAATGTCTTTAAGGAGATATATGTCAATCAAATTGCGGGTTCGTCTGGCCGATGATTCAGATGACGAAGATACAAATCAAAATCTTCTCATGATATATCAATGTATGCTGCAACATACTCATAATTTGCATCAACCCGTTCCAACCCAAGTGACGAAGAGAGAATCAATCAATAGAAATCGTGCCGAAGCGGATGCAAGGTTGATGCAGGATTATTTCAATGATGGTTGCACTTGGGGATCGAAAAAGTTCCATGGCCGTTTAGGTATGTATCGACCCCTTTTCTTAAAAATTATGCACAAAATATGTGAGGTTGACCCCGACTTTCGACAAAGAAAATATGCTGCAAGAATTTCAGGTCATAACCCACACATGAAAATGTGTGCCGTTATGAAGTGTCTTTGTAAAGGTATCCCACCCGATAGCATTGATGATTATACCCGTATGGATGCTTCTACTATTTACTATTATATTAAGAAATTTTGTGATGCAATTATGTTTGGGTTTAATGCGGAATACATGAGACGTCCAACTGTGAATGATATCAAGTGGCTGATGAAGGAAAACGCAACTAGAGGCTTTCCAGGAATGCTTGGTAGCCTGGAATGTATGCATTGGGGTTGGAGGGTGTGTCCGATGGACGAGGCGGGAACACACATAGGCCACAAAAGTTATCCCACCTGTGTTCTTGAGGCGGTTGCTTCATACGATAGGTGGTTTTGGCATGGGTATCTTGGAGTGGGTGGATCAAGCAATGATATTAATGTTTTGAAGTCCTCTAATTTGTTTGATGATAATCTCAATGGTATTGCACCACCTTGTCATTTTACTATCAATGGGAACCAAAGTACACACAGTGGTGGGTATTATTTAGTGGATGGAATTTATAAGAGTTACTCTGTGTTAGTCCAAGCTTACGGTGCACCCAAATGGTATTCCAACTCTCGAGTTATTTAACAAATATCAAATGGCTAAGAGGAAAGATGTGGAACGGGCATTTGGGACACTGCAAAGTAAATTTAGGATCCTTTACCACAGATGTAACTACTGGGAAAAGCAAGATATGAAATCGATCATGAGAACCTGCTTGATATTGCATAATATCGTTGTAGAGGATGAACATCGTGACCCGGAGTGGAAATATGTGCCAGACCCACCTCATGCACCTATAGTCGGATACTTGAGGCAAACAAGCGATTCATTACAAAACCCAGTTCTTCAGGAGAGACTTCGTACGGATCTTGCAGCTCATATATGGGAACGACATGGTCAAGGTCTAAGGGATGGTGAAATGCCTGGAGATGCGATAGACAACGAGCTGGATTCGGGAGAAGACACGGACGAGGTTGATGTTGATCAAGACCATTACGATCCAGGACAAGTTTTTATGGGATACGATTCAGAATGATTTTATTATATGTTTTTTAATTTATGTGAGCGATGAAATGATAGAAGCATTTATGTGTCTATATTAGTCTCAATTCTCTGTAATGTTAGTACTCGATTTTGCGCTTATTTTGGTATTTTATGTCTTTGTAGGTGTTTTTGGAGAAATAAGCTTTTGCGGAAAAATTGGCTCGAAAAATGGTATTTGGCCTCTCCGGAGAAAATTACTGAAGACACCCCTCAAATGGATAAGGGGCACACAGTTGATAAGGGGTAACCCACTGCTATTTGCACCCCAATCTACTATTTGCACCCAAAGTGCTATTGGCACCCACAGCTTGGTTAAGGGGACAACTATCTTCATCGTTTGAATCCAGTTTTGGCGGGAATTTATTCTTTACGCGTGAAGATTATCTGAGTTAGTTGGAAGCCGAGTTTTACGGGATAGGAAGGATGATTTCGACATACCAAGGTGAAGGGAAGATCACTGCGTGTTTAAACACGTCATCGGTAGAGATAAAAATGTAAGATATCTTCTCGGAAAAGGCAAGGTCTCTGTCTCGGGTAAACACGAGCTAGATCGTGTGTTGGAGAGATTTTTTGGGTCCTTATCGACGTAGGAGGATAGATAGGTACTACTGAAGCTATATTAAGTAACAGAAGCCGTGAAAACTAAGCAAAGAAGATTTGTCGAGAAAACAGGGAAGTTAGCATATTTCCGGGAATTCTTGTTCATGAAAGGAAGGCACGTGTGAAGTTAAGAGAGGAAATCTTCTAGAGATATTGTACTCTGTTTAGAAGAGTTTTAACTAAATCAGTGAGGCGTGAAAGTAAAGAAAATAACAGGAAGTTACGGAACTTGGAAGAGAAGAAAAGGAAGATTCCCGCGAGTTTTAATTGACCTGATGGCTATATAAAGGGTGTACGAGAGTTGTAGAAGGAGACGAGAGTTTGGGTACGCTGCAGAGGAGAAAGAAAAGCTGCATAGGTGAATTACAGAGGTGCAGCAGCAGCAGGTGAAGAAGACGACGAAGAACCGACGCTTCGCATTGTCGTTCGAAGAACACGAAGAACAGACACAAAAGAACCGCCGTTGTTGAACAATGTATGCGCGATAGTACGTTTGTAATAGTTAGGTTTAAATTGCAACACCCGGGTTGTAACAAGAACGTCAGTAACATCATTACAGCGTTGTCTGTCTTATACTATTTTTTCAATAAAAACACCTTTTAGAGCTATGAAAAATTCTTTTGAGCGTGTTTCTACCATGATGAGCTAAACCCAATCGCTGGGATGACGGAGGAAGCCAATTCTCAACACTATGGTAATTTTATTAAATTCTTTTTACGACTTTTGCATTAATATAATTTGAATTATGATTTTAAATTAGTTGTGATTTAGTTTGATGGGTTATGCTTAGCTTAGGTGTTTTGATAATCCATTCTTACCATTTACAATTAATGTTTTATAAAATCTACCTTGGCAAATATTTAGAGTCAATAACTATTATTTTTGGAGCTAATTGTCAAAGAATTAATAATTGAACCATAGAAAAAGAGTTCGGTGAAATCCTGATTCCCAGTAATCTCTAAATATTATTATCATCCTTTATTTTATTCACTAGTTTTAAGTATTTTATTTAAGTAAGTCCTAAAATCAACAACTTCCCAAGTCCGAGAATCGAACCTTCAATTTACCACTGTAAAACTACATCAGTTTTTGGTGCCACCGACGCGGACTTGTATTTAGGTTTAGTTTTTAGGTTTTGCACTTTTTTTTAGGTTTTGTATATATTTTATTTATTATTATTATTATCTTTTTTAGATTATTTTTTGTTCTATTTTACTTCTTTGGTATTTTTGTTTTTGCTGTGCAGGATTTGCTTGAAGCGAAACGTGGAAAGTTGAACTTTCCTTACAAAAAGGAGAAAACCGAAGATTTTATTTTTTTTAGCCTTTCATCTTATTTTAGTAGTTTCTTTATTTATTTTTGGACTTGTAATTTTTTTTTTATTTGTTTGTGTTTATTTTTAGTACTTTATTTATAAAAAAAAAAAAAAAAAAAAAACTGCACACACCAATTGCATCTTCGTCAGACTACCGAGTTTAGGAAAACTGGTGGATTAGTAAGTTTCAACCCGTGCCTTAGGCCTTATGGGAGTTACAAATAAAGTCCACAAACCTCAGCCTCGTACCTTTGGGTATATTTCACCGTAGGTAACCCAAGCTTACCTAAATTAGTTAGCCCAAAGATTTGCATGTGCACATTTTGTTGAATTCTTGTATGCCGAATGTAAGAGAGACGCTCTAGACGGTTTATGCGTGAAAACCTAGAAGTGATATTTTAGGAAACAAGAATCTTGACTACCTTAATCTAGAAAGTCCTATTTTGGACGTTCTTCTCATCTGAGGAAAATATCCTCAATACTTTTATTTTTGCCAAAATAGTTGAGGAAAAGGATGATGAGGTCCCGATAAAACCCTTAGGGATCGTTTGAACCCGTCTAGGGTAGTGCGTGACCCAGTGTAGTTCCACCAGCTTCTACGGTCTAATTTGATATTAGACCTCGAGACTATTGGCATGCTTCGTAAGTTTAGGGGTTAGATAATGAGAACCCGAGTTCCCACATAAGAGACTTTGAAATGATTTGTGGCACAATGAACTATCCAAATGTCTCCAAAGATGTGCTTAGGCTATGTTTGTTTCACTTCTCTCTCTATGATAAAGCCAAAGAGTGGTATCATTTTATTCCTTCTAAAACAATTACCACCTCGGGATGGTCTTGTAGAGGCATTTGTTAAGAAATTCTACCCACACCATAAGACTCAGATGTTCTTCTATCCAAACCTTTGCGTAAATTAGGTGAAAAACTTCATGATTATGTAGAAAGGTTTAGTGAATTGTTATACCAGTGTCCACATCACAGCTTTGAAAAGCCCACATGGCCCAAATTTTATATGAGGGCCTTGATAGTGAAACCCATATGCAAGAAACAATTAGTGGTGGAGAATTTACACATCAAGACCCGTGATGCATGTTTTGACGAGTTCATCGAATTAGTGGTAAAGACTCGTCAACGGGCTTCAATGAGAGAACCAGAAATACCTAGAAACCATATCCATAGGATCAATAGAGTTGATTATGGGTCAGATATTCTTAGGCGTCTAGAAGCCTTAGAAATGAATCAAGGGTCACACCATACTAGATACGAAGAGCAAGCCCGGTGCTCTTTATAATAACTTTAGGTTTGAAAACCGTCGTAGATTTGATCCATATTCCGATACCTATAACCCTGGTTGGAGAAACCACCCGAATTTCTCTTGGTCTAAGGGCCGAGTCAAGGTCGATCTAGTATTTCTCGAGACTCTCCCAAGGGTTTGGGTATACTAAGAACCACTTAGGGCCATCGATGATCGAACCTGTCGGATAAAAAAAATCATGAGCTTAGAAGAGTCTCGACCATCTTATCTCATAACACCGCAGATTTTAAGCAAACGGTTGAGAAAGGTTTACAGAAAACTCTCGAGCTATTTTAGAGCTAAAAATCAAAGTTAGTATAATTGCAGAATTTTTGAGCGAAAGAGAAAAGGAAAAGTCCCCCAATCAACCACTACCCAACACTAGAGCAATTCATGAAGTATCCTCTAGAGAGAAAGAGTTCAATCATGTGAACTCTGTAACAACCCTTAGGAGTGGTAAAACGGTAGACAATAAGTTAGCCATGCCTAATAGTGGACGTACTATAGATCCACCTTCTAGTTCCCATTCTAGTTCCCAAGATGAGCCTGGAATGAGCCACTAGTCAAGAGACCGATAAAATTTCTAGTGATGCCCATGTGGTTCCCGATAGATCTCATTTTGTCCCTGAGCCCCATATCCACAGTTGTTAGTTCCAACTAAGAGAGAGTCGACTTTCAACGAAATAATGGAGATTTTTAAGCAGGTAAACATAAATATTCCTTTATTAGAAGCAATTAGGCAAATGCCTGCTTATGCCAAATTCCTTAAGGATCTTTGTACACGAAAGCGTAAGCTTAATGTCCATAAGAAAGCCTTTTTAGTCGGTCGTGTAAGTTCAATCCTTCCGAACCAAACAAACCCTAAGTATAAAGACCTCGGATGCCCCACCATATCTTGTACGATTGGTAATCAAATGGTTGATAAAGCATTACTTGAATTAGGAGCCGCTGTTAACCTACTCCCGTACCATGTGTACACCCGGCTAGGTCTTGGTGAGTTGAAACCGACTAAAATGACCCTACAAGTTATGATAGGTCTGTCAAAGTACCTCGTGGTGTCATAGAGGATGTACTGATTGAGGTTGATAAATTTATTTATCCAAAGTGGATTTTGTTGTTCTAGACACTCAACCTCGTTCAGACCCTAGTGCTCAAATACCGGTGATTTTAGGTCGCCCATTTTTAGCCACATCTAATGCTATCATCAACTGTAGGACCTGGACTTATGAACATATCCTTTGGTAATATGACCACTGAACTAAATGTGTTTAATGTTAATAGACAACCTTCTAATGACTTGGAGGAAGTGAATATGATTAGCACTTTAGTTCAGATCTAATTCAGATATAATTGGGACGACACTTTATTTGGTGATTCCTTAGATGAATTTAATGAGACAATTCTCTTAAGTCAGTTAGGTGACCAAACTTTGAACTAGAAGAAGCTCTCGAGTACTTTAAAGACTCTAAAGACCCCGAAATTCAAGCCATAGTGCTAGGCCTTTCTGGAGAGTAATGTTGACCCTAAGTTTGGGGGTAATGATCTAGAAGAAGCTCTTGAGTATTTTAAAGACTCCGAGGATCCGGAAATTCAAGCAATAGTTAGAGGTTTAGCCGAGAATACTGATTACCCTAAGTTTGGGGGTAGTGATGGTTATGTATCCCCATTAAAAGTCCTTAACTTAGGACTCGAGCCTAGTGTTCCTGAGTTATTACTTGAGTCACTTCCAACTCCACAACCTGATCCTCCCGATACTGTCCAAGAGGAAATCCATCTATTAGAGACCTGTTGTTCGAATGAGTCTATTTGTCAAGACACCCATATGAAGCCCAAGTGGGCGCCGCAAATAAACCTAGTTGTCTTGGAAGAATCTTTAAATCAGGTTGTGCTATATCTGCTTATTTATCTAATCCGATGCATTTGTCTTATAATTGTGGCAGTTTTATTTGGTTTTGTTGATCCACAGTTGTTTCGACTATTGATATATGATTCGAAAGGTAATTAGCCATTTTGTGGTATTATACGTCTGGCTGAAGACTTTAAATTTAGCACTTCTTGGGAGGTAACCCATGCTCATGCAACACGGTAATATCTTTCCTTAACTATTTTGCTTCAAATGGTAACAGTTTCTCCTTGTTCATGCTTTTAATTTTATCTTTAGAACATTGAGGACAATGTTAGATTTAACCAAATCAAATTGTACTCTCTGTTTAGAAGAGTTTTAACCAAATCAGAGGCGTGAAAGTAAAGAAACAGCAGGAAGTTACGGAACTTGGAAGAGAAGAAAAGAAAGATTCCCGCGAGTTTTAGTTGACCCGATGGCTATATAAAGGGTGTACGAGAGTTGTAGAAGGAGTCGAGAGTTTAGGTACGCTGCAGAGGACAAAGAAAAGCTGCAGAGGTGAATTACAGAGGTGCAGCAGCAGCAGGTGAAGAAGACGAAGAACTGACGCTTCAGAACTGTCGTTCTGAAGAACACGAAGAACATACACAAAAGAACTGCCGTTGTTGAACAAATGTATCTGCGATAGTACGTTTGTAAATAATTAGGTTTAAATTGCAACACCCGGCTTGTAACAAGAACGTCTCGTAACATCATTACAACGTTGCAAATATCTCTGTCTTATACTATTTATTCAATAAAAACACCTTTTAGAGCTATGGAAAAAATCTTTTGAGCGTGTTTCTACCATGATGAGCTAAACCCCATCGGCCGGGATGACGGAGGGAAGCCAATTCTCAACACTATGGTAATTTTATTAAATTTTTTTACTACTTTTGCATTAATATAATTTGAATTATGATTTTAAATTAATTAGTTGTGATTTAGTTTGATGGGTTATGCTTAGCTTAGGTGTTTTGATAATCCATGCTTACCATTTACAATTAATGTTTTATAAAATCTACCTTGGCAAAGATTTAGAGTCAATAACTATTATTTTGGAGCTATAATTGTCAAAGAATTAATAATTGAACCATAGAAAAAGAGTTCTAAATGAAATCTGATTCCCGAAGAATCTCTCAATATTATTATCATCCTTTATTTTATTCGTTAGTTTTAAGTATTTTATTTAAGTAAGTCCTAAAATCAACAACTTCCCAAGTCCGAGAATCGAACCTTCTATTTACCACTGTAAAACTACATCATGAGACATGGTTACTACAAATTCAAATTTAAATTAAGAAAAACATTACATTTGCAGGAAAATATTAAAAACATTATATTTGGAGGTTAAATATTTTTCTTCATTAATATTAAAATATTTTTGGAGGTACTAAGAAAAACATTACATTTGCAGGAAAAAAGAAACACATTACATTTGTTAAATAACACAACATAAAAACACACAACAATAAGATAACCTATAAAATAAACATACTAGTACAACCGTTGCCACGGTGGAAGGGCCGACCGGATTTTTTTCTCTATTATTGTTACTTTAATTCAAAGAAACTCAACAGTTTCTTGCTCTCCATCCAACACACACTTGTTCAGAACTTCACATCGGCGCCAAAACATGCTCGCTTTGGCGCCGATGCAAAATCTGTCTCTTCTCTCGTCTACTTGCATCAAAGTTTTACTCAACAAGTCCAAGAGTAGAGAAGCACCTTTTCCCCGCGCACTTCGAGTCGACAACTGCCAACCATGGCCTTCCTTGTAACATTCCACCGGAATTGAAAACCTAAACGGGATTAGATTCCACACACAAAACATCTATCACCTAAAACAAAGTCAAAAGAGGACTACACAACTAAGGTAAATACCGTATCTATCAACATTTTGCCCTCTTTTAACCCCGAGATAGCAAAAATTGTTTCTCCAACAACGGCAGAGATGAATATCCCCTTGGTTCCTTCATATTCGATGTGCTATCCATAATTGCATTCGAGGATCATACATCTCCACACTTGAAATCATTTTACTTCCATCATAACCTCCTAAAGCATACCAGGGAAGAAGTGGTACACATCGTTATGTTAAAAACTTTATATACAAGGCAGCCATTAAATTCATGTGGACAAGAAAATTTACTTACGCTTTCTCATTTAGAACAACCAAGGAGTGACACCCTTCTAGTATTCATACTTGGGATCCGAGACCAAGAAACTACCTCCCTTGGGTCAAATCGTTCAACGAGGCAATAAAAAAAATATGTCGCTGCACATTTAAAGGAAGCGCAGACACTATAAATTCCTTTCCTAATGATTGTCCAGACTCGAGATACATGGATGGAGGTTAAACCCGATGCATTATTGTTTTTCTGAGCATATAAGTTGTTAATAGTATTGTGCATGTACATGTACATGTGTATACGAGACTTCAAGGTCAAGCAATGAGGACTAAAAGGATGCAAACACATTGAATGATTGAAGGGCTATTTTATGTTTGTGAGTCTATGCAAAACTACCAACAAAGTGAGGTGCTTCAGAGAAAATCACTCGCCTGCATCAACCAAATGATGACTAAAAATAGACGGAACATAAAATTCTAGTGACTCAAAAAATCATGCGAAAACTAGAAGTCACGGTGATTCCATGTGTCCAGTAGACAATGCATGCGATGCCACTAATGAACCATAAGATACTCATACACAATATTCAACCTTGAGTAAAACTTAAGATTATTGTCGGAAAAAACATGCATTTTGATTAGACTACAATCTATCGGATTAAATAAAGAGGTTATGTACTTCAAATAGTTGTCCCCATCAAATAGAAGTAGTATAATATTTGATCAACAAAGAAACAAATTCCAAAATGAAATTCAGCTACAACCTGAAAATGCAACTTAGAAAACAACCGATGGAAAATTATACAAAATAAAAGAGTAAAAAAAAAAACACGAGCCGAATTACAGCGCCATGAAAACAAAAGAATTATCAATCCAAATTCCTTTTTTTTTTTTGAGGGGATGTCTTTTTTTCTTTGTTTCTTTACAAAATGTATGTTAGCAAGAACTACATTACACGGAAAATTAAAATTAGAACTACATTTCTTGCACTTGCAAAGAAATGGGATTGCCGCAAACATCTTAAACTAAACATCGACTTATGCAATGAATAAGCTTTGCAAAGATACAATATGAGTCGAGTATAGACTATTCTTGATACATAGCTAGCTAGAAATGGCATGTTAAAGAATAGCCCTATATATACCAACAACAAAGAAATGACACAGAGCAAAGCGAGAAAAAATAGACGAAGCACTTACATTGATTCGATCCAAATTAGGGTTCAACTTCCCAGCCTTGGCAACCCTTAGTTCATTGGCCTGCCACCATCACCAACTTCAGTTCATTGGATGTAACTCCAATTTCATTTCATCAAGATCAATTCCCGCTCCAAACCCTTGTTGTGAATCAACACCACCAACCTCGTACTGTCTTCTGGCCGTCGATTTAACCATCGACCCATTTAATCCCCATTTCAACTTCAATTCAACCATCACCTTATCAATTTACGGTAACCACCACCCATTTCTCCGATCTCGCTCAATTCAACAAAGAACAACCGCTAATTACTCACCCCGGATTCAATTCCAAAATTCTCGGATACAACAATTAAAAGTAATTGAAAGAATTCACCTATTTTCGTATTTAGGGTTACGGGTTAGATGATGGTCAGAATCACTGTACCCTAAATTCGAAATTGAGTACATAATATTCGAAATTTAGAGGAAATTGGTAAAGATGAATGAGAGATTTAGATTGAGAAAGTATGGGTGATTTGTAGAATAAGGCGGAGAAGACGAAATTGGTAGTAGCGGTGGTGTTTCAAATGATTAAGAGATGCAGTGAAGATTGTGGTGGTGTTTCAAAAACCGATGTTTGCGGCGGTGGTGATAGTGGTAGTTTGCGACGAGGTGGAGGTGGAGTTTCTCCCGAGTTTGGGGAGAAAGAAGAAAAAACGAAGGAGAAGAAAGAAGCAGGAAGGAAAAGGAAGAAGAAGGAAAAAAAGAAGGAAAAAGAAAAAAAAAAAAGGAGGGGCCGGGATCGATCCTGCAACCTTGAGGTCATTTTACCTCGAGTTTACTAAACTGCCCCTCAACATTAAAACAAATTTCAACCTCCGTGTCCTTTTTTTCTGCCCACGAAATTTACGTGATTACCCTTCATTTTATGTTGTATTTACGCTTGTTTTAGTGAGAAATGGAAACATGGAGGGGGTCTTTAGTCCTTTCATTGTTGATTGAAAAAGGTTTGGGACACCAAAATTCAATCTTTTTTTGTCAATTGATGACTTACCATTTACAAAAAAGTGACCATATAAAGGTCCTCCCTCGCTTCGCTCGGTCGGCCCAATTATATTCTCTAAATAACTTGGTAGATTATAAGATATGTTCTGGATTGATATGCAAATGCACTCCAAATATATCGTTAATGCTTGAGTGACGAAATGTTCCCCTTCCTTGCTCAGTAAACTTAATTCTGGCTATAATTACGTCATTATCTGCTTCGTGTAGACAATTCCTAAAAACCCTGCAATTCATCTTAAGGAAACCTAGGCGACACCGAAGAGCATTCACGGATCTTTGGGTTACACCCCCTCCTGAATGAAACTCGACCGAAGAGCATTCACGGATCTTTGATGATCTAACGGCAACCAAAGTAAAACGGGTAACTATAAACCGTTTAAACGGTTGACTGTTAGCCGTTATATTTCTTGTTCGTTAGATCTTCAACGGCTTGCATCATCCTGTGGACAAAAATCAAAAACGGCTAATCATATGTCGTTTTAGTCCAACGGTTATTTTTTTTAAACGCCTTATATATATATATATATATATATATATATATATGTGTGTGTGTGTGTGTGTGTGTGTGTGTGTGTGTGTGATTTTGGGTAACAAAAAATTCACACCAATCCAAATCTAGCCATCATATTACTACACTCACCTGAAAATCACTTCAAAATCTTATATCTCTTTGCATTTATTTTATATTTTGGTTAGATTTATTGTACGTGTTCCAAAACATAATGGTTAATTTTACACGAGCAGGAGATTTCGCAGTTGTAAAGGCTTATGTTATGTTTGCAACGGATTCAGTAGTCGGGAGGTATCAAGATTCAGAAACTTTCTGGGATAAAATCGAACCAGAATACCACCGTACGTTTGGAACTCGTACAAACCGGACTCGGAAAGCGCTTCAAAACAGAATGAGTGCCCTCAAATCAGATTGCAGAAGATTTGCTGCAATAGTGGCAGCTTTTCTCAGAAACCCCCCTAGTGATGGACTGATGAACAAATAGTAAGTTTCCTCATACAAACAAGGTTATTAATTTTAATTTCATTTCATATGATAATATTAATTCAGTGATTTACTTCATCGACACTTTCCCAATATTTGTATGCAGTACATAGAATCAAGAATGAAGTTTGTTAAAGGAAGGAGGGGGGGGACCTTGGAAACATGACGCGGTTTTTGCAGTTTTGAGGCAGCGCGTTGAAGGTTGTGACCCGGAGAATTTAAGGTCCCATCATGGTGAACCTAGTCGGTCCACCCCGATTCCTATGGTTGTTTTAGAAAGTGAAGATGGTGATGTCACAGATACAGTAACGGAAATCCAAACACAAACATGTTTTTTTGCAAAAGATAAAGCCAGGGGACTTAGCTGAGATAAGGCTAAAATGGAAAATTCCATGGCTAAAGTTGCAGAACGAGGCTGGAACAACATGATTAATTATTTTGAGAAGAATGATGCAGTCAAACATGAAGAAAAATTAGCCGAAAATGAGTTAATGCGCTGAAGTTGAAAATGGGACAAGGGATACCTTGGCTAGAGAGAAAAAGCCCACAACGAAGAAATGTCCATTATGCATAATGATATGGAAATATTATTAACGGATGTGGAATTCCTGCCTGAATGGAAGAAAAATGCAGTAAGAAAGATGCAGGAGGAAATATGTACCCGGTTGGGATACGATCCTCGTAATTAGTTATTTAATTGACTTGCTTAATATGGTTAGATGGTTTTCTTGGTTATTAGTTGTCTTGTTTAATGGTTAATTAGTTGTCTTGGTTATTAGTTAATTAATGGTGTTGTTAATTAGTTGTGATTTTAATTTCGAGATGATTTTATTTAATTAGAGTGTTTGTTAACTTTAATCCTATTGTATCCATTTGATTTTTGAATTTAAGACTATTCTCGTTTTATTAAAAAATATGTTCGCACTGATATATTCATTCAAGATTATAACAAGGTACAACATATTTCAATTGCTTATACAAGGTCAAAAAAAAAAAAAAAAAAATTGCTTATACAATGCATCAAATTTAAAAGGTTTTTTCTTGTCTTCACGGTACTCGATCCGAACTTTCATTTTCTGAAAAAGAAAAAGAAAACATTAACATGATAACTTAACATAAAACATTTGACATTAGAGTACATAGTTAATCAACTTATTAACTAGTTTTTATTATATCCTTACTCGAATTTCGTATGACAATGATGCATGCTTCAAGTTGATATCAAACAAAATAGTAACAAATGTTTGGATTTCAGATATCAATTAGGTTGAATCTATTTGTTACTGACTTCTTTGTTCTTCTATTGTCGCTTCCAGGTAATTGATCGCTGTCGTAAGCGTCAAAAAATAATTACACTTTCTTACTACTCAAAATATATATAATGAAGCAAGGGCAAGAAATGATCGTTCCCACAGAGAGGTCTTGGGTTGTCAAATTGTTCGATTTCCTATATAAATAAGGGGGATTTTTCTGATTTTGTAACTAAAAAAAAAACTAAAAGCAAACAAAGGAATAAAGCACGCAAATCAATAAGATGAAGATATTGGTCAAGGATCAGTTTTCATTCAAAAACATGTATTTGAAACAATAATTAGAATTGATATTTAATCTCAACTTTTACCAAAAGCCCTAGGATACCTTGATCGCAAGAATATCCCGCTAATTTCTTCTTGTCATCAACAAACACATTAAAAGATGCAAGTATGAGTTCTATCTAAGAGAACAACCTAACGTGTAAAAGCACTGATCAAGTTTAATTCCCTAGATGCATTAAATTCTATGAAATCAAAGCCAATCAAAGCAATCGAACGTGTAAAAGCACTAATCCGATTTAACAAAGGTTATGATCCACTTGTGACTACTAGGATGTATCACTACAAGCAATATTCACAATTATGCTACTTGCAATCAGAAATTTATCACTTTTGCGTATAATAAACTCTAATCTATCAATAAAAATGAAAGTAAACTCAATCGATTCGCGACTCGACTAAACAGGCATTCAAATCATGTAACGATAATAATGGTGAATCATAAACGATAAAGCATGGAGACAAAACTAATTCGTTGCATAAAAATCATGTTTGGAATTCCAACTTATTCCTTAACCAAAATAAAATTAAGTATTCATAGCATATGAGTTCATAACAAGAAGAAAAAAAAAATCTATCATGTTGTAAAACCCTAGAACAAAAGTAGTAGTGAAGATATTCTCCCCATCTCCGTATTATTCCTTCTTACAGCAGCCGCACTTTACTCAAGAATAAATGATTGAGAATTTGAGAATTGATTTTCCTAGGTTCTAGGGTATAAAAATGATTGGGCCGGATATTTGCACCCAGTAACTTCAACAAGGGCAACCCAGTCCGTATATGGCTTGTCGGTTTCAGAGAACCGACAGCCTAATTATATGTTAAATTGTCAATTCTAGGATACTGACAGTTTAATTTCCATCATAGCTCCTCTTGCACAATCTATCCTGCTCCAAATATCGCCTGTGAATTGACCTTCTCGCTCCATTTAGCTCCAATTGAACGTTCTCTTCTTCTTTCACTCCGAATGACTCCAAAGCACCTAATAATTCAAAACGAAACATAAGATACATAATTTACAAGAAAACTCGCAAAGAAAGCATAAACATTGACAATAAATCAAGGTGTTTACGACACCTGTCAGTAATATCTTCAAAATTTTGGAAAACGCGGTTCCAAAATTCGGTTGATTCATTTACTTCTCCTGGGATTGTGGCTCGATTAGTTTCTAAAATCCATGCTTCCACAACACGGACATCTTCTTCATTACTAAACCTCATCACAAATATTTTCTTACGAAACTTACTAGAATATTTTCTTACAAAACTTGCATATGGAATGAGGGTATGGTATTTGTGATCCAATTTACGGGATTGTATACAAAACTATAAAATGTTACCATACTATTTGTGATCTGATGAGTCTTAAGACAAGTACATGTATTTATTTAGAAAAGTAGTCGACCAAATAGGTTACGACAAAACATACTGAAGATTCAAAAAATCCAAATACATTATGACGATGCTCAAGTTGCACTTGACTATAATACTAGATGGACACGTATAAAAGTGAATGAAAATAAAATCAAGAACAGATAAGTCGAAATAATTGATGTGAGTTGATATGTCGAAAGATGAAAAATACATTGATCCGTCAACTCTATTTCCGAATCTTTAATAATGTAATAAATTAATGAGTGAACCGACGAAACCGACAACTGGTGATAAGAAAACTCACTTACAGATTCACAAATAGTGTAATAAATTTACGAGTGATATGACTAAACCGACAACTGGTGATAAGAAAACTCGACCCGGCATAAATGCATCACTAAACAAAGTGACCACACTAGACCACAATAACAGTAGTAAGATTTTCAAGTTGAGATACCAAAAAGACAAGCAATGTACTATAAATAATGTTGCTCTATACCATAACAACACAATCAAAGTATCAACATCTTATTTATTCTAGATATATCTTCTCTTCAATTTTCAGCACCTCCTTTTATTATTTTAGTAGTCATGGTCGCCAGATTCACCTCTCTTGAAGATGCAAACTATCATCCGATCTTGGATTAATGTCTTTGTCATTGAAGGAGAAACAAGAAATGTTGTTTCAGGGGGTCAATTTATGGGAGCTTGTGGTTCTACACTTGACGGTTAGGAACGAAACCCACACCAGAGAACATTTAGAGTTTTACAAAACCGGGTTCCAAATATTAAGAGAAAGGTTAAGTTTGTACCTAAGTTTTTTGGTTCCACTTTTAAGAAACATGCCTTCTAGATGGACAACGAACGAATGTGTAAGTGTACTAAATTTGGACTAACATCTTAAATTTTCATAACATATTTTTAATAACACAATTTTAATATTTGGTTGTATAATATAGGAACTCCATTCGCAACATAAATACGAAGCTGCAACCCAGAAAAAGCATTCCAATTATACGAATGTTATTTACTCCCGACGCAGGTTGCACCGAAGAATACGATCCCGAGATATTATGCCGTGAAGAGGGTGAAGATGATGACGAAGATTAGTTCGGCTGCGCTAACACTATAGATTTTGTGGGTACATCTCTAT
Organism: Papaver armeniacum; assembly: GCA_023531295.1. Lineage (NCBI taxonomy): Eukaryota > Viridiplantae > Streptophyta > Magnoliopsida > Ranunculales > Papaveraceae > Papaver > Papaver armeniacum. The sequence goes on along the minus strand of JAJJWW010003981.1, from coordinate 287,723 downwards.
CAAACCCTCCCGAGACTAAACTCGGACGTTAGGGTCGCCTAACGGTTTAAAGGGTTGTTGCACCGACTAAGTGTAGTCGCGATGCCTGTGACAGTGAGTTAGGTTTAATTTCCAGTAATTTTCATTGAATGTACTACATAGTTTAAGTACCCAAATAAAATAAAATTGTTTACACATCTTTGTCACTTATAGTTACATATTCTACAAACTAAATACGACTTAGAAACTCCATGTGTACACTACAACAGCCATATTCTACAAACTAAATACAACATTTAACCTCAGTGGTGTCTACCCGTCTAGCGTAAATACTATTGTCAAAACAAAACATAATCTGTAAATGAGTGTACACGGAGTGTAAACAAAAAAAGGTCAAGGAACGGCTATCCATTAACCGTTCTAAGAAAGAAAAACGGTCGATGGGTAGCCGTTCGATAGGAACGGACAATGATTCTCCGTTACTATTGAGAAGAACGGTTAATGAATGACCATTTTATGCTTTTTCAAAACGGCTAATGAATAGCCGTTCCCGAGTCTTCCCGCTGGATTCCGCACACTAGGAAGCCTTGCGGGAGGACACCGTTTTGCCCACGCTTTTTTGGCTTGGGAAGGGGTTGGTGATAGACGCATTTATGTGTCTATTTTGATCTCATTTATCTATTTTGTTAGTGCTCATTTTGTACTGATTTTAGCTTTTTATGTCTATATAGGTGTTTTTGGAGAAATAAGCTTTTGGGAGAAAATTGGCCCGAAAAGTGGTATTTGCGCGTGGGAGAAAATTACTATACGGACCTTCATTTTGATAAGGGGAGTTTCAATTACTAAGGGGTACACCATTGATAAGGGGCACCCTAATTGTTATTTACACCCCCTGTAGCACTTCCAAAAGGCATATGCTAAAGGAACCCCTAATCTGGTTAAGGAATGACCTTTCTTCAACTTTTCAAATCAAGGAATTGGCGGGAAAATGTGCTCTTTTCATGGCAGAATAGGGTTTGATTTTTGGGTAATTTTTAGGCAGATTCAATCGCTGGAATCAGTTGCATTGGGTTTGCTTAGGCTAAACAGTAAGCGGTATAGGCGTTTGAATGCATCAAATTTGGCGGATAATAAATTGTCGACTAAACAGGGGACTAAACTTTTCTCGGGATGGTTTGGAAGATTCTGGACGAGTTTAAGTCGGGATTTGACATGGACTTGGATTGGTACGGAGTTAACAAGGTTAAACAAGGTTGGTAAGAAATTGGTTGCGATTAAAATGGAGTTTCCATATTTATTTCATCGAAACAGGTTTTGAGAGATACTCGTATTCGGTTGGTTTATATCGGGTATTTGAGATGGAAAAGGAAGTTCCGTGGATAGAATGGGAGAGAATCTATGCTGAAGATTTGATTCAATCTTTAGAAGAGTTTGACAGCAACCCAGGCGCGTGACAGAGAGCAATGAAAGGAAATATTGCCGGTAACTTGCAGAGAAGAAAAAGGAGGAGATTCCGACGATTTTTGAGAGATTTAATGACCCTGTTGGCTATATAAAGGGTGCTCGGGTGTCACAAGGGGTCGATCGGGAGTTGGGAGAGACAACATAGGGCTCAGGAGCGAAGAACAATAATTGCAGAGAAGTTCTCTGCTGCTGCTGGAGAAGATAGGGAAGGATTTATTCGCAAAGATATTGTCCTGTGGTGTTTAAATATATTGTTTTCGAACTACAGAGGTGTGGAGACTTTGGGGGATGTTACAGAGGCACGGGAGAAGCTGCAGAAAAGAATCGGAGGAGTGCCGGAAGTTTCCTGCTGCTGCAAGAACCCTAGAACACGAAGAACATTGACGCACAGGGAACGGTCGCAGAAAAGTATTGCTATTCCACTGCAGAACCATAGTGTCGTTTAAAAGGCAGACTTATTGCCTCTGTAACAGTCTGTTTGTAACGCCTTTCAGCGTTGCAAACTGTCTGAGTCATTAGTATTCTCTTGTTTTTCACCTATTTGAGCTATGAACAACTATTTTGAGCACGTGAATAATATGAGGAGCTAAACCCCAACACTGGGATGACGGAGGAAGACATATTTCATGCGTGTGGTAACTATATTTAATTCTTTTATGACTACTTTGCACTATTATCAATCGTTTTATGATTTTTCTTAATTGATTGTGATGTCGTATGATGATGTATGCTTGGTCTAAGTGATTTTGATGCGTCATGCTAGTGATTTACAATCAATCTTTTAAGAATCAACCTTGGCAAAGAATTAGAGTCAGTATTATTTGAGCTATAATTGTTTGGAATAAATATTTGAATCGCATGAATGAGTTATGGTGGAATCCCGAGTCTCAGTAATCTCTCGATTTTTGTGACAAACTTGTGTATATATTTTCTTTGTTTTTAGAGTTTTCTGAAACTAAATCTTTACAAGTCTGAGTTGAACGAACTTTACTACCACTTTTTCTACAACAACATAAAATCACATCAATTTTTGGCGCCGCCGACGCGGACTTGTATTTAGGTTTTAGGTTTTAGAGTTATTTCTATTTTTTTTTTATTTTTTTGTTCTTTTTTACGCCTTTGGTATTTTTCGATTCTTTTCAGGTTTGGAGCGAAGCTACAAGGAAAGAAAAAGTGCTATAAAAGGAAAGCATCGCCAAAGAAGGAAAGAAAAGAGGAATCTGAAAGGAGTGAAGAAGAAGATTTTGTATATAGTTATCTTGTTTTATTTTAGAAACTGTAAATAGGGTTTTATTTTTGTAAATTTTTCTTTTTATTTTTGGACATTTTTATTTTTGGACATTCTTTTTGGACTGGACATTATTTTTAAAACCCTAAGGAAGGGTTAAAAATTAAATAAAATTGTTTGCAGGGAAGGACGACAAGCATGATCTTGTCTCGGCCTCGGGTTCGTACACTCGACATAGGAGTCGGTGGCCGAGTCGACTTCAACGGTTCATCGTCCGTCAGTACGGAGGTAAGACTCTATCCACCCACGAATCCCTGTCAGTGGGTTTTATTTTGTGTGACAACTCACACCCCTGCGAATAGAATGTCGAACTGGTATTACAATAGCCAATACAACGAATATCCGACTGAGTTTCAAAATGGACGTTACTACCTTGACCATAGTGTAAATAGTGGTTGGGAACATCAGCCTTTTCAAGGTTATGGCTCATACCATGGTGAGCCCAATTACTATCCATACTCCCACCGGTCATACGAGCAAAAATCCTCTCTACTAGAGTCCGCATGTAAGTTAGCTGAGTCAACACAAAAGTTACTTGAGTCAACACGTAGTTCAGATGCAATGAATAACTTAGTTTTGGACGAAAGCAATGCAACGTGTGAACCTTCTTTCCTAGATGAAATCAGAAGTCATGTGAGTCGACTCAGAAAATGCTGATAGAGGCCCGGAAAGAAATGCTCAAGATAGTTTTAATTTCCAATATAGTGTTTCCAATAGTACCTTTGAAAATGAAGATAATTATTTGCATAATCAAGATGACGAGGTTAGAATTGGTAACACTACTTTAGATGAGGTTCGACCATTTTCATGTTATTATAATGATGATTATGATGAGGATAGTGTTGATGAAGAATTTGAAATGAGTAGGCATAGTGATCGAGGAATTTGTTACTCCAATTGAGCTTAACAACGATAATATTATTTCTAGTTTGAATCCAAATAATTTTAATAATTATTCACCTATTCAAAAGGACGAGGATTTGACTAGAGATACCACCGTTTTAGACGACGTAGTTTTTCCTTATGATTACGAAGCCGATTATGGTTTAGAGGAACGGGTATATTTTGAGTCTAGCGATTTAGAAACAACAGAGACTTAGAAAAAGAAAATGAACTCGTAGAGATGAGTGAGGATGAACCTGACTTAGAAGAATCAATTGACCATTTTCGGGAATCGGATGACCTTGAAATTAGGAAGTTGTGACTAGTCTTTCTAGAATACTTGAAATCTCTAAGTTTGGGGGTGATTATCATTCTCCATGTGCCTTAACTCTTAGAAAGGTCCCTCACTTGGGACTTGACATATGTGCCTCAACCGTTTTAAAAGATTATCTTCATACACGTTTTCCTGAACCTAATGATGTCCATAAGGAAGTTCGGTTGTTAGAAACCCATCCTCCCGGGTTGATGTGGTTAGCCTGAGCTATGATACCTGTTGATTTTGTTTTCCCACCAAATATCTTTCTTCCAAATGTGGGAACATATGAGTTTCAGATGTGTCAATTATTTAGTTTTGAGACTAAACCTAAGTACTTTAGGAAATTAGTATCGACACATTTGCCTAAGATTGACCGCCAGTTTCATCGTGGTCAATTGTGTGAGTCAAAACTGATTGACTTTAAGGATCCACAATTATTCAGGTTATTATTATGTGCTTCTAAGTTCTTATTTGAGTTTTTACGAGACTTTACAACTCCGAACCTAGGATCTTAGCTACGAGGAAATCCAACCCATGAAAATATTTTATTTGGACCCGGTTATAGAACCCGAACTCAACCACAGCTAGATGTAGCTTCATCTTAAACAGAAACTAGACAATGGTGTGCTTATTTGTTAATTTTCTTGTCATGTTGCGAGATTCCTTTTACTAGTGATAGCTCTATTTGGTTTCGATGACTCACAGAAATTTCGGCTATTACTTTATGATTTTATAAGGAGACTAATCCTTTCTTAGTCTGGCTGAAGACTTTAAACTTAGCACTTCTTGGGAGGTAACCCAATATTCATGCGACACGGTGATATCTTTCCTTAACTCTTTTTGCTTCAATTGGTACGCTTTCTCCTTTTCATGCTTTTAATTTTATCTTTAGAACATTGAGGACAATGTTAGATTTAAGTTTGGGGGTATGGGAGAAACTTTTAGTTGCGATTGCGATATTAAACTCGAGAGCCTAGAAATTTATGTTTATTAAGGATGACACTAACCAATCTAAGTGGATGGAAGCATTTTGGTTGTAGGAGTTGAGGAACTAATCTGATTAGATGGCAACATCTAAAGAGTCTATTCATAAAAGCACGGAGCTCAGTGTTAGAAATAACATGATAGTTTCACCATATCTCGTTGAGTCCTTTTCACTTCTGTTTTTATTTTGTTTTGTTTTTAAACTATGTTTCTCTAAGTGATTAGGTGGGGCCCACGAATCAAGTTGTTACCAATTATAGGTGAATTAGAGTGATTGAGATACAAAAAAAAAAAAAAAAAAAAAAAAAAAAAAGACCAGACCATCAGACCAACCGAAATAAATTCAATAAAGTCGACCACTGGAACCCTTGTATATGCCAGTTGTGTTGACCTAGAGTTAGGTTTATCGACCACTGGTTCCCTTGTATATGCCAGTGTGTTGATATTAGTCAGAACTAGTATCTCAAATCCATTAGGATAGGTTCATTTTGGCGGAGGCCTTGATTTATGGGAAACACCATTCACTTAGTAAACATCAAAACCATCCATGTTTTTCTCTATATCCATCCTCTTGATCTATCCATGTGATTAGTTTTGACTCCGGGTATTGATGTCCATAGTGCGACTATCTGAGTAGAGCTCTGTGACTTATATATGAATTTTATTATGCTTGAGTGCAAACTCGTGTAAGAATTGAATTTCGCATCGGGGTACTTCCTCCCAGTAGTCAATAAGTATGCCAACCAAGGAGATTTTTTTTAGTGCCTTCCAAGGTTTTGCGTAGATAGCTAGGGTCCTGGTATAAAGGTTTTGTGGGTACACCTCTAGTAAACCCTCCCGAGACTATAACTCGGCCACTAGGGCCACCTAGGGTTTAAAGGCTTATTGCATACGCTAAATGCAATCGACGATGCCTGCGACAGTGAGTTAGGATTTTATTTTCTAGATTTGGTTTTCTCGAGGACGAGCAAATAATAAGTTTTGGGGTATTTGATAGACGCATTTATGTGTCTATTTTGATCTCATTTATCTATTTTGTTAGTGCTCATTTTGTTTTGATTTTAGCTTTTTATGTCTATATAGGTGTTTTTGGAGAAATAAGCTTTTGGGAGAAAATTGGCTAGAAAAGTGGTATTTGCGCTCGTGGGGAGAAAATTACTATACGGACCTTCATTTGGATAAGGCGCTTCAATTACTAAGGGGTACACCATTGATAAGGGGTACCCTAATTGTTATTTACACCCAGGGCACTTCCAAAGGCATATGCTAAAGGCACCCCTAATCAGTTGAGGGTGACCTTTCTTCAACTTTTCAAATCAAGGAATTAGCGGGAAAATGTGCTCTTTTCATGGCAGAATAGGGTTTGATTTTTGGGTAATTTTTAGGCAGATTCAATCGCTCGAATCAGTTGCATTGGGTTTGCTTAGGCTAAACAGGGCAGGTATAGGCGTTTGAATGCATCAAATTTGGCCGGATAATAAATTGTCGACTAAACAGGGGACTAAACTTTTATCGGGATGGTTTGGAAGATTCTGGACGAGTTTAAGTCGGGATTTGACATGGACTTGGATTGGTACGGAGTTAACAAGGTTAAACAAGGTTGGTAAGAAATTGGTTGCGATTAAAATGGAGTTTCCATATTTATTTCATCGAAACAGGTTTTGAGAGATACTCGTATTCTATTGGTTTATATCGGGTATTTGAGATGGAAAAGGAAGTTCCGTGGATAGAATGGGAGAGAATATATGCTGAAGATTTGATTCAATCTTTAGAAGAGTTTGACAGCAACCCAGGCGCGTGACAGAGAGCAATGAAAGGAAATATTGCCGGTAACTTGCAGAGAAGAAAAAGGAGGAGATTCCGACGATTTTTGAGAGATTTAATGACCCTGTTGGCTATATAAAGGGTGCTCGGGTGTCACAAGGGGTCGATCGGGAGTTGGGAGAGCCAACATAGGGCTCAGGAGCGAAGAACAATAATTGCAGAGAAGTTCTCTATTGGCTGCTTTTGAAAGATAGGGAAGGATTTATTCGCAAAGATATTGTCCTGTGGTGTTTAAATAGATTGTTTTCGAACTACAGAGGTGTGGAGACTTTGGGGGATGTTACAGAGGCACGGGAGAAGCTGCAGAGAAGAATCGGAGGAGTGCCGGAAGTTTCCTGCTGCTGCAAGAACCCTAGAACACGAAGAACATTGACGCACAGGGAACGGTCGCAGAAAAGTATCGCTGTTCCACTGCAGAACCATAGTGTCGTTTAAAAGGTAGACTTATTACCTCTGTAACAGTCTGTTTGTAACGCCTTTTCAGCGTTGTAAACTGTCTGAGTCATTAGTATTCTCTTGTTTTTCACCTATTTGAGCTATGAACAACTATTTTGAGCACGTGAATAATATGAGGAGCTAAACCCCAACACTGGGATGACGGAGGAAGACATATTTCATGCGTGTGGTAATTATATTTAATTCTTTTATGACTACTTGCACTATTATCAATCGTTTTATGATTTTTCTTAATTGATTGTGATGTCGTATGATGATGTATGCTTGGTCTAAGTGATTTTGATGCGTCATGCTAGTGATTTACAAATAATCTTTTAAGAATCAACCTTGGCAAAGAATTAGAGTCGGTATTATTTGAGCTATAATTGTTTGGAATAAATATTTGAATCGCATGAATGAGTTATGGTGGAATCCACGAGTCTCGGTAATCTCTCGATTTTTGTGACAAACTTGTGTATATATTTTCTTTGTTTTTAGAGTTTTCTAAAACTAAATCTTTACAAGTCTGAGTTGAACGAACTTTACTACCACTTTTTCTACAACAACATAAAATCACATCAGTTGGGCATGCCCATAAGACCCGATCTAAAGCATTCGACAGTTTGAATGAGATTTCTTGATCCAAGTCATGATCAAATGGGTTTTAACAACAAATGGTGTAATTTGGTACACCAAACAGTATCTCAACAACATCTTTATCTCAGTCTTGCTTAATGGGTCTCCCACTAATTTCTTTAAACCCTCAAGGGGTTTAAGACAGGAGACCCAATTTCCCCATATTTGTTCTGTTTTGCATGGAAGCGCTCTCCCAAAAAAATTTACATGCGAGAACACAAGTTTGATCAAAGGTATAAAGCTAGTTTATCAGGCTCCTTCCTTAAGTCACTTACTTTTTGCTGACGATTGCCTAGTTTTCTGTAAAATTAACGAAAAAACATGTGAAAATCTTGTTAAACTTTTCAAAGACTTTGGTTCAGCATTAGGACAACTTATTAATTTAAGTAAGTCTAGAGTGTTCTTTAGTAATAAAACTGAAACTAGTATTCGGAGAAGGGTAAAAGAAACATTAGGTGTCACTGCAATCCCTTTAACTGACAAATATTTAGGGGCTCCGCTGTTCACGAATAGATCAAAAATAGTCTGTTTTGAACCCTTGCCTGGAAACTTGAGAACTAGAATGTCTGGATGGAAAGGAATTAACCTAAACAATGCGGGGAAAATTGTTATGATAAAAAAATGTTGCTTCTTCTGTGTATGTCTATCAAATGAACTGTTTTTAAATTCCATTAAAAATTTGTGATCAGATCACAAAACTTCAGAGAGATTATTGGTGGGGGAAAATGAAAAGGGTTTGAATGATAATGGGAAAAAGGGTGTGTGTTTAAAAAATTGGACCTCTATTTGTAGAAGTCTAGAAGAAGGAGGATTAGGTATAAAAAAATTTAATCTAGCTATGATAGCTAGGATGGGTTGGAATCTAAATCAGAACCCGGATTATCTTTGTGCTACGATTATGAAAGCCAAATATTACCCAAACTGCGACATCCTACACATAAACGACAAACCTAAAAGAAATGATAGTTGGCTATGGAAAAGGATGTTAACGTGTATCAACCAAATTAAAAGGTGTTGTTTCCGGGAGCTAGGAAATGGTAGAAATATTGACATTTGGGAAGATTATTGGATACCTGAAACTGCAGCTCCTCTTCATGGAACTCAGTCTCCTAGCGAGGGGTTAAAAAAAGTCAGTGACTTGATAACCGAACAAAACACATAGGACCTAGACAAGCTCGCCAGATGTTTTGATAATTAAACTGTAGGAAAAATAATGAAAATTAGAATTCATGTAGAAGAAAAATGGACACACCAAGATGGACTCTAAACGAAAAAGGTAAGTTTTATGTGAAATCTCTATACAACCATTTAAATTCTAATAGTAATGTAGAAGAAAATGGAGTAAGATATGGAAAATGAAGACCACTCCAGTACATTAAGAATTTCATATGGAAGGAAGCCAAATTTATACTTCCCAATAGTATAAGAGTAGCAATCGTCATCCACGACATTGATACTACTTGTAAACTATGTAACGAGAATCAAGAAACACCGACTCACTTGTTCCTACATTGCAACTTCGCTTCCCAGGTATGGATGCACTTTAAATTTGACATGGATTTCATTAGAAATAATACAGTAACTTTCCACGAATGGTTTAACTAATTGTTTTGCTAACCCAGACAGGGGAGTTTATGATATTGATTGGCATGTTTTGTGCAGTAAAATAATTTGGTTCATTTGGAAGGTAAGGTGTGATGTGGTCTTTAAAAAGAAAAGACAGAGCTGTGTTATAACTGCTAACAATATAATCAAATTCATAAATATCTACAATACTGTATACAAAACATGCCATAACATAATGGAAGATCTTTTTCTGACTCCGGGAATGATGTAGTCCTACGAGATAAATAAATATACAAATGAGAGTGAAAAAATAAATATGGCACTCAAAATTAACATTGCTCTGACCAGGAATGTCTCTTCTAGTAAAGCTGGAATTGGACTAACATTGGTTGATTATACAGGTACTGTCAGAGAAGCGGGAGGTCTCTTTACTGATAGTACAACCATAGAGGAGCTAGAGAGGGCGGAGAGCGAAGTTTTTCAATGGGCGGCATGTTGGAGTGGACACGAATATCTTTCAAGAGTGATTCTAAACCGACTCTAGTGTTGTTGGTAGGAATGTATGCGAGAAGCGTGTGAGAATGATACACGATAAGTGAGGATTTTGGAAACACCAAGAAGTTTGAGATAAACTTTGTAGCCAAAGATTTCAGTTTAGTCTTTTTTTTTTTAATAAATAAACCAAGGACTAGCCCTAGAAGTTACAAGTAACATACATAACAAGGACATACGGGGCCGTGACACACAATGATTTCCATAAGTAACGAAATCTTCTTGTAACTGAATCCCAGTAACAGAATCCAAAATCGGTGACCGAGTCATCGGACGATAACAACGATAACAACAATAGTAACATCCATACATGCGGGTGAGTTTGGATCGTTGAAGCATGATCCACAACCCGGGTAGAAATTTTTTCTAATCGATCTGACAAAACCCTCCTCCAAAAAAAGAGATCTTTGAAAGGACAAAGGTCGTCCACATCTTCCACACGTACGAGGTACACAAGCTCACCCGGAGAACTCGGGTCGGGCTCTTCCACCTAGGAAAGATGCATATCAAAAAATGGGTAATAGATCTCATGAAGAGACTCATCGCCGTACTTAGAGCACACACCATCGCCAGATCACCAACAACCCAAATCAAAAGTAAAGGAAAGATCACGGAAACAAAGATTCATTATCCCTAAACGGTAGACTACGATTTCCCTTTCCAAGGATATCAAGCACTCGAGGAGATAGCAAACACCGCTCACAACATAGCCGGTATCCCTAGTAGATAACCCAAGATCATGAATATCATCACTATCTTGTACACAGCCAGAATGGCCGGCGGATTTCGAGATTAGTCGGATATGATTTGGGCAAAAACTATCTTTTTACGCAATAAATATGAAATCGATCATAAAAGCTTTGGAATGATCATAGTCTATGGGCTTTATTAACTTACTTAAACATTTAGCAATGGAATCACGATATAGGGACTTCCGAAACTCTCTGAACTATGTACTAAGGTTCTTCCTCTTTTATTATAAAAAATAAATAAGTTTCGTAATAGCTTGTACAAGTTCTAAAAAAATAGTATTGTGTTGGGTCTGGTCTAGGGAATTGAAACCATGGAGTTCAGCTTGCTACATGATGTACAACAAGCCCAAACTCTAACCCATGTTAATTGATCCTTGTCTATTGAAATATTGAGGCTCAAATTGAGGTAGGAAAGAAAAGAAAAACATGTTACCCACTATATATGTAACTTCTTCCAAGAAATGCCTGCTAGCTAGGGATGGCAATTTGCCCCACCCAAACCCATCCCCGTGGGGACCCGCCCCTATGGGTTAGGGTTTTACCCAGTATAAATGGGGAGCCAGAGGCGGGTGCTGGGAATCCCCGAAATTAATGATGCGGGGATGGGCGGGATGGGATTCAAGGTCCCCGCCCCATACCCGCCCCATATTTGATGTGCACTCAAGATTGGTTGTGGGATAAGATGAAAGGTAAAAGAATATTTGTTGTATTAAAACAATTTTTACATTTAAATACTTATTTACTTCTGTTATATATGATACATTTTCTTTATATTTCGGTGGGTGGATTAAAATCGGAATGGGAACTTTTGGGAAGACAATGAAGAAGACCATGATGAGATGATTAACATGGAGGAAGATGGTTAATAATGAGGAACTAAGAAGTAAAAAGAACCATAATTCTTAATTGTGGGTCAATTGTTTCCTTTATTTTTCGGTTTTAGTTGGTTATGATAAACTTAAAATTTTAAAATGCACCTTGCATAGGTTATTATTATTGTTTGAACATTATAATTATTTTTTAATTATTATTATTTATAAAATTCTAAATATTTATTGTAATTGTTACGGTAACCCATGAGAACCCATCCCCTACGGGGATTCTCCATACCCGTCCCATGCCCCATTCTTAGGGGGATGGGGTAGGGGATGGGTTTTGGTTTTTTGAACGGGGTAGGGGATGGGATTCAAGGTCCCCGCCCCATACCCGCCCCATTGCCATCCCTACTGCTAGCATAATTTTAATCAAGATAACCAAATGGACAATACAAGGTGTAAAAGTAGTGTCATTATTTTATTTTGTAGGATAGATAAAACCAAGCTGGAATAACTATCATCACCCACCATTTTAGATTTCACTTCAACTTCACTCACTCTCACAGAGCTCCTCTCTTCACTCTTGGTGTGCATAACAATAATTGGAGTCTTGGGTTTTCGTTTCTGCTCAGAATCATTCATCCGCCATTAGATGGGGTTCCAGACTTGAATAAACACAGGTATTCATTTCCGATCTCTATTTAGGGTTTTATACAGCAAAATTTGGGGGTTTATTAGGGTTTATGTTATTCGTAAAGTGATCCATATAACAATGGAAGGTGAAGAAGAAGATAGAATAAGTAAATTACCAGATAATTTGATTCATGAAATCCTTGCTTTCGTTGACATGAAATATGTTGTTCAAACTTGTGTTTTGTCAAAAAGATGGAAAAATATTTGGATGTCTCTCCCTTGTATAAAATCAAAATGGACTTCATTTAAAGAAGGCAGAGTAACTGATCTCAGTGAAACTGTGAATATATCTCTAAATTTTGTCGACAAGGTATTTGAATTGCGCGATGAATCTGATATACAAACGGTTAGGTTGGGGTCTGCTATATTGAATGATACTTCAGTAGAAACTCTTAATAGATGGATCCTTGCAGCTGTAAATCATAATGTTCAAGACCTATGTATAAATCTTTCTTACTATCATAAAGCTGCATATGAGATTCCTCATCAACTCCTTAATTCTAAATCATTGAAGAGTTTGAGTATTGTATTTTTGGACCTTTTGGTAGGCACACAGATTTTGTTTTACCAAAATTGATGAGTTTACCTCGAATAAAAACACTGTTGCTTGGAAGAATTTCTATCTCCAATTCGGACTTACAAATGCTTTTCTCAAGTTGTCCCCTTATGGAAGAGGTAATTATAAGAGAGTGTGATATACAAACAAATAATCAAAGGAATATCATTATTCATTCTCACAGCCTTCAAGTTTGTGTACTAGTAGACAATTGTCATACACATCTTGGTTCGTTGGGTCATTCTTTGACTTACACTACCAAGATATCTGCTCCGAAACTCGTAGGCTTCCAATGCACAGGGTTCATGACAGAAGATTTTCCCCTAGAAAACCTTTCTTCTCTTCTCGATGCTCAATTTAATATGAGATTTAGTAAAGAAGAAGCAGATGAAACTGCACGGACATATTCTGAGCTGCCCGCTGAGGAAAAAGAAGTGTTCGCTAAAAGCATGATGAAATATGTAGGAGCAGTTCGTAACGTGCGATTCCTGACACTATCATCTGGGTTCCTTGAGGTATGAGCACTTACCTGTCCACATGAATTTACTTTTTGTCTCGTCGCAGATATGAAAACCCAAATTAAAATTTATCTTCCTCGAATAGAATTATATTCTTTACTCAGCCTTGTTAGATTTTACTTGCAATTTTATATAAAGAAATAAAAGAATTTTTCCTACTCTTTCTCAAGGTTCTCTCACAAGCTCCTGGTGCATTATACCGTCAACCTACTCAACTGTGTAATTTAGAAATTCTGAAGCTGGAAACGAGGCTTACAAGTGGCTGCTTGTGCTCGATAGCTTACTTACTCAAGATATCTCCTATTATAACAACTCTTAAACTCACATTAAAGGAGGTAACAATTCATCAAACACTCCTTAACTGATTTTCTGAAATGTCTTTATAACAGCTCTAAACTTCTAAGTTCTAGTACAAATGAAATGCTGTTAGAATTGCTGCATTATTCATCAATTGTGTATTTTTAAGATTGCCTTCAAGTAGTTCGTCTTTCGTATTTGTCGTCACCTTATTTTGTTTTGATGTTAACCTGTCGATTTTTTCCTAATCACTTTATCGTTTGCTTGTTACTGTTTGGATATAGCCTAATTTAGCAGACGTTGGAGATGACTGGGAAACGGGATTCTCAACGACGTGCATGTTTCCTCACCTCCAGGTTGTGGAGATTAGAGAGGTGGAAGGATGTGCTAATGAACTCAAATTGCTAAGGTTTTTGTTGAAAAAATCGACGGTCTTGGAGAAAGTGAATCTGTTCTTTCGTTTTACTAGCGACTCACTTGATGAAGGGAGGCAAGTAACGGTATTTGAGAGGAATCTAAGAGCACTCCCAACAGCATCTTCAAGTATCCAAATGCACTTCTTTTAAACTTTGAAGATGACAGACTTATGAAGCTATTAAACATTAAGCCAAGACCAATTCCGACAGCTTATTCAGGTATCACCTATAAGTTTTTTTAACCTTAGTAATTGACTTTAATTGCCAGATTTTGAGAACTTTTTTTCTTTCCCTGAAGCATAGATTAGTAGAACTTGTTCACCTTATAAATATCGGAAACTTGTGGTACTTTTTGAATTCCCTGAAATTCAAGGATAATGTTATTGAGCCTTGTCTAACTATCCTAAGTTAAGTTGTCGGGTACTAGAAGGAAGAGCAAATTTAGTGCTAGCAGAAGAAAAAAGTAAGCAGCTAAAACACAAGTTTAGTGCTAGCAGATGTCTGCATTGCTGCATTCTCCTCCGTTATAGACTCTTTGGACTGGCCCAAGTTAATGCTGTAAATGTTTCAGTTTGTTCTTGTTATGGATTTCTATGGTTTCACTGGTTTAGTCTGTGCAGCGTGATCGGGGTAACTTCTTTATGTTTTTGTTTGGTATATCCTACTTTTACTTCCACTAAGATGGGGTTGGCGATTTTCTTTAGGTGACTTCTCCAACACGAACCAATCCTCATAGCCAGACTAGTGATATTGGATAAAATTGTCAGATTGTAATCAATCACACTATTCTGGTAATGGTTTTGTTGAGTCTGGTCCAGCGCATTGAATCCACAGGGTTCAGCTGGATGACAGCATTTTTTTTTTCTTCCTGCATGCTACTTTTTTGATCAATATTATGTACTTATTTGGATTTCGATTTCTCATACCGTTCTGATCTGATCACCAAAGGTGCAAAGTCTGTTTTTAGAGTAGCTTCAGATCCTACTGCAGATGAGTCTATGATTGAAGCAAACACCTTTTACAAATTTTAATTTGTTTTTTTGAAGCATGATTAGAGTTTTATGTAAACTGATTAGAGATTTGATGATGGTTTTTTCTTTGACAAAAGAATATTGAAGTCTTTTTTTAGTCAGAAGTGTGTCCAAAAGGAACTGTTGATATCACAGATTGTCCAAAAGGAATGCCACCACCAGAACACTGAAAGGAACAAAATGCCTTGGCTAGTTGTACCACAACTGACACACGTTTCATTTTAAACTCAGCTGGATTCCACCACCTTTGAGAAGAGGCGGATAAATATTGCTGAAAGGAACTAGTGAATTTCAATTGATAGTGGATTAATATTGGTACTTAACATTTACAGAGCCAACACTTTAAAGAAGTTATCATCATCACTTATATCAATCCCAAACAAAAAAAGAGTCGGTAGAATCCAAAATCAATGTAGTGGGCCTTTCACCTTGTAAAATAAAAGTTTGAGAAAGACGGGTGAACTACTTTCTTAGTCCCAGAAAAAGATATACTAATACTTTTTTTATTTTAGCTTATTTTACCAGCCATCACGTAGAAGTTAATTGAGGGGTTCATGATTTCTTGTCATATAGAACATCGCCTAACGGATAAAGGGTTGCATATTTTTAACAAAACCTCCTCCACTTAGTGAGTCTTAGTGAGAAGTACTGATGCCTCATTCCACATGTATACCCCTTGGTATGCAAAAGCCTATGAATAACATTGCATTACTTCGGATCTAGTAAAAAACCAAATCCTGCGTATCCGATCCGCATCCACATTAGCCCATTTAATCACATTTTCTTCATCTGCCATATTCTTCGGTCTAAAGAAGATATATCTTCTTCTGCCGTCCTAAAAGATAAAACCCTAAACCCCAAGTATCATATCTTCCTCTGTGTTACTCATCTGTAAAGTGGGTGTCTAAATTGTTATATCCAGATCAGTTCAGTTTTGAGGTCCAATTGGGAAAGACGATGTCAAGCATCCCAGAAAAGATATACCTTCAAATCTTGTTAAGAGTACCGGTAAAATCAACCTTTGTATGTAAGTGTGTTTGTAGGTCTTGGTTTTCATTAATTTCTGATCCTGATTTTGTTAGTATGCATCTTGAGTTTACTCCCCATAGAAATATCTCTAACAATCTCATCCTTGGAAGTTCTAACTGCGGTGCAGTATACTCTCTAAGTTATGAACCATCTCTGTGGGAGAAGAATAAATTCAATCTATCTCAATTGTGTTACCCTTATATATCGTCACGTTATGCAGTTGAATTATTAGGTTCTTGTAATGGTCTGGTTTGCCTTATGCTACACGTTGTAACCTTCTCTGCTGCTAGTACTAGTAATGTTGGTTGCTTGAATTTCTTCTTCTGTATTTGGAACCCAGCCACTCATGAATACAAGAATATATATGAACCGCCAAATAAAATGGCTTTCTACAACATCAAGATGTATGCATTTGGTTATGATCACAAGAATGATGATTACAAATTGGTGATTGGCTTAAAACTTGGTGACTCTGGTTCTTTAGTCCAAATTTATACATTAGGATCTGATTCATGGGGAAATGTCATGGCCGTCCCTTATAAATTCTATTCTAAGCGGAAATCCGGGGTACTTGTTAATGGAAGTTTTCATTGGTTAGCCTATGGAAGGCAAAGAGGTAGGATCATAGTTTCATTGGATATCAGCGAGGAGAGGTTCAAAGAAATGGATCTGTCAACAGAACTTGAGGTGGAACTCAAGGAGGATGGACATTGTTTTACTGCTCAAACAGTGTGGGAAGGGTACCTAGGCGTGCTGGTCGGATATAAGTACAACAATAATGATGATGATGATAACCCTGGTCTTCTTGAAGTATGGGTAATGGAAGATTATGGTGCTGGAGAATCTTGGACTAGACGTTATATCATTACCCATCGAATTATTACTAGGAAAATCAAGCCTCATTCCTTTTCTTTGAGGTTTATGTGGTCTTCTAAGAGTGGTCAGATTCTAATAACGGATCGGGGTAAGCTAGTTTTATATGACCCGGAAGATGGAAGTGCTATTGAACGAGATATGGGTAGTGGAAGGGGATTTGGGTCAGAAGCAGATTATATTGAAAGCTTAGTTTCAGTTAACTCTGGTACTTACACGGGGATAAGACAAATAGAAACATAACTCACTTTTCATTTCCTGTGTTCTGTTCCAGTTTTAGAACCTTGTACAACATGTAATAGGTATGAAAAATTGAGTTGTCTCTGGTGTCCTGTCTTAAGCAACTCGTATCCTTATATATAAATTCTGGTTAAACTATTTGTCATTTGTCATTCGTATTTCGTACTATTTGTCATTCATATTTTGTTAGTATATTTTTGTGAAGTTCTGAGATTTATAATGACTCGGTTCAGTGATTGCAGCTTTGTCTCTCAATGTGAAAGTCATCCTGTAAACTCCTTTACAGTTACCAAATATCAAGGAACGTACAGTTTTCTCTTCTTTTTTTACCAAATATCTCACTTTGTACTGCACAACACTGACATTAGCTGTGACATTTTCCTTTATAATGTTCTACTACTTTCTGCATCTAAAAACATCTGAGGTATAGTGGGAACAAAAAACATTAGAGGTGTTTATATATATATGTATCCAACAGAATCCTTGAGATATAGATGAACTTATGGATTGTTGTACTTTATTGCACAGACGTTGGCCTTCTTTTAGATGAACATTAATGTGCAAGAGGTAGATGAAC
Organism: Papaver armeniacum; assembly: GCA_023531295.1. Lineage (NCBI taxonomy): Eukaryota > Viridiplantae > Streptophyta > Magnoliopsida > Ranunculales > Papaveraceae > Papaver > Papaver armeniacum. Next base: position 270,000 of record JAJJWW010003981.1, on the reverse strand, counting down.
ATGTGATGATCCACTGAATATGATCGGCCAAGGCCTTTCCAAAATACATGCATAAAATCTATGACGTCTGATCTTTGTCGGTGCTGTTAATTTGAGGAAGCTCCCCATAAATTCTCTGCCTTGTTGGTCGAAGATGATGTACTCATGGTCACTACTGACATTGACAAGAACCTCAGCAGGTTTCTTAGAAAGTGAAGATGGGTCATCTCCTCCAACGCTTCTGAATTTTCAGTGAATAGTTGCTATAACTTTTGAAATGCCCATTTCTCTACTTCAATTTGGCAAGAGTTGACTCTACGAGTTGATGGGTCGCCTCCTTTTCTTAAGCTACTCCATGACATGGTCATCCATGAAACTCAAAGAAAGTGGCATGATTATTTGGAAATATACTGTTCATGCTGGCTGCTGCGACTTTCCCACTGCCTGTAAAGCTAAAGCTCTTATTTCCTCTCGGGGTAAAAGTCTTCCACCCAGAAATTCTAGTTAAATTTTGATTCGTAGGTATTCGGTTGGAAACTTGGAATCCCTTCTAGGTCTCATGAGTATTTTTTTTAGTACTAAAAACCTTTCAAAAGATTTACATCATATTTGTCTGGGTCTGACTTTCAAAGAATTTACACCACGTTTGTTTGGGTCCGACTCTCGATCTGAATTTTACTTAGCATCTGGTTCAGGGCAAGTCAATCATTAGATCATTTTATTTTTTATTTTTCTGATCTAACTGGGCACATATATTTGACCCTGATCTATTTGAATCAGGTACGAAATTTTATTGATTCCAGTTCGATATGTGATATTTGGACATATAGTTTACTGGAATCAATAAAATTTTGTAACTCTAATGTCGTATTATTTTTGAGTTGGACATAGATGGGTCAGTTGAATCAGAAAAAACAACCAGTTAGTAATTGGCACGAGAATGCCACAATTCTATTTTGCACTTGCAATCTCAGTCGTTCTAAGACTTCAAGTTATTGCACCCAAGTGTAAAGGAGGTGTAGTTATTCTTCAAGCTAGGGCACATCATATCATACCCGCTGAATTAACCTTGTCATTTGAAGTTTGAACTCCACCTTCAACTTCACTCTAACCAGAGCTCCTTCCATTCTCTCTTCGTCTAGGAAACCAAAATTGGAGTCATGGCCTCATGGGTTTTCCTTTCTGCTCAGAATCATTCATTGAGACTTCAATAATCACAGGTATTTCGCTTCAATCTCTGGTTGGTTTTTCAACTACAATCATTTGGGGTTTATTAGGGTTTAGGTTAGGGATCCATTTGACAATGAAAGCAAAAACAAATTCAGTATGTTGTCGTAGTAAATATCATGAAGAAGATGTAGGAGAAGATAGAATTAGCAAATTACCAGATAACCTAATTCATGAAATCCTCTCTTCCATTGATATGCGATATGTGGTACGAACTAGTGTTTTGTCGAAAAGATGGAAAAACATTTGGGTTTCTTCCCCTTTTATAAGATTAGATTGGTTTCAATTTTTTCATGATCACAATAAATCTGATGTCATTGAGTAGTATACTGGGTAGGTTTGTAGGTTTTGTGGACAAGGTATTTGATTTTCACGATGACTCTGATATACAGAAGATTTATCAGGGGTTTCTTGTACTTTATGATGATGCTTCAGTAGAACATCTTAATAGATGGATCCTTCGAGCTGTAAATCATAATGTTCAGAACCTAATTATAGAAATGACTTGCTTGCTTAACTCGGGATATGAGATTCCTGATCAACTCTTTAATTCTAAATCATTGAAGAGTTTGGGTATTATATTTCATTGGTATGCAAATATCGTTCTACCTAAGTCGATGAGCTTACCTCAAATCAGAACACTGTGTCTTGAAACAATTTCAATCTCCAATTTAGACTTATAAAGGCTTTTCTCAAGTTGTCCGCTTCTAGAAACGGTTACCATACGAAATTATGATATAGAAACGGACAATGGAAGGAATATCATTATCGATTCTCACAGCCTTCAAACTTTTGCACTGGAAAACAATCGTCGTGGATATCAAATTTTGGCAGATCATGACAGAAGATTTTTTTGACCTACACTATCAAAATATCTGCTCCAAATGTCAAAGACTTCACGTGCACAGGCTTCATGACCGAAGATTTCTCCCTAGATAACCTGTCTTCTCTAGTCAGTGCTCATCTTAATATGAGATTAAGAAAACACGAAGCATATGAAATTGCAGAAACATATTCTGAGCTACCAGCCGAGGCAAAAGAAGTGTTTGCTAAACGTATGGAGAAATATCTAGGAGCGGTTCAGAAGGTGCAGCATCTGACACTATCATCCAGGTTCCTCGAGGTGTGGGTGCTTCTTTTTTACATGAATTAACTTTTTGCCTAGTTGCAGATATGAAAATCTAAACCAAAATTTATCTTCCCTGAATAGATTCGATTTGCTCTACTTAGCCTTGTTGGATTTTGCGTCAATTTTATATAAATAATTTTCTACCTACTCTTTCTCAAGGTTCTCCTAGAAGCGCCTGCCACAATATACCGTCAACCTCCTCAACTTTGCAATTTGGAAACACTGAGTCTGGAAATGAGGATGACTAGAGGCTGCTTGCGTTCAACAGCATACTTACTCAAGATATCTCCTATTATAAGAACTCTGAAACTTAAATCTAAGGAGGTAACAGTTCTTCAAGTTCTCCGTATTTGATTTACTGAAAATGTCTTTATAACAGTTCTAAACTTCCAAGTTCTAATACAACTTGTGTGCTGTTAGAATTGCTGCACTTCTCACCCAGAGTGTATATGAAGATTACCATCAAGTAGTTCATTTTTCTTATTTTCCGCCTTTTCATTTTGTATTGATGTTAAACTATTGTGTTTTGTTAGTAAGTGGTTTATCATTTGCTTGTTATTTTTTGGATATAGTCAAATCTAGCAGACGTTGGAGATGATTGGGAAGTGGAATTCTCATTGACGTGCATGTTTTCTCACCTCAAGTTTGTCGAGATTAGAGAGGTTGAAGGATGTGAAAATGAACTCAAGTTCCTGAGGTTTTTGCTGAAAAACTCGACAGTTTTGGAGGAAGTGAATCTGTTCTTTCAGTCTACTGGTGAGTCACTCAGTAATGGGAGACAAGTAAGGCGATTTAAGAGGAGTTTAAGAGTACTTCCAACAGCTTCTTCAAATATTCAAATAAACTTCATTTAAGGGTAAGGCAAGACCACTTGCAATCGCTTAATTCAGGTATCATAGATTAGTTCTTTAACTTTTTGAACTATTTTTCAAAGATCTTTCATTAGTCACAATTTTCTTTAAGAATCAAACTATATAACTCTTGCTCGAAAAGACACAGACACAGTTATGCTCAATGGGATAATTACAAACTTCTATTTAAGAGTAGATGACATCAATTGCCAGATCACTAGAACTTGTATACCTTATAAATACTGGAATTCTCTGAAATTCATGGATGATGACATAATGTAATTGAGCCTTATCTATGCCAATGCTAAGGCAGGTGAACAATCCTAAGTAAAGTAGTGGGGTAATAGGAGGAAGAGCAAATTTGCTGCTAGCAGAAGAAAAGAGCAAGCAGTAAAACACACGAAAACACTACTTTTTAGTAAACATTTGTGAAACTCAGATCATAAGAAACTAAGAATTAAGACAGTATAAAAACGGGCGGGGCCGAGGAGTGTTACATTGCAATTAAATGCAGCTTGTATAATCCATTGCTAGACTAGTGATGTCCGAAAAAGATTTTGTCAGATTGTAATCACCCAATCAAGTTCTAGCAATGGTTCTGTTGGGTCTGGTCCAGGGCATTGAAGCCCTAGGGTTCAGCTGGATGACAACATCATTTTCTTGGTTTTTTTCTTTTTTTTCGTAAATATAATTGGTATTGTACATATTTGGATTTCTCATACAGGTCTAATCAGAGGTGCAAGTCTGTTTTTGGGGTGGCTTCAGATCCTATTTGCAGCCGAAGTTAAATCTATGGTTGACAGTTTAAAACCACTGTTTGGATTCAAAACCTTCAGCTTTCCAGAGTTCATTTTGTCAGCGATTGCAAAGATTTGGTTGATTTTATAAAAGGAAGTTGCTAGTTCGTATTTGGGGTATTATATTACGGGTATGGAATTTCTGGTGTTATTGTGGAACTAGATTTGGACAAGGTATTTGACCATTTGAATTGGTGTTAATTTGAATTATCTTCTTGTAGCCATTGGAAACAAAAAATTCTGTAAAATTTGGATAAGGCTAACTCTGGTGAAGACCCTCCTTACAGATCTGCCTATCTATTTTCTTTTATTGTCCGCAGCTCCAAAATGTGTTCTTCCCGCTCCAAAAACAAAACGCTAGGGTGAAAAACAAAACTGATTTATTAGAATCTCATGACGAATCTGTGATTTCTACTAGCTTACAAGGATTTCAGCTCCACTCGGATACTGACGTTAGCCGTGATACTTTTCTCATAATCTGAAGTGCTTCGGGGAGAGGATGCCTACAGCTGCTGAGCATGGCTTGGATAGGTCGCAAGTAGAAAATGGCATCATGAAGAAAGGTGTACCCCATATATTGTGGACATTTTCAGCTTTGACTACTCACTTACAAGCAAACCTATAGGCAATTCCATGTAGGAATGAAACAACACTCAAATTAAACGAAGTAGGAGTGATACACGATCCAGAGTCCATACCGTTTAAAACTAGCAACAGTTAAAAAAATCAGAGCAGCTGTGAAAATTTCTTAATCTTCCAAGTGAATTTTGTAGATGAACTAAGCTCTACCATGCGAGTAATTTTACTGCTGAATAGGTGAGAAAAGATAGTAGTAGAAAACATGGTCTCAAACTCTTGAATTGATCACAATGACTTTGATTAATTAAACAAGTGAAGTGCACTTAATCAGAGTATTTATAGGAGAGGAAGGATCCCCTCACACTTTTATTATGACACTATCTCACACGTTGGGCATCATTTTGGCGAATAAAAACCAAACCGCAATGGATTTGAAGCTAATATTTTAGGTATATGTTCCTCTTACCAAGTTCTACAAACCACACAAAATGAGTGTATTCCGAAACATATAACACCACCATCTACTACTTTGAAAATGAGCCGTTGAAAATTAACGGATTTACGACGTCGAAATTAAGGCGCGATTGTGAGGTTTTATACTTGAGAATGTGCTCATTTTTTGGTAGGCATGTAGAACTTGGTAAGAACATATCAAAATATTAGCTTCAAATCCATTGCGGTTTGGTTTTTATTCGCAAAATGATGCTCAACGTGTGAGATAGTGTCATGATAAAAGTGCGAGGGGATCCTCCTCTTTATAGGATTGTTATTGTTTATTATTTCCAGTAGGACGAATAGTGAGCTACGAAGGGGCTAGCTCACCTACAATAATTAATTAAATTAAATACCTGTTTAATGGGTTTTGCAAAGCGCAATTGAGTGTATCCCTGCCAAAGAAGGCCACTTGATTTGATTTACTTCTCTACAGTACTAAGGAGTTGACAACTCCATTATGATTTGACGTTGTCACAATTCACATGCGCATGCATTTATCACAAATTTTTTTGACTTTTGAGTTCGTCTTTTACTTCGTTTAGCCCGAGACGGACTAAATCATGCGTATCACTTCTCTGGATTTATAAGCCATTGTCTTTGATTTTTGTATCTTCTTCCTACCCAATATGCGACTCATCTCATGCCTATCACAAAAGAGATTTTGCGAATAAAACAGAAGGGATGTGGCGTATATCACCGCAAGGAAAATTGTAACCGTGATCGGAAAGGACCAGTGTAAGAAATAAAGGCAAAACGGTGGTTAGACCAAAATCTTAAATTTTAATTTGGTTTTTGGGTTATAATATTAATATGATAGGATGCAAGATAAGAGACCATACAAGACGGTAAGACACTCTATTCTGACTTACATAGTTTCAACCAAATCTTTTTCGACAATCTTTATAAGTTTCAACTGATCACTATTTTTTTTTTTAAAAAAAATTTGAAGCATGTCGATCATTATTTGATGAAGAACCCCAAGAATTTTTTTCTTTTTGAAGCATTATTTTGACAGGAATAGTTGCATTCCGGCCCATGTTTGCCTAGACTGTAGGCTTTGCTGTATATAAGGAAGAATTATCATTTCCAGCTGAATTAATTCAACATTGTCCATGAACATAATGATCAACCACCAATTGAAGCATTATTACGATATTCAGTGTATGTCCAACTCCCGATATAAAATTATTAACCCATAAATGTACATGATCGAGGTTGGCTTATATTCTACTTATTCAAATAAATGAACAATGTGTTTCCAATGACGAGGTTAGGCTTCACAATTTCTAAATATAAAGCAAGAACCCTAAATATTTTTTCTTCAGACGATTCGGTGTAGGGTTAGAAGCATTGTTAGGACAATTCGAACCAAGCCGAGACTACAGTCTACAAGGAGGTTCGGCTCATAATCAACACTTTGACTAGCTAGAACTGTTTCATCCGGACTCATGGAACCTTAGTGAAAAAACACGATTTTTGATGATTTTAACCTACAAAAGTGAGATTAAACATAAGATATGTTGGAAAATTTCCGCAGATGACTGTCTCATCCTAAAGCGGTTTGCCATTACCAAAAATATTTGGTTAAGAGGCTTGATTTTGCTATTTACACTCCTTTTTGTCTTTACTTGGTATGCCCTAAAAGATTTCCGTATGCCTAAAATCATAGTTCAAAAAGAAACAATAACAATTTAACACTCCCCTAGTATTCAGCTCCCTATTCTCCACCTCCCTACTCTGCTCCCTCCAATCTAAACCCCACATATGGGAAATGGTGAACCCCACTTGTACCTGAATGTGATTCAAATTATAAATGTGTGGTGTAGATTGGAGGGAGCAGAGTAGGGAGGTGGAGAATAAGGAGGTGAATAGTTTTTCTTCCTAGTATTCATATTTTTCAATTTCATCTATCATCTCAATTTATTTTGGTGAAATTTCTGGGAACCAACAAGTCTGTTATTAGACCCAATAGGTTTAGCTTTGGGTCTAGTTGTAGTTTGGGTAGATGGTTTTCATTTGGAAATTGTCTAATGGAACATAAATATGATTGGCATTATAATTAAAACAAATTTTGAATCCAAACAACGGTTACTTACATGTTTTTATGGATGTTCTTACCCAAGGTATAGGAATATAGCTTGGGATTTCTTAGAAGAAATAGCAGAACAAGTAGACAAACAAAAATTGCCGTGGATTTTACTAGGAGATTTGAACATGATTTTTGACCCCTCTGACAAACTAGGTGCCCTTACTTTCAATAAGAATGACAGTACTTATTACTATAATATTTTAAAAAAAGCATGACTTTTTGATCTAGCATTTTCAGGATATGAATATACATGGAACAATCATAGGCAAGGTACTGCTAACATTCAAAAAAGATTAGGAACATATAATTGGGGGATACTTTTTCTAATTGAAATATTTTTATTGTAGCTGCCGGCATGGTTTTTCAATAAAATCGGCATGGTCAATGGATTACTAGCATTAAAAAACCATGCCGGCGGCTACAGTGAAATATCCCCCAATTAATTGCTCAAGATTAGATAGAGCAATTACTAATGTTAATGGAATCTTCAATTTCCTAAAGCTAAATTAAATCACTTAGTGGCGGTGAGTTCTGACCGTAGTCTTGTCTCTTTTTGTCTAGATTAAGGATATAGACAATTAAAATGGACTTTTAAGATTTATGACAAATGACAAAAAGAAATCATGTATCCAAGTAATTAAAGAATCTTGGCGAGATTCTATCTCTGAGAATCTTGCGGATTCTCTTGTCCGATCAATCACCAATCTAGGAATTGATTTGCTTGATTGAAAGAAAAACATTTTGACCTGCCTTCAAAAGAAATTAAAAAAATATTAAAACAACTAGAAATCCTAAAGTTCAATAGTAGCTCTCAACCTCATTTAAAACAAAAAAATTCAAGTGAAAATGCAAGAATTAGAAAGATTATATGATACTCAAAAAAACATAGCAAAGCAACAATCTAGAGACAAAATAGTGGCTTTAGGTGAGAAAACACTAAATACTTTCATATTGTCACTCTTCGTAGGAGGAAATGGAATACAATCGAATGTCTCAAAAATAAAAATGAAAATGACATGGTAATTTCTGATATAAAGAAATTCACATAATGCTTACAAAATACTTTGAAACTCTTTTATTTTTACAATCTATTGACAGACTCTAATCATGACACCTTTTTCATGATATCAAAACTGTGATCTCTGAAGAAGATAACTCATCTCTCCAAGCCATTCCTTCTAAATCCGAAATATTTAGAAGTTCTAAAAGAATGAAACCAAATAAATCCTCGGGGCACATGGTTTCCACTGCTAGATTTTTCAAACAAAAATTGGGACACGTTAGGGGACCAAGTTCTTTAAACAATTAGGGGTTTTTTCAAAAGGAATATTGCACACGAAATCAATAAAACCTTTATATTTCTCATTCCTAAAATTAACCATCAAAATACCTAGTCATTTTAGACCAATAGGATTATATAATACCACTTACAAGATCATAGCAAATTATTTGCATATAAAATCAAAACTTTCCTTGATCGAATCATTTCCCCTTTTCAAGTTGTCTTTTTATCCTCAAGACAAATTTAAGACAATATCATAATAGCGCATGAAACATACCTTCAAAAAGAAAAAGAAAAAGAAAAACAAACTAGAACTAAAGTCGAATAGTGGCTTTAGGAGAGAAAACACTAAATACTTTCATCACCGTCTCTTAATGGAGGAAAAGGAATACAATTGAATGTCTCAAAATGAAAATGACGTAGTAATTTCGATCGAAAGAAATTCACATAATGCTTAAGGAATACTTTGAAATTCTTTTTTGCTGATCCTATTGATTACTCTAATCATGACCTATTCTTTTATGATATCAAAGCTTGTAATCTCCGAAGAAGATAACTCACCCTTCTAGTCATTCCTTCTAAATACGAAATATTAGAAGTCCAGAAAAAATAAAAAAATGAAACCAAATAAATCCCCAGGGCCTGATGGTTTCCACTGCTAGTTTTTTCAAACAAAATTGGGACACAGTATGGGACCAAGTTACTGACAATTCAAGATTTTTTCAAAAAAGGAATAATGCACCCCAAAATCAATAAAACCTTTCTATTTCTCATTCCTAAAATTAATAATCCAAAAACCCTAGTGATTTTGGACCAATAGGATTATGTAATACCACCTACAAGATCATAACAAAATTATTGTAAATAGAATCAAAACTTTCCTTGATCAAATCATTTCCCCTTTTCAAAGGCTGCCTTTTTCTCCTCGGGACAAAGTTAAACAATATCATAATAGCGCATGAAATTATACATACCTTCAAAAGAAGAAAAAAAAAACTAATATTGGAGGTTTGGGAGTTAAAATAGATATGTCCAAACTTTTTTGATAGGGTATCTTTAAAGTTTCTGCTTAAAGCCATGCAATATCTTTGTTTCAACAATCAGTTATTTAACCTAATCAGACAATGCATATCCACCTCATCTAATGTTGTGTTTCTAAATGGATCTCTTGGAAGTTTTTCAACCCTTCCAGGGGTCTTAGACAAGGGGACCCCTTATTCCTTATCTTTTCATCATTTACATGGAATTTTTTTCCGTTTTCTCCTCAATAAATAACATTATAAACAAATTCATGGTGTGAAGCTTTCACCAAAAAGTGAACCTATTTCTCATTTTTTTCTTCGTGGATGATTGCCTCTTATTTGTTAAGGCTGACCTAAAGAGTGCATAACTTCTTAAATAATAGATATCTTTAGTAAATCCTCTGGTCAACTCATAAACTTTGATAAGTCTCGGAGTGTTTTCGGTAAAAAGTTGACCTAAAACATCAAAGGATGATGTCTAAACTTCTCAAAAATTAAAAAAATATACCTAAAAAACTCTTATTCGGGAGATCTACTTTTCATAGACAAATCTAAGATTAAAATCTTTTGAAATTATAGTGGAAAAAATGGAAAAAAATCTCAACGTTGGACACATAAAAAAATATCACAACCTAGTAAAATGGTCCTAATTAAAATTGATCCAGGTCCTAGCATGCTCATTTTTCAAATGGGATGTTTTTTTCCACCTAAGAAAGTTAACAACAAAATTAATGCTATTCAAAGGGATTTACGGTGGGAAAGGAACCAAATACAAAGGTTATTACACAAAGCTTGGACTTGTCCGAGCAACCCAATGCATAAAGGGCGATTCGGATTGAGAGATGCCCATAAAACCAATTTGGCCATGATAGCTAAAGTAGCTTGGAGATTAATAAAAGAACCTAAGTCCTTTTGGGATCTAATCTTTAAGGATAAATACTTTAGGAAAAAATCAAATCTTGAACAAAGTATTTCCTACTAGTTCTTGGGTTTGGGAATGCATTAGTAAAGGAATTAATAAGCTTGTTGAATGTTTAGTATATATGGAGGTTAGAGATGGGAAAAATATTAACATCTGGGAGGATAAATGGATACCAAATTTATACCATACCTTGGTTTAATACGAAACAACAATAACGACACTTTTACACTTAAAACATCTTTTAGATCTGAATTACTAGAAAGTGGAATTCTACTAGGATACGTTCTATTTTTCTTAATCACATAGCAGATAGAATATGCAAGATCAGAGTTTTTTTTAATAAAGGTAACAATATGAAGCCAAACACTCTAAGGTGGCTTTTCACTCCATCTGGGGAATTCACAGATAAATCTTTATATAATAAACTAAATGAACCAACGATAAATGCAAACAACTTAGATATGCTGACCAGTTAAAGACTTATGGGGATTGGGTGGCTATCGGAGAGAATAAACTTCTTTGTTCATAAGTGTCTCAAAAATGCTTTGTCAAATAATCATAGACTTCTTGGTAATATTAGAGACATATCTCCTTATTGTACTTTTGGTCGTGATGCAAATGAAACGATTGAACACCGTTTCTTTCATTATCCTTTTGTGAAACAGTCTGCGCACTCAATCCTAATCCCTTGGTTCCAATTTAATGATTAAGGAATCTCACTCTCTTGGTGATATACAAGGTTGATGTTATCTTCCTTGCCTTATTGGTTGTAGATGATGTACTCACAGTCACCATTGACGCAAACAAGAACCTCAACAGGTTTCTTAGAAAGTGAAGATGGGTCATCTCCTCCAACGCTTTCTCTGTCCCCTTCCTCGGTCGGATGACATTCTGTATCATATGTGGATTTTCAGTGAATACTTGTTGTAATTTTTGAAATGCCCATTTCTCTACTCAAAGTTGGCAAGATTGACTCCAAGAGTTGATGGGTGTCCTCATATACTTAATCAACTCCAAACATAGTCATCACTGAAACTTTAAGATAGTTGCAAGATTATCGAAAATATATTGTTCATCTTTAGTTCTTTGAGCTGTAAAACCTGATCTTCTCCGGGTAAAAATCTTGCATCCAGAAATACTAGTTAGTTTTTATTGTTGGGTATATAGTTGGGACTCCCTCTTTGTATGGGATCTTCACGAGTCCTTTTTTTTTTAATAAATATTATTATTATTGGATAAAGAGTATTAAATTAACTAGTTGGAAGCCTAACAAGCTAAGCTCCAACAACATACTACTACACTAATTGAACAGGTTGATGTGCTAGCCTACCAGTGAGCCTCATGGGTAACCTGGCCCGAAGAGGATGGGGGGGGGGTGAGATTGTGTCACAAGAGGGGCAAACTAACTCTACCTCATAGGTTCGTCCTTAATTCTTGTTTCTTCCAAGTTCCAGAGCTTCACCATTCTCAACTGGTCGTGTACCCGGTAAGTGCCTCACTGGTTCTTAGCTTCTCTTTGATTTCAATGGCTTTTAGGAAGAGACTTAGTTGTGGTGAAGGTTCGGGTAGTCAAAATCGTGACACTTTTTATGATCCAAGCTTACAAACTAAGTTTGTGGACTTAGAGGCTCGTGATTATTTTTTAAATATAGTACTAAGAAGCCTATTATGGAGACAATTTATAAACCTTCAGAGCTTAGTGCAGATGATCTTCCTGAATTCTTCAAAAACTGTAAGTAGGGTATTATACTTCATCCCATGGGAACAACTCATATAGAAATGACTGCACAATTTTATGCTAACTTGCATGAAGCAGACACTGTCAACTGTTCATTCAAGATCATTGTTCGTGATGAAGTTTTTGTTGTGAATCGCGATGTAATTTCTGAGCTTCTAAATTTGTCCCGGGTCTATGACTTTCAAGTACCCCAACCTAAGCATTTGGGACCTTCTTCAAATGAGCTATCAAACTTTCTCCTTGCAAAGGATGTTACACAAGGATGGGAAGATTGATGTTCGTGATGCTGATTTGTTTCTAAAAGTTGCTGGGAAACTACTGGTGGCAAATTTGATGCCCAGCACTATTAACCGATTGTTATGGACCAGATCTCTTGCAACATTGGTCTATTACATTTTTGAAGGGAGGAACATTGATTTATGTGTCCTTATTATTCGTCAGATGGTAAGTGTTAGAACACTGCTCGGTTGAACTCGCAAGTGTTTCTATCTCAAGCTTGTTTGTCAAGTTTAGTTGCCAAAACTATAAGTCTTGATTTCTAGTCTACTTATAGCTAAGTCTCGGACTAGGATAGAAAGTGTAGTTGAGCTCTCGACTCCAGTAATGTTCATCATGCAAAGACGAAGAACTACTCAAGGAACTGGTGGAACTTCATCGACTAAAAGGTATGTGGAGACTTGAACTTATCTATCACTCAAAAGTCTATCTACTCTATCTCATGTCTTGAGACAAAAGTCGTATTTTTATATAGACTTAGATTATACACATGTGTTATTTCGAGCCGAGTTTAACTCGCCTATCTATTTCTCGAAATATGTGTGGGTAATCTTTCGCTTTGGCCATGTTCATCTTTACTAGTGACGAAAGTCATGATGAATATTTCAATTACTTGAAAATCGTTTTGACGAAAAATGACTTGTGAACAACAATTATATAAAGTCCTCTAAGAATGTTTTAATGATTTAATGGGAGTTTAGAATATATAACCATGGTTGGATATAAACATTGTGTGATAACTCATACTTGTGTAAGTCCAAAATCCTTGAGCCAAAGTATGTGTGCTGCTTTGCTCAGGATAAGGAACTAAAGTCCGCGTACTATCGGAAGTTCACATCCCATGAATTTATGCATTGGAGTTTGTGAACGAAAACAAGCTCATCCTGGTATTAAGTATGCGTACAGGTATGCGTACTTAAGTGGATTATTTTCTAAAAAACAGTTTAACTCGTGAACTAAGACATTTATAAATTAAGGAATGCAATATTTACAAATCGTGCCTATAATGTTCATGAATCGATTCGAGTGAATCAAAACTATTTTTTCTTCGATTGTGTCTGGTATACTACTATGATATATAAGCAATTGAAGAACTGTCTAACTAGTTCTTTTGAGTCATTTGAACTAGTTATGGTGAAGATGAATAAGGTTGATATCAAAGTGGTCATATGGTTAACCATTGGTTAACTACTGTTGAACCAACGACTTGTACACGTTTAGGTACGGTTACTCAAACCTAAATCAAGTTACATTTCATGTGTGCATAACAAGCTAAGTTCGATCTAACGGTTGAAATATATTAGCTTGTATCTAATCAGGTTTTCATCTAAAAGTGAATATTGAATGCTTTGTTACCAAGGTAACTTAGATTGCAAACCTGATTTGGAGACTATATAAAGGAGAACTCTAGCAACTGGGAAACCTAATCCCCACATCTCCTGTGTGATACTAGTTGTGTAAGATATAGTCGATTCTCCTTTAACCTTAGGTTTCTATCGAGAGCCTGTAGGTTAACGACTTAAAGGCTTCATTGGGATTGTGAAGCCGGACACTTTGATCTTCTCTGTAGTTGCGTGATCAGATCTTGTTGTTTCTATCGTATAGAGTACAATTATAAAATTGGCTCGAGATTAATTTCTCCGATGGGCAAGATAGAAAAGTAGAAACGAACATCTTCGTCTCATCGTTTGTGATTCCATAATATCTTGTTTCGCTAGTCGATAAAGATTATTATAAGGTGATTGATATTTCTAGGTTATTCTTCGGGAATATAAGTCATGTATATCAATTGGTTATGTTCATCTTGATTTATCAAAAGACGGAACAAAACTCGTAGATATTTCTGTGGGAGACATATTTATCTATTCTTGTAGACTTTTCTGTGTGATACAGATTTATTTATTAAAGTCTTCGACTTTGGGTCGTAGCAACTCTTAGTTGTAGGTGAGATCATCTAACGGAATCAAGTCGCGTAGTATCCCTTTGGGATCGGAGACGTAAGGAGCGCAATTGTACCTTGGATCGGTGTGAGATTGATTGGGGTTCAACTACGGTGCGGACAGAAGTTAGTTTGTAGTAGGCTAGTGTCGTAGCGGATTAATACGGTGTGTGTTCAATCTGGACTAGGTCCCAGGGTTTTCTAAATTTGCGGTTTTCTCGTTACAAAAACTTCGGTGTAACTGTATTTATTTCTTTTCCACATTATATTTTGTTATATAATTGAAATATCACAAAGTTGTGCGTTGAATCGATCAATTGGTAAATCTAACCTTCGGTTGTTGATTGAAATTGATTGATCTTTGAACATTGGTCTTTGGTACCATTCAAGTTAATTTCTCTTGTATTCAATCAGGCTCGCAGATTTCTATTTGTTTGAGCAAGGATTGAATCAAGAAATTGAGATATAACTCTTTGATATACTTTTCGTTAAGATTGAGTCTGACTGTCTAGTTGATTCTCATAAAAGTATATTGGAGTTAGTCCATACAAATTGCTAAGCGAAATATTGGGTGAGGTTGTTGTACCCCCACTTTTTCAATTGGTATCAGAGCAGGAAAACACGTTTAAAGACCTTATAAGTATGTGTTTGTAGCGATCTGACTATATGGACAGTAAAGTCTCTATAAACGCTTCACAAGGATTAAATTCTGATCGTAGAGAAAGTTCTGAAAAACTTGTCATTTTCCAGAAAAGGTTGGATGAACAAATACGGATCAACTCTGATCTTGTTGGATAAATTGCAATGTATAAGGATTTGAAATCTGTCAAAATTCCTTCTATGGATTTGAATAACTCTGTTTATTCTTCCCTGAAGAATGGTCGTAAGTCAGATGATAAACGAGGTTTAGGCTTTGTGAAACCTGATGGGACTCAGAACTACTCAAACGAGATTAAAGATGTTGGTCCATGTATGTTTTGTGACTCTTACAATCACTTTCAACATACATGTATGTCCTTCCGGAAAAGTTTAAAGGTTGCAAGTAATCTTCATAAGAAAGTTCAACAACTATTTACTTCTATAAAAGGATGTACAAAACTAACAAGAACTCCTACACAGGATAATAGTGTTAGTATGGGAGCTTTTGCTTTAAAATCAACATCGCCCTTTCAACGGTTTCTTCACAGTGGATGTAGCCTACATATGACTGGTGATCTCTCATGGTTTGTAACTTCAAGCGACTATGAAGGAGGTCCTGTAACATTTGGGAATGGGAGTTGCTGCTACATAAGCAAGAAGGGGACGATCAAACTTCCCGGCGTTCTCAAATCCATGATGTATTATACTTTAAAGGTATATTTGCAAACCTTCTTTCTATTAGGCAAATGCTGTGACAAAGGCCATAGAGTTCTCTTGATGCGAATGGATGTGACATTGTAGACAAAGTTGGGAAAGTAATTTTTTAGGAACTCGTGGTAAAACAACTATTATCTTCTGGATAATCACCCGATGCTTGTTGCAATTTGACTAAGGTGGAATCTACACATCTTTTGCATGAGCGTTTTGATCACATCAATTATCATCTTCTAACTAAGATCATTAATAAAGAACTTGTTAAAGGCGTTCCCAAAATCAATGCAAAGATTGATGGTGTATGTGGTGCCTGTCAAAAGGGTAAACCAACGAAAGTTCACCATAAATCATCTCGAGATATTCTCACTAAAAGATCCACTTGATTTAATTCATATGGACCTCTTAGGACCTATTCAACAACCCACTACAGGGTAAGAAGTACGCTTTAGTTATGGTAGATGATTACACCCGTATTCACTTGCAGCATTTCTATCTCATAAGAATGAAACCCTTGATGAATTTAAGATTATTGTGAATAGAATCCCGACCGAACAAGGTCGCAAAACTAAAGAAAATTAGAAGAGACTGTGGAATCAATTCAAGGACACGAAGGTGTTTGAATTTTTGACGGGCGGGGATTATTCAACAATACTCACCCACCCATTACTCCTCAAGAAAATGGAGTTGCAAAAAGAATGAATAAGAACATTCAGAAATGGCCAGGTAATGCTCCATAATAAAAACTTACCCTCGAAGGTTTTGGGGAGAAGCCGTCTTCACAGCATGTTACTTGATCAACCGTGTATACCTAAGGTCTAAAACCCTAAACACTTCCCATGAGTTGTGGTACGGTTAAGGGTGCACACGGTACGGTTCGGCTCGGTTCTTGCCGAGGCCGAGTACCTGTACCTCCCTAGTCTCGGTTCCAAAATTTTGGACCGGTACCTGCACCTTGTACCCTCGGTTCGGTACCATCTCGGTACACGTACGGTGCCTGTGCGACGGTAGAGTACCAATCTGTACTTTTCTGCGAAATTCGGTTTTATCCTCGTCAATTTCACACCCCGAATGTCCATTGATCTTCATCAATCACCGGCGGCTCCCGCCACCACCTTTAGGGACAACACCTCTATCACCCGGAACCACCACCGTCACCTACACCAAATGAAACAACACAACCACCACCACAAACCCCATAGACATCATTCCCTCAACCATTTAGATTTTAGTCTCTATTAACCACTTCCGTGTCTCTTCCTGCGTCTACAACACCACCATTTCACCACCACCACCACCAACATCATCCCACACCCTTAATTTCCCGTGAATCATCTCCAATATCATCAACACAACACAATATCATTCACATCTAGTTCGGTTCTCGCACCCATTATCTGTTGTTTCAAACTAAGAAACCCTAGTTCCTAAATTGGGGAAGAACACGAGAAAATCTAATCTGTGACTCTCAATTTCATAATTAAACAAAAATTGAATCATCATAACTCCAATTCAAAACAAACCACCTAAGATTTATCAATCCTTACCTAATTTTACTTAAACTGTGATTCAAATAGATGAGACCCTACCTTTTATTGATTCTATGAGTTTTGAATGATCTCTGAATCAATACTACCACCATCGGGTTGTTCTTAATTCTATTTCCTATTCACTCAATCTTGGTCTCATAATCTTCATCTCCATAAATTCTTCATCCACGAACTCCTCACATCAATTAACCAATAAACCCATGGTTCTTCATCCATCGACAACCTCGATTCACTCTTCGACCCAGTAGAAAACTCTAAATCAAACATAATAAAACCTAATCTTTTGATGATGCAATGAAGTTGTAGAGACTATCAAATCTTTATGGAAAAAAAAAGAAACGAAAATGATAACCCTAGCCCTATCTTTCTATCATATACCACCCTTTAATCTAATGGTTGTTATTCATTTATTACCCTAAATCTAACGGCTATCACTACTCCTGCATACCTGTCCGAGATCATCGGATGATATAGGACCGTGTACCTGTACCTCCCTAGCCTCGGTTCCCATTTTTGGGCCGCACCTGCACCCCCTTCCTGCAGTTCGGTAAAAAGCAGTGCCCAGTTCCACCGGTTCCGGGACGGTCCGTCGGTCCGGCTCGGTTCCTGTGCACCCTTTGGTACGGTATAAAACCCAACTTACACTATCTCAGAGTGTTCGGAAGTAAGTGCTACATTCTAAAAGATCGAAAAATGAAAGGGAATTTGATACTAAAAGTGATGAAGGTATCTTTCTTGGCTATGCCTCCGATAGTCGTGGTTTTGAGCGTTTAATCTTTAACCCAAGTAATGATGGAATCTGGCTAATGTTATTATTGATGATATTATTAATTTTCATCGTGATAATCCTCCTGATGAATTGCCTCCAACTTAGACAATTGAGAAAGTCAAAGAAATCCCAGAATCAGTTGAAGTCATCCCAAGCTATTGATCCTGATATTTCTAGTGACGAGGATAAGAGCACTGATCAGGCTGCTCCTGTTGAACAAGAACGTGTCCCTCCTCGACACCTTTGGGTTCAAAGGAATCATGATCCCAACAGTATTATTGGAGGTAGAGATTCTATTCACAATAATCTTAGAACCGATAAATATTGACGAAGCTCTTAGCGATCCCTTTTGGGTGAATGTAATGCATGAAGAGTTAAATCAATTTCAAATACAAGACGTATGGGAACTTGTTCCTTGTCCCTCCAATATCAATATTGTTGGTACCAAATGGATATTCAAGAATAAGTCTGATGAATATGGCACAATTGTCAGAAATAAAGCCAGACTTGTCGCTCAAGGATATTCACAGATTGAGGATATCGACTTTAAAGAAACCTTTGTTCTTGTGGCACGCCTTGAGTCCATTCGGTTGTTATTAGCTCATGCTTGTTTTCATAAGGTTAAGCTGTTTCAAATGGACATAAAATCCGCGTTCCTAAATGGAAACTTAAAGGAAGAGGTCTATGTCACTCAACCTAAGGGTTTTGAAAACCCTGATTTACCAGATCATGTCCTTAAGCTTAAAAAGGCATTATATGGGTTAAAACAAGCACCTCGTGCCTGGTTCGAAAAACTAACTACTCTTCTAAGGAAAGGTTTTTCGAAAGGCGGAGCTGATAAAACCATGTTTACCAAATGGAGTGGGAAAGATGTTGTCATTGCTCAAGTTTATGTAGATGATATCATCTATGGTTCAACTTCTGAAAATCTTGCAAAAGATTTTCAAGTCTCTCTTGGCAAAGAATTTGAAATTATCAATGTTGGTGAATTAAAGTTATTTTTAGGATTACAAATTCAGCAACATAAGGATGGAATTTACTTATCTCAAGAAAAATATGCGAAGGATCTTGTCTCAAGGTTCGGTCTGGATAAGTCAACTCCAAAACTGACACCTATGCCCACCACTGGTAAACTACATAGAGATGAGAAAGGAGTAAATGTGGATCAAAAATTGTATCGATCTATTATTGGTAGCCTTTTATATCTTACAACTACTAGACCTGATATTGCATTTAGTGTTGGTTGTTGTGCTAGATTTCATGCTAATCCAAAGGAATCTCATCTCGTAGCTGCAAAAAGGATCATACGATATGTCAATCACACGGTCGGGTATGGTCTATCTTACACTTTTGATACTAACATTAATCTTTCTGCCTATTCAGATGCTGATTGAGAAGGATGTGTGGAAGACAGAAAAAGTACATCAAGGGGTTTTACTATGTAGGACTGAATCTTGTGGCCTGGCATAACAAGAAACAAAATTCACAATCCATGTCCACATGTGAAGCAGAATATATTGTTGCGGGTTCATGTTGTACTCAACTTCTCTGGATGAAACAAATGCTTGCTATTTATGGAGTTGATACTGGAATAATGAAGATCTTTTGTGATAACTCTAGCGCGATTCGAATCACAGATAATCCCGTTGAGCACTCAAGAACTAAGCACATTGACATAAGGTACCATTTTATTCGATATCTTTATGAAAATTGTATCATAAATATGGAATTTGTGCCTTTCGAACAACAATTGGCCGATATTGTTACCAAACCATTAGATACTGCTACGTTTTAACACTTACGACAATCTATTGGTGTTGTTTTGGTTCATTAGTCATTTCTAAAACTCTTTCCCATATGCTTATCTCGATCTGTTGGGCAATTGAGTTTGGAATTCCAGTAAGTGTTGCTTTAATTTTATATTTGTTTCAGTAGTTGATTTTCTGTCAGGTTTCTCACCGTAATGTCCAAATAAATCCTTCTTTTCTTGTGAAAGTAAGGTCGCTCTTGTTCTTCTCTCGGGAATGACATTCTATGGGGGAGAGTTCTTAATTGAACTTGTGCTTAATTGCCAAATCTTTGTGGGGAGTGCGGCTGTGGAATATTATATGGGTTATCTTGTATCTTTATAAACTCCTTGATGAATGCATTTAGTTTCGACTATATGATCGCATCTAAAAAAGTTGATATGTACTTTCTTGTGGTCATGAAGCGTCTCCATGGAAATTTCATTAGGATCGATCCCACTAGTTTTCGTACCTTTGCCAATTTTATCGACAAAAAGAGGGAGATTTAATGTGTAGTTCACACTACAAATACATATGGTTTACGGATCATTATGTAAGGGGGAGTGGTTTTCATGTGAGATGAATTATTGACTAAGGGGGAGTGATACATATCACCATAGTATTGTTGTCGAAGTTGTGATACAATTGAAATTTGGTGCTATGTAATAATACTATGACACTGTATAACAATGATTGAGATCTATTATTTTCTCATTGTTATGGCTACGGATCTTCGACAACTATGATGCTGCATTGAATATCTTTGGAATCATTTGATTACTTGGAAGTGATGAATATTTCAAGTAATGTTGAAGAATCAAGGAGATCAATCATGTGGATGAGAAGCTACAAAGTTTATTTATTTTGTATTCCATATGTATTGATAGTTTTGTCACTAAAATTGACAAAGGGGAGATTGTTGTAGAGCATTGCTCTGTTGAACTCGCAAGCTGCTATCTCAAGCTTGTTTGTCAAATTTAGTTTCCAAAACTATAAGTCTTGATTTCTAGTCTACTTATAGCTAAGTCTCTGGA
Source organism: Papaver armeniacum (assembly GCA_023531295.1). Taxonomy (NCBI): domain Eukaryota; kingdom Viridiplantae; phylum Streptophyta; class Magnoliopsida; order Ranunculales; family Papaveraceae; genus Papaver; species Papaver armeniacum. The sequence continues at coordinate 249,185 of JAJJWW010003981.1, read as the reverse complement.
CTAGGATAGAAAGTGTAGTTGAGATCTAGACTCCAAGGTGTTCATCATGCAAAGACGAAGAACTACTCAAGGAACCTGTGGAACTTCATCGACTAAAGGTATGCGGAGACTTGAACTTATCTATTACTCAAAAGTCTATCTACTCTATCTCCTATCTTGAGACAAAAGTCATATTGCTATATAGACTTCGATTATACACATGTGCTATTTCGAAATGAGTTTAACTACTTTATCTATTTCTCGAAATATGTGTTGGTAAGCTTTTCGCTTTGGCCAAAGTTCATCTTTACTAGTGACGAAAGTCATGATGAATATTTCAATTACTTGAAAATCGCTTTGACGAAAAAAAAAAAAAAAAAAACAGTTTGTTAACAACAACTATATAATGTCCTCTAAGAATCTTTCAATGATTGAAATGAGAGTTTAGAATATATAACCATGGTTGGATATAAACATTGTGTGATAACTCATACTTATGTAAGTCAAAATCCTTGAACCAAAGTATGTGTACTTTTGCTGCTCAGATAACTTGAACTAAAAGTCCGCGTACCCGTATGCGTACTATCGGAAGTTCACATCCCGTGAATTTATGTTGGAGTTTGTGAATTGAAAACAAGCTCAGTCCGGGTACTTAAGTATGCATACCGGTAGCATACTTAAGTAGGTTATTTTCTAAAAATAGTTTAATTCGTGAACTAAGACATTTATAAATTAAGGAATGCAATCTTTGCAAACCATGGCTATAATGTTCATGAATCGATTCGAGTGAATCAAAATATTTTTTGCTTCGATTGTGTCTTGTATACTTCTATGAGATCTAAGCAATTGAACAACTCTCTAACTAGTTCTTTTGAGTCATTTGAACTATTTATGGTGAAGATGAATAAGCTTGATATGAAGGTGGTCATATGGCTAGCCATTGGTTAACTACCTTGAACCAACGACTTGTACACGTTTAGAGTACAGTTTTCAAACCTAAATGAAGTTACATTTCATGTGTGTATAACAATCTAAGTTCGATCTAACGGTTGAAAGATATTAGCTTGTATCTAATCGGTTTTCATCTAACAATGAATATTGAATGCTTTGTTACCAATGTAACTTAGATTGCAAACCCTGGTTTAGAGACTATATAAAGGAGATGTCTAGCAACTGGGAAACCTAATCCCCACATCTCCTGTGTGATACTAGTTATGTAGGCTAGGGTCATTTCTCCTTTAACCTTAGGTTTCTATCGAGACCATGTAGGTTAACGACTTAAATACTTCATTGGGATTGTGAAGCCAGACCCAACTATCTTCTCTGTAGTTGTGTGATTTGATCTTGATGTTTCTATCGTATTGATTACAATTGTAAAATTGGCCCGAGATTAATTTCTCCGATAGGCAAGATAGAAAAGTAGTCACAAACATCTTCGTTTCATCGTTTGTGATTCCATAATATCTTGTTTCGCTAGTCGATAAAGATTATTATGAGGTGATTGATATTTCTAGGCTGTTCTTCGGGAATATAAGTCCGGTATATCAATTGGTCATGTTCATCTTGATTTATTAAAAGACGGAAGAAAACTCGTAGGTATTTCTGTGGGAGACATATTTATCTATTCTTGTAGACTTTTCCGTGTGATACGATTTGTTTATTAAATTATTCGACTTGGTCATAGCAACTCTTAGTTGTGGGTGAGATCATCTAAGGGAATCAAGTGCGTAGTACCTGTTTGGGATCGGAGACGTAAGGAGCTTAACCGTACCTTGGATCGGTGTGAAAAGATTGATTGGGGTTCAACTACAATCCAGGACCAAAGTTAGTTTGTAGTAGGCTGAGTGTCTCGTGGCGCCTTAGCACAAGTGTGTGTTCAATCTAGACTAGGTCCCGAGGTTTTTACGCATTTGAGGTTTCCACGTTAAAAAAACTTCGATTATCGTATTTTTTTTCCGCATTATGTTTTGTTATATAATTGAAATATCACAGTTTGTGCGTTTAATCGATCAATTGGTAAATCCAACCTTTGGTTGTTGATTGAAATGGGATTGATCCTTGAGCATTGGTCTTTGGTACGTTCAAGTTAATTTCTCTTGTATTCAATCAGCTCGCGATTTCTATTTGTTTGAGCAAGGATTGAATCGAGAAATTGAGATATAACTCTTTGATATACTTTTCATTAAGATTGAGTCTGACTCTAGTTGATTCTCTTAAAAGTATATTGGAGTTAGTCCATACAGATTGCTAAAGCGAAATATTGGGTGAGGTTGTTGTACCCCCACTTTTTCAATAAGTGTAAGATGGACTTGAACAAGACTCACAGTTTTCCTTGTCTTATCTCAAGGATTTGCGTCATTATGGAATTGTTTATGTTAGAACCAGTCTGGGGGACCAAAAGTCCTGACCATGAAAAGCATTAAAAAGATGTGCGGAAATTCCGATTAGAACTCCGGCTTCTTCTAATCCTGAGATCATACGCCTTCAAAGAAGAAGTAGAATGCTTGACGGATGAGCAATTTGGATTATGCTACTTTGGCTCATCCCGAACTGATTGAGAAGTTCGATGAAATTGCCGGGGACTATTATGATATGGTTGGTTAAACTCGCTTTTGATTTTGTCTTTGTCTCTTTTATGTATTTTCTGTTGAACTTCTTATGTTGAACCTATTAAAACATTGGTTTAATGGTTGTAATAACTTTAATGGTATTTTAGCTTTGAATGATTTTATCTTTCAATTAAATTGCTAAATGTGTTAAATCCATAAGAAGTTTAGCGAAAAATATGTCAAAAGTTAAGCCTATTATGTCATTATGCAAATAATGATGGAAGATAGGATGAACTTTTGATTGCAAAGATTAAGTCTATTATATGTCTTTATGCAAATAGTGATGAAAATAGAATGAATCTTTTTGAATATTCCACAAGATTGATCTTTTCTCGATCCACTTCTATGTGAAAATCTTTATGCGGCTCCGTAAGTTCTCTTATGTTGAGCATTTCCGATTAAATTAATCATGGGTTCTCTTGTGGTTGATTTAATTGAGTATTCTGGATACAAATTCATGTTTCGTGTAATTTTGTTAATGTCCAAATAAATCCTTATTTTCTTGTAAAAGTGAGGCTGCTCTTGTTGTTCTTTCAGGAATGACATTTTATGGGGGAGAGTTCTTAATTGAACTTGTGATTAATAGCCAAATCTTTGTGGGAGTTAATACTGTGGAATATTGTAGGATTTTTCTTGTATCTTTATAAACTCCTTGATGAATACACTAAGTTTCGACTATGTGAAATCATCAAAACAAAGTTGATATGTTCTCTTTTAGTCATGAAGTATCTCTATGAGAATTTTCATTATGATCCCACTAGTTTTCATACCTTCTCCAATTTATATTGACAAAAGGGGGAGAATTAATGTGTAGTTCACACTACAAATACATATGGTTTATGGATCATTATGTAAGGGGGAGTGGTTTTAATGTGAGATGAAGTATTGACTAAGGGGGAGTTATACATATCACCATAGTATTTTTGTCAAAGTTGTGATACAATTGGAATTTGATGTTGTGTAATCATACTATGACATTGTATAACAATGATTGAGAGCTACTGTTTTCTCATTGTTATAACTACGAATCTTCAACAACTATGATTCTGAGTTGAACACATTCAGAATCACTGGAGTACTTGGAAGTGACGAAGATTTCGATTAATGTTGAAGAACCAAGGAAATCGTGCATTTGGATGAGAAGCTACAAAGTTTATTTATTTTGTAATCCATATGTATTGATAGTTTTGTTAATAAAATTGACAAAGGGGAGATTTTAGAGACCTTTGCTTGGTCGAACTCATAGCGTTGCTATCCCAAGCTTGTTTGTCAAGTTTAGTTTCCAAAACTATAAGTCTTGATTTCTAGTCTACTTATAGCTAAGTCTTGTATTGGATAGAAAGTGTAGTTGATCTTTAAACTTCACTTCGTTCATCGATTGAAGACGAAGAACTACTAAGGGGAGCTTGTGGAACTTCATCACCAAAAGGTATGTGGAGACTTGAACTCATCTATCTCTCAAAAGTCTATCTACTCTATCTCCTATTTGAGATAAAAGGTGTAGAGCTATATAGACTTCAATTATACACATTTGATATTTCGAGCTAAGTTTAACTCGCTTACATATTTCTCAAAATATATGTTGGTAAGCTTTCGCTCCAAGTTCATCTTATATACTTGACGAAAGTCAAAAGTTGATCATGTGAAAATTTCCTTGTAACATCTTACATGATTTGTGTGAGACAGTCATTTGATGTAGACTCAGAATGTTTCGTATTGATCATTCGATCACTTGGAAATTGCTTTGAAGCTAATAGTTTGTGTGAGACAGCTATTGTCGTCTTCCAAGAAGGTTTCGATGATTGAAATGGGAGTTTACAACACTTAACCATGATTGGATTATAAGCACAGCATGCGTACTTGCATATGTGTTGATCCAAGTCCGGGAACCATAGTATGCATACCCGTATGCGTACTGGTTGGTTAATAAAAGTCCAGAAACTTAGTATGCATACCGGTATGCGTACTTGCGTACGTTTCAAGTTCCGGTGTAGGATCAGAATATCGCGACATCAATACCTTGCGAGATTAGTAAACGCAAAGATTACGAAGGCGTCGCGGAAGAGTAATATAAATGACGCCGTGAATGACGACATAACCAAAACACGAAAAGATGTGAAGATCTAGCGAAGTTTAGGAGTGTCGTGAGATTGTATACTTGTACACTTGCGATATTTCGCAAGTCATTCCCGAAATAAAGGATGCTTTAGTCATCCATTGTATACTACCGAGCCGAATAAGTCAGTTGTAGAGAGATTTTTTTCTGGAGTGTTAGGCAAGTCATTAGGAGAGATAAAGTTTGTGGTGATTGTAATTTCCTTAGCTCCTTTCCATTTTATCTTGTAAACATTCAAAGAATTAATCACTAAAAATCATAGTTGTTCATCTTCAAATGTCTTAGTTATGTGGATTCTAATGAGGGGTGTAGTGTAGGATTTCCTGCAACTACATAATGGCGCTAGAAACAGGGACAGAGTAAGGATTGACATCGTGATTTGAAAGAATTTGGAGTAGTAGGGAAGGAATTTCATATAATTTTCAACAGTTTACGAAAATTAAGAAATGGTTAAAGAAGAAATGCATCCGAACAACCAAATAACCTGTTAGAAGGAGTAGGAGACTTGCTAGAGAAGGGAGAAATGAAATGGGAGAATCCTCAAGAATGAACATGAGGAATAATGAAGAAAATCAAATTCAATCACCAATTCAACCAATAGCAAATAGAACTGTGGATTGGGATAGAGTAAGCGTGCATACTTGGAGATCAGATTCTGTGGACGAAAGGGGGGAAGAACAACAATTGGTAAACAATGGACAAGAGGAGAGAGACCGAGAAGGGATTGGAGAAATAATTCATGGAAATGAAGAGATCGCAGCATTAGAGGCATTGAGACAAACAATACATGAAGAGAGACGATTAGAGGCAAGGAACGTGCAAATTTGACAAGACAGAATCATGAAGCCGAGGATGGAAAACATAAGATTACAAAACAAGGTCGAGAAGCACTACAAGGTCAAGTTCAAGATCAGTTAGAGAGGAAAGGAGGAGAATTTTACCTGCTGCAAAATGCTGATGAAGAAAACCAAGAAAAAACACAAAATCCAGGCACAGAAAATTGCGAGAGAAGAGAAATGATGGAAGATCGTTATATCCCACGTCCCGAGACTCTTCAAAATGAGCAGAATGGTGGAAACCAAGGAAATAGGAAGCGTCAGGGGCGGAATAATCCAGTTGATGAAGAAAATCAAGAAGAAGGAAGAAGAATATTGCATGGGAGAGAAGCACGGAGGAAGCAAAGAGATTGAAAATGAAATTGAAAGACACTATACGAACAAGCACGTCTAGCCTGCATGAGAGGGAAAGGTTAAGAAACGTAAATGGAAAATCAAGAATTGGAAGAGGCAATTCGCTTAATAATCATGATAATCGAGAAAGAAGGCGAGAACAAAATCGCAACAATGATAATATTAATGAAGAATATGAAAGAGCACAAATGAGAGCCGATAGGCAACAAAGAAGAGAAATTGATAGATATAACGGTTGTGCGAATTCGTGAAAGAAATGAAGGAGAAGATCACAGAAAGACGCAGAAGAGAATAATGAACAAGAAAGTCAAAGTAGACATGAACGCAGGAGAAGAGAAGCGGAACTAAAAAGACCAATGGATTCAAATTCGATGTAAAATGAACAAATTTTGAGAGAAATGGCGAGAAATGAGAGGAATGATGAAATGAAAGGGGAGGAGGAAAGAGACACTTGGATGAAGCCATAGAAGAAGTCAAAACTCCGTTCACACAAGAGATACAATTGGGAGGAATACCACCGAGAAGTGCAACTTACCTACATTAACCAAAGATTTTGATGGAACAACTTGTGATACAACATATCAAAGCTTATATGAGATGTATGTTACAATGGGAGAATCATGATGCTATATTGTGCAAATATTTTGCATCAAGTTTGATAGGAGAAGCTTTGGAAATGGTTTGAAGGACTACCGAAGAACACAATAACATCTTTTAATCACTTGCAAAGCATATTTTTGGGGGCATATATAAGTAATTCCTCGCGACTGTATTGAAGATGTATTTGGAAAGTTAAAACAAAGGGTTGGTGAAAGTTTGAAGCATCTAATGTGAGATGGAAGACAATGTGTAGCGAAATGGTCGTCGTGTGGAGGAGAGATATCTCATCTTATCATTCATTAATGCTATGTTCAGACAAATCAATATATTCTAATTTTTTAGAGTCAAGAATACAATCACAATGACTGAGTTGTGAGAGCTTGAGAGGAGTATATTGCTCTAGAGGAAAAGCAAAATGAGATGGAATCATACTCCTGTCGCGAATACAAGTTCGGGAGCTTCAATGCAAGTTTGTCACCCAAATTGATAAACACCGTGGCGAGCACTCGCAAGGTCAACAAGGGATGATGATACCGGATGATGGTCAAGAAAAAGTTGGTAGCCATGGGAAGTCACGATCGGGAAGAATTTGAAAGAGAAAGAAATTTCTACAACCGTATTTGAAAATAATAAAATTCAAAGGCTTGATCACCGCAAGAAACCTATGGAGGTCGAGGCATAATTATCATAGAGGGCAACAGGTCATAGGGTAGTATGGGAAGAAATCAAGATGCCTCCACTAAATGCTAGCGTGGAGAAAATATGGGAAGCTATAATCCTGATAGAAAACATACCTGCACCATGGAACATGGGGAATGAACCGCCTCCAGGTGACGAAGTCATGAATTGCTCCTATCACCATTTCATGGACACCTAACGAATGATTGTAGGAATATAAAAGAATCATCCTCCGAATGATAGACCAAGGGAAGCTAAATCATTTCTTAAAAGGTGAAGAGAAGACTCAACCATTACCAACACCTCCATAAATTCCACGAGTAAATACAACAAAAGGGAAAACGTTTGTAGTAGAAGTTGGGCGAAGGCCAAAACTTGTTCTCTCAATTCTATCGTACATTCTAGTAAAGGGAAATTGCGAAGCAATTTGAACCAATGCTTAAAGACAATTGGAAATTGCGATGGTCTCGCAAAAGGGAAGAAAATATCGGGAAGTTTAAATGAAGAAGCAGAGAGCAACAGAAGTAAGAAGTGTAAGAAATGAATAATCGACTTTAGATTTGTGTAAAAAAAAAAAAAAATTGCTTTGAAGAAAAAAGACATGTCGAAAGTACAAAGAACATGACGATTGAAGAAGGTGTACGCGAAAGTCTTGCGAGATAGAATATATGAAAATGTGGTTAATTAGAGCGAGATTGCAGAAAATGAAGCAAGACTATGCGATAATTTCGCAAAGATAATGAGAAGAAATAATCAAAAATCAATGATTGATTGAACAAATTGACAGAAATGAAAGAGTGAGTGAATGGAACGAACCTTTATGGCGTACACCCTAGTTCGTGAATGATATTTCGCAAGAGGCAAATGTAAGACCTAAAGTACGTCATATAAGGGGTATCTCTTTGACATGGCTCGGGAAAATGTTACACCGCCCTGGAACCTGAGTCATAAAATTTGGGGTCAATAAAGCCCATCCGTGGGAGATACCTTGGATTTCCAACTATATATATAAGGTTATACCCTGGTTGGACGACCGAGGGTCTCTTCCAAGGAGTCGTGTGTATGCTCAAGGCGCGAGGTACAGTTGAGCCAAGAGTTCTGGGCATTTGAAGTGTCAAGGCCATTCTTGGAAAGTCTTGGCACATGCTGCACTCGACCAAGAAAACTCCACTTAGGTGCGCCTCAGAACTATAAGCCCTATAGGTATAAGTGGATAAGAGGCTCATAAAAACAACCGGTTGTTGTTAAGGACCTGGATGGGAGGAGCTAGTCTTGTATGGTCGATGTACGCCTCCTTGAAGGGGCAACCAGGGAGATGATAAGGGCGGCACCCTCCATTAGGGAGCCGATAAGTGTCTTAAGACGCAAATGTCATGAGACTCTATTTTCGCAAGAAAATTTAGGCTTGTCATATTTGTGCGATGATCCCGAAGAGGCAATAATACTAACGCGATGGTAAGACGAGATCAATGGGTCTTTACATGAAAATGTAAAGACGTCCCTGCGATTTTGTCGCAAGACTGCAATTTCAGGGGCTTTACGTTCGCAAGAATATTTAGGCCTGTCATATTGTCGCAAGAAAAATATCTTGCAGAGGCAAAAATACTAAATAAATGATAAGACAAGATCAATGGGTCGTTACATGCAAATGTAAAGACGTCCTGCGATTTTGTCGCAAGACGGCAATGTCATGGGGCTTTATGTTCGTAAGAATATTTAGGCCTGTCACATTGACGCAAAAAATGAGGGGTGGAAAAATAAGACCTTTAACTAGGAAGGCAAAATAAGACCACACAAGAGCAATGATAAGGCAAGATCAATGGTCATTACACGAAAATATAAAGACGTCCACGCGATCTTGTCGCAATGATGAACTTAAACATAAATGAAGATAAGACCACACAAGAAATTGGAAGTAAGCAAATAAGCTTGCGAAAATGACTATATTTCTTCATTTATTTGTGAAGAGTTAGCAAATGATTAGCTATGAAACTAAGAAGTTTTATTACTTAAAGATTATCGATTTAATCTCTCATGTGAAAATAAATAACGAGAGGCAAGTATGGGAATGATTAGAGTAAAAACTTGTTATTTATTTTTCATATGATAGATTTACTGATAGTTTGATTACAAAAAAATGGAAGGTTAGAGAGATGAATGTACAAATATCACAAGAAGAGAAAAAGGAAAATGGAGCTATCTCTCGCCATTCTTCTTCTTCATCGACTCCTCTTCTTCGCTAGCATCACTATCGTAAACATCTAAGGAAGGTATATTTTCAGAACTTCTTCAAGAAGACAAGGATATGAAGAAAGAGGAATACCGTGGTCATCGCAACCTTATTTTAATGGTTTGATTACTGAAAACTGACAACATCATTATTGGAAATTTGCTACAAAGAGTTTGTAGTTGCTTCTTCAACTTGGAATACTTTGTCGTATGCGAAGAGAGGTCCTTTGCAAGTTGTTCTTTGTCGATGCAAGTTCTTCAATCCTTGTTTGATACCTCTTCTCGGCCTTCGCGAACGTATGATAATGGATTAGTAATTTAATAGCAATTTCACAAAAAAGAAGCGATAAAATAAAGAAGAACCATTAACAACCTTCTCTCGTCGAAATCATGTCTTTAACCAAGGTAGTTTGATCAAAGCATGAAGGCTAACGTTAACACCTAAGTTATTTCGGCATTATCTAGAACTTTCGCAGCCCAAGCGAATTCATCGTCATTATTTATAAGAAGAAGAGAACGAATTTGATTCTCTCTTTTCGCTAAGAACGATTTTGACGAATAGATTCATCACGCTCAATTTGAACTTCAAGAAGAGCTTTTTGAAATTCTGTTAATGCTTGAGCGCCTTGATTAGCAATGCGATCTTTATCATCTATAAGATTGCTAATTTTCTTCCTTAAAATACTAATTTTCTCTTGGGAACTAAGATGCAGATGTTTCATTTGGTTGGCTAAACTTAAGCTAGATCTATGATCTCGCTTTCTAAGAGACTCCGAGTCCTGGATTGAAGTTCATTCAAAGAAAGATGTTTGATTCTCGTCATTTGAAAAGCTATTTAGAGAATTATTGAGATGGGCAAGAAGAGCATCGTTATCCATAGGCTCGGGAAATGTGTGAAGAAGAATAGCTTCATCAGAGAGATTATAAATGTCTGCGAAAATGATAAGTCAGATAAAGAAAAGTAAATGACAAAATAAGAATAAGAGAAAGAGAAGGGTTTTATACCATAAAGTTGCTGATTAGCACTTTGAAGGGTAGATATTTTATTCTTCTGGGTAGAAGATTCAGTTTCCAGTTGTTGAATTCTTTCGCGAAGAGCAGCAGTTTCATTTTCATTCTTCTTGCGAGATGACGCAACTTCAACTTCTAATCCTTTGTTCTTCTCCTTAAGTTGAAGGTTTTTCTTTTCAAGATTGTTGCGCCTTTTCTCGAGATCTGAGGCAACAACAAAGGAAGCTCTCCCAGACTATAAAGGAAAGTAAAGAAATTGTTAAGATAAGGTTTATAATTGAAATCACAAAGAAATATGAACATACCAAGGCACTAAGTGCATTTAAGAAACTGGGAGTCATTGTCCTGGAAACTCCACGAAAAGAATCATTATCCGTTAGCAGGGGGCATCGCAGATATTTGCGAGAGCTTCGCATGTAGCATAAAAACGATCATCTCCCAAAACTTGCATAGAATCAGAGAAAACACTAGACAGTTGGCCATAACAGATTCGACTGAATGATTCTCCTTCGCAAAAGAAGTGTCAACCTCATCATTATCTTCATCAAAGTTCTCGCCGGTTTGGGAGTTAGAGTGAGAAGAGGAATAGATTTTCCGTTTCTTAGAAGAATGGAGCAGAAGACTTATCCTTGCGAAGAGTAATCTTATTCTTGCCTTTAGCCTTCAAGCAGCCTTAGTAAATATCATTCTCTTCAACGCCAACCTTCGCACACGAATGAAGATAAGAAACAGAGGCAACAATATTGTTAAAAATAATAAGGAAAAAATATTTCTTACTTCATCCGTGATTGAGCGAAGTATCGCAGTACTTGGCTTTGGATTTCTTTTGTAGCTCCTTCTCAATTTGGTGATCCAAAAATTCGCAAGATTAGATATAAGAGGAAGTGAAGATTGTAAAATAAGTAAAAGTTAGGAAGTATACCTCTTTTGCTTTCTCGGGCCAATTAAATACCCAAGGATGATAATTTGCAAGATTCGCAGGGAGTGTATTGGAACCTGAAATGTAAGGTACGTTCAAAAATAGCGGAAAGACACACCATTTCTCATCTTTAGAGTAGCGAGGAACATTGTTCTTGCCAGAGTGCCAATCAATATCTAGCATGAGTATCTTATCGTCTGAACGTTCTCTTTTCTTTTTCAATCGGGCACCCCAACAGATTTATCATTCTTCATATTTATCACTTCATAATTTTCAAAAAAGTTTTCCCGAGTACTTTTCAAAGACTATCTATAAGTTTGCGACTTTAGGATCTCCGACGTTATCGTGATATAGAGATCCTTACCGGCGCCACGATGGGCGAATTCAAGCATTAGAAGGATGCAATCACCACTTAATTGATAAATAGCTCGCGAGAATTTTCATGAGCAAGGATTTCATAGAACAAGGGCAGTTCGGGATTGTAGGGAGGAATGGGAAGACCTGCGAGGATTTGGCCTAGCGAGATTATGATTTTCCGATCATCACAATGATGATCAGAAAATAACTTTGCAGAAAGAATAGATGAAGATTCTTGATTGGGAATAGTAGACAAGGTGAAACCCTTCTCTTGTAAATTCTTTTGAGTCTCACCCAAAAGGGTTTCATATCTACGACCAGGTGGAGCCATTCTTAGAATATGGGAATGATTATAGAATTGAAGATCAATAGAAAGAAGAAAAGGAATATTTACAGTAGCAGAAACGCAAATTGCGGAGGAGGAGAATTGAAGAAAAGTTGCAGAGAGAAAGTAAAAAAAGAAGAAGAGGAGGGTGAGAAAACTATATATAGAGAAGAATTCTCGAGAAGATAAATGCATTTAATGCGAGAGGGGACGTGAATGGTCAAGAAAAATGGTTGAAAGAGACGTGTCAAGAAAAGAGTGGAAGAAGAAACATGTAATAAATTACGTAGAGAAGCAGGATCGTAATGATAAATATGAACAGCCATGCATTTTAAAATACTAATTCTCATGACATTCTCTTCTTCGCAGAGAAGACATGAGAAGAGGCAAGATGTAGGATCGAATATCGCAACATCAATACCTTGCAAGATTAGTAAACGACAGCATTGTGAAGGCGCTCGCAAACGAGTAATATAAATGACGCAATGAATGACGAAACCCAAAACACGAGAAAGATGTGAAGATCTAGCGAAGTTTAGGAGTGTCGCGAGATTGTATTTGTACACTTGCGATATTTCGCAAGTCATTCCCCAAAAATAAAGGACAGCTTAGTCATGCATCCATTGTATACTACCCTATATAAAGAGTCGAATAAGTCTTTGTAGAGATTTTTTTTCGAGTGTTAGGCAAGTCATTAGGAGATGAAAGTTTGTGGTGATTGTAATTTCCTTAGCTCTTTTCCATTTTATCTTGTAAACATTCAAAGAATTAATCAATAAAAATCATAGTTGTTCATCTTCAAATGTCTTAGTTATGTGGATTCTAATGAGGGGTGTAGTGTAGGATTTCCTGCAACTACATCCGGGATTTAACTGAGTTTGAAAGGTATGCGTACAAGTTCGCATACTGGCTAACCCAAACTTAGTCCGGCCACTTAGGTATGCATACTCGTATGCATACTTGAGTAGGTTATGTTCTAAAATCGATTTTTTTCATGAACTAATACATTTATATAATAATGAATGCAATCTTTTGCAAACCATGGCTATAATGTTCATAAATTGATTCGAGTGAATCAAAATCGATTTTGCTTCAATTGTTTCTTGTATACTTCAATGAGAATATAAACAATTGAACAACTCTAGAACTAGTTTCATTTGAGTCATTTGAAATAGTTTTGGTTAAGATGAATAAGGTTGATATGAAAGTGTTCATATGGCTAACTTCGGTTAACTATTATTGAGCCAACAAAGGTGTACACGTTAGGTACGGTTACTCATATACAAAGGAAGTCACTTTTCATTTGTGTGTAACAAGCTAAGTTCGATCAAAGGGTTGGAAAGATATTAGTTGAGTCTAATCGTGTTTCATCAAACGGTAAATATTGAATGGTTTGTTACCAAGGTAACATTGATTGCAAATCCTGATTTAAAGATTATATAAGGGAGAACTCTAGCAACTGGAAAACCTAATCCCCAACCTCCTATGTGATACTAGTTGCGACTGAGTAGTTTTAAACTTAGGTTTTCTCCAAAACCCTGTAGTTTAACGACTTCATTGGGATTGTGAAGCTGCACTCCACTATCGTGATTGAGTAATCGGATTCTCTAAGATTTAACTAAGATTTATTCTCCGATAGGCAAGATAAAAAGTAGTCATAAACATCTTCGTCTCATCGTTTGTGATTCCACAATATCTTGTTTCGCTATCATATGATTAAGATTATTGTGAGGTGATTGATAATACTAGGATGTTTTTCGGGAATATAAAGTCCTGTGTATCAATTGGTTCATGTTCACCTTGATTTATTAAAAGACTTAACAAAACTCATAGGTATATCTTTGTGGAGACAAATTTATATATTCAATAGACTTTTATGTGTGAGACAGATTGGTTTATCAAGTCTTCGACTTTGGTTCGTAGCAACTCTTATTTGTGGGTGAGATCAACTAAGGGAATCAAGTGCGCAGAATCCGGCGTTGTTCTAGAGGCGTAAGGAACGCGACTGTACCTTGATCAGTGTAAGATTAGTTAGGGCTCAACTACATTCCAGTCCGAAGTTAACTTGAAGTAGGCTAGTGTCTGTAGCGGCTTAATACAGTGTGGTGTTCAAATTTGGACTAGGTCCCGAGTGTTTTCAGCATTTGCGGTTTCCTCGTTAACAAAATTTCTGGTGTTTGTGTTATTTCTTTTCCGCATTATATTTGTTTATATAATTGAAATGTCACAGGTTGTGCGTAACTTCAATCGATTTGTGAATCCAACCTTTGGTTGTTGATTAAATTGATTGACACTTGGATATTGGTTTTTGATACCGTCCAAGTTATTTCTTATATTCAATCGGGCTCGCAAATTCCTATTTGTTTGATTGCAGATTGAATTAAGAAATTGAGATATAACTCTTGGATATACCTTAAGATTGAGTCCTGACAAACTAGTTGATTCTCTTGAAAGTATATTGAGTTAGTCCATACAGATTGCTAAGCGAAATATTGGGTGTGGTTGTTAGACATCGCTTTTCACATAGTGCAACGTGTACCAAAAACGTGGGATGCCTAGGAGATAACATAAGACATCGATGAATTTTCAAGGTCCAATCTGCTGGTTAAGCCCATCAATGAATCACCAAAAGATAATTTTGAGCATGGAGGATTTTGTTACATTGTCATAATGCCTTATCTCTTGCTGATATAGGCAAAATGTTTTTTTTTTTTTTTTTTTAATTTGTATCTTTGTAATTGATTCAAATAGGAAAATTAAAAAAATGTTATATCCAAAAAGAAAAAAAAGAAGAGTTCAATGGATTTATAGCCCACTGGTTCCTAAAAAACGAATGCATCACCTCATGCCTACAGTCCGATGACAAAAAGAATATCCTATATATATTCTTTGAAAGCTGTTATAGGGGCTCATGATTCCATTGAAGGGACTTACCATGATAATAAATGTCCACCAAATTGGTTATAGGGTGTCTTAGTGTCATGTTAAAGGTCTAGATTACTCTTCCATCTTTAAAAAGACTAAATTACCCTCATATCATCCCTTGAAAAGACTAAACTACCCTACAGTGAATTTAAACCTAATCAATAGAAAAAACTAAGAATCAAAATCAGTATTCTTTCATCTTTTCTCTTCTCCTCCAGTCTTAACCGTTCTTCTCCATTAATTTTCTTTTTCAAACCCTTAAACCACTGGATAGATTAACCAGCGCGATTTATGTAAGGTAGGAGATATTTTTTTGTGTTCGAATTAGGTTAGATGCATTCAAATTTCAGTTAAATTAGGGTTCCAGTTGGGGTTACGGTTGGTTATTCTTCAATTACCAACCGTAAACTCGATTTCTGAAGGTGTTACGGTTGGTGATTGAAGAACTACCAACCGTAAATCCTAAAAAAACTATTTGAAATATCTAGTTACGGTTCCTTTTGTAACCGTGAAAATGTTTTTGGTTGGTCTCGATTTTAATAATACCAACCGTAAAAATTCCCGAGTGAAAATAATTTAAATTTTGAGTTTGATTACGGTTGGCTTTGACTAAAGAGTTATCAACTGTATGTAGTTACGGTTGAACACTAGCCACAAATAAACGAACCGTATTTTATTTACGGTTCGTCTCGGAAGATAACAATCCAACCGTAACTAAGGTGTTACGGTTGGAACAAAAAAAAACGAGACCATCAACCGTAACTAAATTACGGTTCATCTTGTGAATACTAATACCAACCGTAACTGGTTTTACGATTAGGTTTTACTCAAATTTAACCAGTTATGGTTGGTAGTTCATCAATTACGAACCGTAACTCTCACTTACGGTTGGTTACGTGAAAAATTCCAACCGTAAGTCTCTCTGAAAATCTAATTTTTTTTTGATATTTTTATTTACTTTAGATAATTTTGAGCAACAAAAAGCTAATTAGAGCTAAGTTAAAAGTATACATGGTCATATAAGGATTTACCTATCTCAAATTTGTCACTTGAATCACTCATTTTAGTTGAGTGAATCAAAACTTAGGGTTTCACAAAAATCACAATTTTTTTTCTCCACTCCACTTTACTTAATTAATCTGATTTAGATAGAAACTAATTAATCAACATTAGCTAATTTCAATTAGATTATCAACACTAATTAAATGAAGGCAGTTTAACCATTATGAAAAATATCTAGATATAGGCCTTGTTTGGTAAAAATAAATGATTTTGATATAATCATTTTAAAAATAAATTTTTCCAAACATTTTTTCATATAATTGATTATCTTAGAATGATGATCTCAAAAGGAGAGGAAAGAACAATGATCTAGGATATTTTTTTAGTCTTATGTTGTTTTTTTGTCTCTCTTGATAGTTTAGAGAAAATAAGAAGGAAAAATTCAATTTGATTTCCTTAAAAAAAATAATTGATTATAATTCTTATGATATAGAAGAAAGAGGGAAGGAGACACAAAAGAGGGGAAGAAGAAGGGAGAAATACTATTCATTAGTACAATAAACAAACATTAGAGCCTCTATTTATGGGCTAGACACAAGGGCATCCCAGTAATAAACGAGATTTACCCTAGATATTCTTAACATAATTACACGTTTATAACACTCCCCCTGATGACATTGTGTCTAAGATAATTGTTTCGTTAAAACCTTGTCAGGAAATTCCAAAAGGACAAAACCTGATCGAAGGGAAAAGAGTACAATTGAGAAAACTTAGAAAAAATTTGGACACACAGATGTTGCCTCATTAAAACCTTGACAAGGAAAAACCCAGTGGGACAAAACCTTGACGAAGGAAAAAGAGTACAACGTGATAGTCCAGTAAAATACCTTTTACTATGATGCTCCCCCTGATAAGTACTTCAGTTAAATCTTGGCTTGCAAATCTTCGAGTCGACACTTTCCCAATTTCAATGAACGAATTTCTTGAATGCTAGAGATAGTAATGCTTTCGTGAGAAATCTGCCAGTTGATGAAGTCTTCTTGTGTGTTAGTCTTCTAATAGTGGTGTTCTCGAGTCTTCATGCCTCTTCTAAACACATTAAGTACTTGTGTCTTGGATTGCCGATTTCTTGGAGATGATTTTGCAGAAATAGTTGATGTAGTTTCTTCAACAAAGTGCCAAGATATGAATATCTTATAATACGTGAACAAAAATCGTATTTGTTAGAAGGAAATCCAAATTCTTAGGAGATGATTAAGTTAATTTGGTTTAATCAAATGTGGGCATCCACTAAACAACCAAAATTTATACAACTCCCCCTTGGATGACCATCATGTTGAATTAAATTGTCTCACTAAAACCTTGCCAGTAAAACCCAATGGGAAAAAAATATGGGCGAAGGAAAAATAGCACAAATATCAACATTCTTGAAAGAAATTTAAACGTCTACGAGATGTTGCCTCGTTAAAACCTTGTCAGGAAAACCACATGGGACAAAACCTGAAATGAAGGGAAAAGAGTACAACTTTTGACGTTTTATGGATGCTAACCCCACTATATGAGTTTTACAAAAAAACAAGCTTCAAAATAATAACTCTAGTCTATCTCAAAGACGAGTTTAAGCTAGCATAATTCTAACTGCAGATTTAAGAAAGAAAAGAAAAATAGAACTTATGCTGCTAAAGCGTGGATTTTTGTGTTTTTAAGGACTCCTCGTGAGACCTATAATTAATCCGAATTTTTGGTTCATACCAAATTTCTAAAACACATAGAAAGGATTGTTAATACTGACATAACCGAGTCAGGTGGCTGTCTAAATATAATTGAAAATTTGAATATGTTCCCAACCACGTTCGTATCCTTCAAGGACTACCACGCCAAAGGCATCATGTAAAGAGAACAATTATTGAACCAATCCTCGGGTTTGAACTTATAACCCTCAATCACTCTTAAAACGACTTATTTCTCTTAATACACAATATGACTGCACCAACCTTTAATTATAATAGGCTTGGCATTTTTTAAGGTGCTAAGTCATGGATCCAAAATCGCGTCAATCGAGAAATTAATCCAAATTGATTTGGATTGTATGCCAACCAATCACATTTGTCGATATTTCTCTGCAGAGGGGTTAAAAAACACCATAATTTATTATTTCTATAGCTACTGTATGCATACTTTGAACAATTCAAAATTTACTGGTACCAGCGCCCGTTGACATTATAATCTCCTCATCTTCAAGTGCGAAGATATTATATTTGAGAAAGTGAATTTGGTACACTCAATTGGAGCACTACCAGTAGCCTCTTATAGAGCGCCACTTGTTTGTTAGATGTGATTGGATTTTCTTCTTCAAGAAGAAAAAACTTATATAAAAGAAAAATGATACATTCACGCCAATCATATAATGACAACCTTTATCAATTTGATTATGGTGGGAGATAAATTGATATAACTTTTAAGTTAATGAATACCTCCCCCTGATTATGGCGGAAATATTTTCATCTCATATACGAAAACAAGTTTCGTTGTGTATTATCCGATTAAATTGAGGACATATACTCATAATAATTTCTGGATGTTCACAACACCAGTTGAAATGTAGATAATGACTTCTCGAGTCATAAAAAAAATGTCCTAAAAATAAAATTGTGGTCTTTGACATACAAATTTAACATCAACCATAGGTTTTATTGGTTACAACCAAAACATATAAAATATGTAAATAAATCTCCAAATAATTCCATGACCTCTATGGCTAATGAGATAATGATTTAGAATGAGATTAGGGACACTTTTTTTTTCAATAAATAAATTCAAGATCTAATTATATAGGCTAACAAGCCGGGTGCACACTCATTGATCTTTAGTGTCCAACCGTATTCCAGCTACAAGTGGAACGATTTCAAATTTTTAGAGATTTACCATGAGGAAAGAAAAGATTGCTAAATATCCCTTGAGAACGCAACAATTCCTTTTGGTGTTTGCGATGTTCGGTACCTAATAAAGATACTTTATATATCGCATTAGGATCGATAGGGAAGAACGAAATAAATTGGCTTATATGATTCTTTTTGAGAAAATAAAGAAATCATTGTCGTTATTGGTCATAGCAGAAAAATCCAATGAAATTTTTTCTTGTAAAAATAAATAGAAACAAATGCCTCCCATCTAGTTTGGTTAAAACCGAAGAGATCACCAACCTAAAGATTTCTTATTAATGAAATAGAAATCTTATTGTCATGAAATAAAGATTGACATTATTAACATGGCTTGCAACTACAAGTGCAACACAATTTTGGTGGTAGAGATTTACTTTGAACGACATCGTCACTCTTTAAGAATGATGAAAAATCAACCATATTGGAAAAAAAAAATGAAAGATATGCCAATTTGTTTTCTGTTATCTTATAAAAACGATAGAGAAAAACTAACACCAATTAGTTTCTACGATTTATCAAAATCGTATCGACAAAATAAAAAAATATTGTCGTTTTAGTCATCGCAAAGGGAGAATCCACTTTGTAGTTGATGTATGGTGTCTTGTGAATAAATAGAAATCATATACGAATCACATGATCATTGTCCAATGGACAAAGATACCAATATTATTTGGCCGGAGGTTTTTCAACCATGCATATGATTCATTACCGTAAAGGAGATCAAGTATGAATCTACACCAAATTTTGATGACTACAGTTTCATTAAAGGAATAGAAACTGTAAATCATTTTTCGATGGATTTTTTTTTTCCTAAAAAAAATTACAAAAAATAAATTTAAAATTTACTATGGAAACTTGATCACCCACAATATATATTGTGCCTTATATACAAAATAATGAAAAACGAAAACAGTAATCACGTAAAAAGAAATAAAAGAACATAGTTAAATACGTATCTATATCTTAAAAGAACATAGTCAAATACGTATCTATATCTTCACCGTATTTGTGGCAAGTTTTATTGATGTCTTTCTCGGGTACACATGATTAGAGGATGGTGGATATCTGAGGTCCCATCAACCCCCATTTAGACGCCAATATGTTCTGATCCAAACATCATATCCTAGCCACAATAACAAGATGTTAAAATTTAATAGTCAAAGTTATGTATCATGACACATGTTACGTGCTAATACAGACAAAAATTAAATAAAAAATATTAAATATAGCTAGTGTGTGGATAAAAGAATTATTTTTCTTTTTCTTTCAACTTGTTTAAGCGGGCGACTTCCATGATATGCCAACTGATTCGCGATTTCATCTTCACGACTGTTTATAGATAGTGAGTAGAGCAACGTGCATGATAACGTCTTATGATATAGAAGAAAGAAGGAAGGAGACACAAAGTAGAGGGGAAGAAGAAGGGAGAAATTCTATTCATTAGTACAATAAACAAACATTAGAGCCTCTATTTATAGGGCTAGACACAAGGGCATCCCAGTAATAAACGAGATTTACCCTAGATATTCTTAACATAATTACACGTTTATAATAATAATAAATTTTTAAAACAACTTTTTCCTGTTTATGAAAATAATAGATTTTTTCAATTATGATTAAAATAAGCAATTATTATAATGGTTACCAAACGCATATAGAATCCATTATAATCTGCATAATGGATTTTAAGCTTATAATCCATTAAAATAATGGTTACCAAACAGCCCCATAGGGTTTTTGATATTACTATATCTAATGACTTTTTTATCCTATTATAGCCGTCCCTCCAATGAAATCATCGGCCCCTATAATAGGATTTTATTCTTTACGGACTACTACCAAATTTTTTGCTCTTGCCAAAAAGTAAGCTAATGGGATGATTACAACCTTCTATTTAAGAGTAGATGACATTGATTGCCAGATCATTAGAACTTGTATACTTATAAATACTACTCGAATTCAATGAAATTCGTGGGTCATGTAATTGAGCCTTATCTAAGTCAATGCTAAGGCAAGTGAACTAACCTGAGTACAGTAGTGGGGCACTAAAATGAACACGAAATTGGTTAAAAAGACCAAAATCAACAATTTCTCGGGTGAAAAAAACATGTAAAATTTGATCTTCATTTAAATGACGAAATGTAAAAATAGCCAAAGATGTAAACAGTTTATCTTACCCATTTTCAAATACTTTTTCTTATTTTTAATTTACATCAGGATGCATCCAGTTTCATCCTCACTATTTTTTCAGTTTAAGTCGGGATGAATTCATTCTTGCTATTTTTTTTGTGTCAATTTCACCCATACTAATTTTTACTCGTCCATTAGAATCATGTTTTAAAAATATTTGAATGAACGACCCATTTTCCGTTATAAGAAAGCAGAGGCGGGCCGCGGAATGTTACGTTGCAATTAAATGCAGCTTGTATAATCTATGGCTGCATCCTCCGTGCTCTAAATGTTTCTGTTTGTCTTGTTATGTCGTTCTATGGTTTGACTGGTTTAGTCTGTGCAAAGTAATCGAGGTAACTTCTCTATGTTTATTTGGCATATCCTACTTTTACTTCAACTAAGATGAGGTTGCCATGTTTTTTTAGGTGACATCCAACATGAACCAATCTTCATAGTAATGTCTGAAAAAGATTTTATGAGATTGTAATCGTTCGCATAAGTTGTAGCAATGGTTCTGTTGGGTCTGGTCCAGGTCATTGAAGCCATAGAGTTCAGCTGGATGACAACATTATTTTCTTGGATGCTTTTTTTTTTTTTTAATACTATTGATATATTGTACTTATTTGGATTTCTCATACAGGTCTAATCAGAGGTGCGATGTCTGTTTTTGGCTTGGCTTCAGATCCTATATGCAGCCGAAGCTAAATCTACGGTTGAAAGTTTGAAACCATTGTTTGGATGCAATGTTGGTATCTTGCAACAATGAACAGCACGTTAGATGTATCAAAATAATATGTAAAGAACTAATGTGAAACAACTCTACCGAAATAACTTATCGAGGCGTAATCACGGGTTCAACAAGTTGTCCTTAACACATTAGTTCGCGGGTATACTCGAGTTGAGTAATGCTAAACCCCTCACAACGAAGATGTGTCCAGGATAAGACCCCGATATAACTTGAGTTAGCACAACGCAAGTTACCCTCTCTTCGAACTCAAAGAACGGGATGGAGGTAAAACGTATGGAGAAACCTAGAATAAAAGAAGAATTTTTCGGTGTATAGAAAATGATTTTCGAGTTGTATTTATAGGATGAAAATACTTGCAAATCAAGTTAGGTTTTGGTTTTCTTCAAAAACAAGTAAAAGGAATTTTACCAAAAATGAAACTCTTAAGAAATAAGTTTGGAATTAATTTCCTAAAGAAAAACTCGCCAAAAATAAATCCGTGTAGAAAAGGGGCTTGGTGCATGGCATACGCGTATATCGCATGGGTAAAAATATGTATTTTTGCCTACCCGCTCCACCCACGTTTTGGAATTATTTTTGCCCACCCGCCAAAAATAAATCATAAGTGTATGATTATATAGTGGAGCTTCTCTTTAGTTTTCCACAATGTGGGACTAAATGTTCCACTTCATTCACCCAAACATGAGTGAGTATCCTTAGACCCTTAGGTCATTAGATCAAACCACACTAAGACAGTAAAAACCTACTAATTAAAACTCATTTTCTCCAACATGCAAAACCTCCAGCTTTCCGGAGTTTAGTTTGTCAGTGATTGCAAAGCTCTGGTTGATTTTGTAGTTCCATTAGTTAGAGAAGTCTTTGCCTTTCTAGGAGTGTGTTTGTTCTAGTGGTCGCTGGCCAGGTCTCCCTCTTTTTGTTTTTTGGATGCATATAAGAGGGCTAGACCAAGCCGGTGGTCTGTGTACAACCGTACTAATGTGACATGTCTGTGAATGAGATTCTACGTGAGATCGTAAAAGTCCATAGATTCAGAACTGGATTTTTCAGTTTTTTCCTCAAGATACATTGCACAAACAGTCTAGACCATATTGTAACTCTAAAACACAATCGTGAATATAGAGAAATGCAATTTCTGATATATATATCTCATCTATCTAGACTGCCTACTGCTGCCAGCACAATTCATGCCAAGAAAACAAATGCGTAGAATGGAGAAGTTGTTAACAATACAGGTGTAAAAGAGGTGTAATCATTTATTTATTGGAATAACTGTATCATCGGAGCGGGAATAAATCAAGAAACCTTGTTATCAACTTCACTCTACCCAGAGCTCTCTCTCCGTTTGCATAACAAAAATTGGAGCCGTGGGTTTTCTATTTCTGCTCAGAATCATTCATCCGGAGGATTTCATCTGCCGTTAATTTGAGCAAACGCAGGTAATTCGTTCCAATTTCTATTAGGGTTTTGAATAACAATCAAAGATTGGGGTTTAGTAGGATTGTTTTTTAGGTTATTCTTGAAGGAACTAGGGATCCATATAGCAATGGAAGGGGAAAAACTTTCACTATCTTCTAAACATTGTGAAGTAGATGTTGGTGAAGATAGAATCAGCAATTTGCCAGATAACTTGATTCATGAAATCCTCTCTTTTATTGATATGAAGTATGTAGTACGAACCAGTGTTTTGTCCAAAAGATGGAAAAATATCTGGATGACTCTCCCTTTTATAAGATTAGATTGGAAATCATTTTTAGAAGACAATTTTGCATTTTTGGAAGACCAAATAGATGATTTCAGTTTTCTTGAGAATCTAATTAGGCTACAGAATAGGTATATTGGTTTTGTCAACAGGGTATTCGGTTTCCGCGATGAATCTCATATACAGATAATTAAGCTGGTATTAGTTTTCCTGGATGATACTTCAGTAGAAACTCTGAATGGATGGATTCTTGCAGCCCTAAAACATAATGTTCAAGAGCTAATTATAGATGTTAGTTATTGTGTTAACTCGGCATATGAGATTCCTCATCAACTCCTTAATTCTAAATCATTGAAGAGGCTGGGTATTTTATTTGGTTATGGACCTTCTAGTAGGTACACAGATATTCTTCTACCGAAGGCAATGAGTTTACCTCAAATCAGAAGACTGTGGCTTGAAGGAATTTCAATCTCCAATTTAGAGTTACAAAGACTTTTCTCGAGTTGCCCACTTATGGAAGCGCTAGCGATAAAAGAATCTGATATACAAACCAACAATCAAAGGATAATCGTTATTGATTCTCACAACCTTAAATTTTTTGAACTTATAGATAATCGGCATAGACATCTTGGTTCTGATGATTATTTGGCTTACACTAGCAAGATATGTGCTCCAAATCTCAAAGCCTTCAGCTGCTCAGGCTTCATGACAGAAGGTTTTTCTCTAGAAAGCCTTTCTTCTCTATTCAGTGCTCAATTAGAAATGAGATTAAGAAAAGTAGAAACAGATGAATCTGCAGAGACATATTCTGAGCTGTCCGCTGAGGAAAAAGAAGTGTTTGCTAAACGTATGATGAGATTTCTAGCAGCGGTTCATAACGTGCAACACCTGAAACTGTCATCTGGGTTCCTTGAGGTATAGTGCTTCCTTTTATTACATAAATTCACTTTTTGTACGAAAATTCACACCAAAACTTATCTTCATCGAAGAGATTTGATTTACATAGTTACTTGTTGGACTTAGCTTTAACTTTGTATATAAGAAATTTCTACCTACTCTTTCTCAAGGTTCTCGTACAAGCTCCTGGAACAATATACCTTCAATGTCCTCAATTGCGTACTTTGGTAAATCTGAAGCTGGAAATGAGATTCACAAGAGGCTGCTTGCGTTCAATAGCATACTTACTCAAGATATCTCCTGTTTTGAGAATTCTTAAACTTAAATCAATGGAGGTAACAATTCATCAAACTCCCTGTATTTGATTTGCTGCACCATGTCTGTATGACAGTTGTCAAATTCTAAATTATAATACAACTTAAATGCTGTTAGAATTCGCACAAATCATCCATCAGAGTGTATGTTGAGATTGTCATCTAGTAGTTCATCTTTCTTGTTTGTCGTCTCTTCATTTTGTGTTTATGATAAACTACTAGTTTTTGTTACGAAGTGATTTATCCTTTGCTTGTTATTGCTTGGATATAGTCCAATTTAGCAGACATTGGAGATGATTGGGAAGCGGGACTCTCATTGACGTGCATGTTTTCTCACCTCATGTTTGTCGAGATTAGAGAGATGGAAGGATGTGATAATGAACTCAAATTTTTGAGTTTTTTGTTGAAAAATTCAACGGTTTTGGAGACGGTGAATCTCTTCTTTCGGTCTACTGGTGACTCACTTGATAATGGGAGACAAGTACGGCGATTCAAGAGGAATCTAAGAGTACTTCCAACAGCTTCTTCAAATATCCAAATGAACTTCACTTAAGAGTAAGCTAAGATCACTTCCAAAAGTTTAATTCAGGTATCACAGACATGTTACAAATTTTCTTACGGAATCCGAAACTATATAACTTTTGCTCAATAGACACAGTTATTCTCAAATTGGGACAGGGTATTACATCTTAAGAGATTGATTTCTTGAAGATCTTTTTAATCTATGAAATGCTTAGAACCTCGGTGACTCTCCCTCTGTCCTAAAGTGAACAAAAGTTTGAAACTTGGAATTAGCGTTTACTGAAATGTATGAAAATGAAGATATTCTATAGTTTTTAGCAGTGACAAGTTAGATCTTGATAAAGTTCTCAGGGACACCAGATATTTTTTTTCTTATGATGAACAGCAGTATGAAAACGTTGCTTTCTTTGAGCTTCTTTTTTGAATTATAAGATTCGCATTAGACTGAATTAGATTTCTCATACAGGACTGATCGGAGGTGCAAAGTCTAGCTGGTTTTGGATTTCTTGGATGCTACAGATCTTATTGGTTGAAGCCACTGTTTGCGTTTGAATCCTCCAGCTTACTAGAGTTCTATTTGTCAGTGATTGTTGAATCCTCCAGCTTACTAGAGTTCTATTTGTCAGTGATTGCAAATCTCTGGTTGTTTTTATAAATGGGTCTGCTAGTTGCCTAGTTCCGTTAGTTGTTGGAGAAGTCTCTAGCCTTTCTCGGAGTGTGATGAACTTGCCGTCTGCTAGATGCAGTAGAACAAATGGTTGTTGGCCAGGTCTCCCTAATTTTTGTGTAGATCCATGTACGAGGCTAGACCTGGCTGGTCTATGGACAACTTTATATGGGGTTTAATATAACAGGTATAAAATTTCAATCTTCTTAACTGATGAAAAAGATTTTAGTGCCACAGTTCGTCTCAATGATAACAAAAACACTACAATAGAGGTGAAAAACAGAACTGCTTTTCTATAATCTCATGATGAATCTGTGACTTCTACTAGCTTTTACAAGGATTTCAGAAAAGAAAGCTTAATACACAAAACTGAAATTAACAAGTTAACAATTTCATTTATAGTAGATCTGGTTACAGAAAACAACATTAGCAAACAGCTTAGAATCTTAATTTATGATTACTCAAATTGACAACAACAGAACTCCAGCTATGTCACCTATTACATAAATTAACAGAAAGGTTCTACCCAAACATCTTCATCTGACCCCTCTCATGTATTTTACCGGATGATCATGGGAAACAGGGAGGAAACAAAGAAAGGATATGTTCATTTTTTGAGAGGAGAAATCATTATGCTGATGACAAGTTGTTGTACCAGATGTTGATGTTGAAGAATCGGCTACGAAATTGTTTGCGTTTGTGTTTCGTATCATGATTATGAACATATATAGATCTACAAATAAGAGATATCTGTTGGTGGCTGCTGAGTTTTAGGGATAGGGTTTGAATTCTAGATGAATAGATTTGAGGGACAACTATTCTTCTTATATGGCTGGAGAAATCTACCTGTTTAGGGTTTGTGTTTGTATATGATCTAAGAGCAACCACAGTCGACGAGTATAACCAAAAATTTAGTCGAGAAACCAAGCACTATCGAACGGACCAAATACCATACTAAAACCAAAACCAAACTATATTTGGTCTTTGGTTTGGTCTTTGGTCGGGCGAAGTTTAAAGGTTGCGCCTGGTGGGGCGAAGATTAAAGTTACGCCCGAATTTAAAAAAAAAAAAAAAAATTGGGGCACAACTTTAAAGTTGCGCCTGATGATCGGGCGTAACTTTGAGTTACGCCCGAATTAAAAACAAAATGGGACTCAACTTTAAAGTTGCACCCTGGGAAAAAATGTGGGGCGCAACTTTAAAGTTGCGCCACCAAATTTGGTTTTCCCAATCGTAGCCGCACCACTTAAAGAAACCCATTTTTTCAAATTTTTTTGGTTTTTAGTCTTTGGTTTTAGTCTCCTCACCGCAGTTGCTCTAACGGATGGTATCCGTTTCATAACTGACAGTATTCGCTATCCAAATGGATAGACGGCTTGATTTTGTGCTGCGATGGGCTGGCTTATCACAAACGTTTGAAACATAGCAGCGGCCGAAGTTGTATCGCATTTGAAACACAGGCATCCAGACTTTTATCATCCAAATGGCAAATGTGAACATGAGATATGGTACGAAAACCTTCAAAATGATTTTAAATTGCCATACCATTCTAAATTAACTTGACATAAGGTCAAAAAATAGAAATCACCGAGGCCATTAAAAATCAAAACCATGATACACTTTAGCTAGGCCTAAGACAACAATTTGAGGATCAATAAATTTATCACAAACATTTGAGACATCAAAATGGGAATTTCCAGTGCTAGAGAATCAATAAAATTTATCACAAAAAGTTATTTGTTCTCATATGATGAAGCTTTGTAATTAATCACTGACCTTAATCACTAATCAGGGTATTTATAAGATGGTTGTGTATTATATCCAGTAGGATAAATGGTGAGCTAGTCAATTAAAGACTTGTTTAGTACAGGTAATTGAGTGTTATCTCTGTCAAAAGCCACTTTGACAACTGACGACACCAATACGATTCGACGTTGTTACATTACATGTGCGTGGTGCATTTATCAGTATGTGTGCCTCTTGGACCTTGACATGCGTCAGCGTTCCACTTTTCAAGTCCCAGTGAATTACTAAGCCGATAATACCCGACAAAATAAGATGAAACTGGACCGATAGGCAAACTGCAAGGGTTATATACTCACAAAGCATAGTTAAATTGGGGCCTACTGTGATTAATTTGGGCCTACGACTACAAGATAAAAATGGTCATTAAGAAGTAATCTCTAAAAACCCCTTATCCAACTATTTTAGTTAATGGCTAATTTGCCCTTGATTACTTAGCGTTAATTTAGTTGATTAGTAGTAAAAAATCGTGTTAGATGTGAAATTAATTTGTGTTAATGAATCATCAAAACATGAAAAAATTTAAAAATTTGAAATTCTTTTAAGAACACCAACCAATAATCGGTTTATGTTGACATTAGTATCAACCGATTATAACTTCAAAAACATACAATTTTTTTTTGAAATTTCCTTTTACCCAGAATCGGTTTATATAGACATGAAAATCAATCGATTATCCAGAATCGGTTTATATGGACATGAACATAAACCGATTCTGGTAATTTTTTTCTTTATGATCAGGAAATTATGTGTTGTTAAACATCAAATACAACTAACATTCTTCTACTCATACATATACTCGAGTTAAATCATACTCATTTTCAAATCGTTTGAGAAGTCATACTCGTTCTCAACTCGAGTATAATTTCATACTCATTTTCAAATTGTTTGAGAAGTCATACTCTTCAAATTGGGTGAAAAATCATCAACTCGAGTATAAAATTATACTCGTTTTCAAATTGGGTGCAAAATCATACGCATTTTCACTTGTACTCGAACTGAAATCGAGTATGATTTCATACTCATTTTGTGATCGAGTATTAACTAGAAGAAAAAAATGGGTTAACCAGAATCGGTTTATGTGGTCTTTCACATAATTCGATTCTAGCAACAAAAAAAAAAAATACAGAAGACTTGATATTTTACATAATCGGTTTATATGTGAGGCACATAAAGACCGATTCTTGATTTCTCTACAAATCCTAAATTGGACTCAGAATCGGTTTATGTGTTCATTAGCATAAACCGATTGTGGTTGATGTTCATCACATCAACCCAGAATCGGTTTATGTATGTGTACACCAAGAAACGATTCCTGGTAACATCAACTACAATCGGTTTATTCTAGGGCACACATAAACCGATTCTAGGGCACACATAAACCGATTATGTGAACGACCTCCACCACCTCCGCAATCAAAATCAAAGTCGGTAGCTCAACAAAAATAAGAATAAAGGATTAAACGGATTGCTCTTGAAGAAGAAGAGGATTCGGACCATCAAACTTCCGAAAAAATGACTTCTCTGAGAAGGTAAGTAATTCTGAACTATTTTTAATCGATTTAAAGCATTGGATATAGGTTAGAATCGCGAACCCTAACTCAAACGGTTGAGTTACATTCTATTCTGGTACTGAAACTAGTATGAATACCATGTCGGTACATGGTCCCGACTTTCAAATTAGTAGGAAGATGACCTCGAAGAAGCAAAGGACCAAGTGATATAAGATGTGCGTTCGTGTTTCTTCATTTATGGTTGTTAGTTTGAACAATTTGGAACTCGTTTTGTGGAACTTATTTTGGTCTCCAACTCATTATGAACACTTTAGTTGGTTTATGTTGAAATGTTTAGAGTTTTATTGATCTTTGGTCAAAAAGGTATTATTTGCGTTCCTTTTGAAAAAAACGGGGGTCTAACAACCACACCCAATATTTCGCTTAGCAATGCTGATGGACTAACTCCAATATACTTTCAAGAGAATCAACTAGACAATGACTCAATCTTAAGAAAAGTATATCCAAGAGTTATATCTCGTTTCACAATGTAATCAGCAAATCAAACACATGGAAATCCGCGAGCCTAATTATTATGTGAAACAACTTGAACGGTACCAAAAACCAATGTTCAAGTGTCAATCAATTCAATCAACAACCGAAGGTTGGATTCACATTTGGTTGATCTAACACACAACCTGTGATATTTCAATTATACAAACAAATATAATGCGGAAAAGAAGTAACACATATACACGTAAGTTTTGTTAACGAGGAAACCGCAACTGCAGAAAAACCCCAAGACCTAGTCCAAATTTGAACACCATAATCGTATTAAGCCGCTACAGACACTAGCCTACTCCAAGTTAACGTATGATTGGAATGTAGTTGATCCCTAACCAATCTCACATTGATCAAGGTACATTCGCGTTCCTTACGCCTCTAGAACCACGTCGGGTTCTGCGCACTTGATTCCCATAGCTGATCTCACCCACAACTAAGAGTTGCTACGACGAAGACTTGATAAACCAATATGTCTCACACAGAAAAGTCTATTATATAGATAAATCTGTCTCCCACAGATATAATTATGAGTTTTGTTTCGTCTTTTAATAAATCACGGTGAACATGAACCAATTGATATACCAGACTTATATTCTCGAAGAACATCCTAGAAATATCAATCACCTCACAATAATCTTAATCGTATGGTAGCGAAACAAGATATTGTGGAATCACAATAGATGAGACGAAGATGTTTGTGAATACTTTTTATCTTGCCTATCGGAGATTAAATCTCTAGCCAATCTTAGAGAAGATAGTACTCAATCACGATAGAAAACAAGAAGATCGGAACACACAGACTCTGAGAGAAAAATAGTTGGGTATGGCTTCATAATCCCAATGAGGTCTTCAAGTCGTTAACCTAGGTTTTGGAAAAACTTAAGGTTAAAAAAAATCGACTCTAGTCGCAACTAGTATCACACAGAGGTGTGGGATTAGGTTTCCTTCTTGCTAGAGTTCTCCTTTATGTAGTCTTCAAATCAGGGTTTGGGATCAATGTTACCTTGGTAACAAAGCATTTAATATTCACCGTTATATGAAAACCTAATTAGACTCAAGCTAATATCTTTCAACCGTTAGATCGAACTTAGCTTTTATACACAAATGAAAAGTGACTTCATTTAGATATGAGTAACCATGCCTAAACGTGTATACCTTTGTTGGCTCAACAATAGTTAAACGAAGTTAGCCGTATGAACACTTTCATATCAACCTTATTCATCATAACCATAACTAGTTCAAATGACTCAAATGAAACTAGTTCTAGAGTTGTTCAATTGTTTATATTCTCATAGAACTATACAAGACACAATTGAAGCAAAATCGATTTTGATTCACTCGAATCAATTCATGAACATTATAGCCATGGTTTGCAAGAGATTGCATTCCTTATTATATAAAGGTATTAGTTCATGAACAAACCGATTTTAGAACATAACCTACTCAAGTATGAAATAGGGTACGCATACCTAAGTGGGCTGGACTAAGTTTGGGTTCACCTAAGACGCGAACGGGTACGCATACCACCAAACTCGGTAAAGTCCCGGAACTTGAGCCTCACGCCAGTACGCATACCGGTATGCGTACTTAGTTCCCCTGACCTCCACTAAACCAATCAGTACGCATTCGGGTATGCATACTATGGCTCCCGGAATTGGAATAACTTGAAAAAATTAGCATACAAGTACGCGTACTGTGTATATCTAATCATGGTTATTTGTAATAAACTCACATTTCAATCATTGAAACATTCTCGGAAGACGGGAATAGCTGTCTCACACAAACTATTAGCTTCAAAGAAATTTTCAAGTGATCAAATGATCAATACGAAACATTCTGAGTCTTTATCAAATGAGTGTCTCACAAAAATCATGTACGATGTTACTAGGCGATTTTCACATGATCATCTTTTGACTTTCGTCAAGAATATAAGATGAACCTAGAAAGCTTACCAACACATATTTCGAGAAATATGTAAGCGAGTTAAACTCAGCTCGAAATATCAAATGTGTATAATCGAAGTCTATATAGCTATACGAATTTTGTCTCAAATAGGAGATAGAGTAGATAGACTTTTGAGTGATAGATGGGTTCAAGTCTCCACATATCTTTTGGTGATGAAGTTCCACAAACTCCCTTTAGTAGTTCTTCGTCTTCAATCGATGAACGCCGTGAAGTCTAATGCTCAACTACACTTGCTATCCTAATCCGAGTCTTAGCTATAAGTATACTAGAAATGAAGACTTACAGTTTTGGCAACTAAACTTGACAAACAAGCTTGAGATGGCAGCGCTTGCGAGTTCAACCGAGCAGTGCTCTAACAATCTCCCCCTTAGTCAATACAATCAAAACCACTCCCCCTTACATAATGATCCGTAAACCATATGTATTTGTAGTGTGAACTACACAATAATTATCCCCATTTTTTCAATATAAATTGGCAAAGGTACGAAAACTAGCGGGATCATAACAAAATTCTCATGGAGATACTTCATGACTAAAAGAGAACATATCAACTTTGTTTCGATGATTTCACATAGTCGAAACTTAATGTATTCATCAAGGATTTTATAAAGATACAAGATAACTCCTAAAATATTCCACAGTCGCACCCCCAACAAAGATTTGGAAATTAAGCACAAGTTCAATTAAGAACTCTCCCCCATAAAATGTCATTCCCGAGAGAACAACAAGAGAGACCTTACTTTTACAAGAAAAAAAGGATTTATTTGTATACTTTAATCCCTAACAGAGCTTTTATCTACGTAGAAACAAATGCGTGATGTTCTAAGCCTTGATTGACCAAAACATATATATATATATATATAAATGAGTCTAGGGGTAAAAGGCTAGAAAATTAATGAACCAAAACAACACCAATGGACTGCCGTAAGTGTTGAAATGTAGCAAGATGTAAAGGTTTGGTGAGAATATCATCCAATTGCTAGTTAGGAAGGCACAAATTCCATATTGATAATACCATTTTTAAAGAGATCTCTAATAAAATGATACCTTATGTCAATGTGCTTAGTTATTGAGCGCTCAACAGGATTCTCAGTGCTGCGAATCGCACTTGAGTTGTCAAAAAAGATCTTCAAGAAACCAAAGGTCAATTCCATAATCAACAAGCATTTGTTTCATCCATAGAAGTTGAGTACAACACGAACCTCAGAATGTATTCCTTGCATGTAGATAGGGATTGTGAGTTTTGTTTCTTGCTATGCCATGCCAAAAGATTCAACCCAACATAGTAAAATCCCCCTGAAGTACTCTTTCTATCTTCCACACATCCTGCCCAATCTGCATCTGAATAGGAAGTAAGATCAGTGTTAGTATCAAAAGTATAAGATAGACCATACCCGATAGTGTGTTAGATATATCGCATGATCCTCTTTGCAACAGAAGATGAAATTCCTTTGGATTAGCCTGAAATCTAGCATAACAACCAACACTAACAGCAATATCAGGTCTAGTAGTTGTAGGATATAAGAGGCTTCCAATGATAGATCGATAAAGTTTTTAATCCACATTTATTCCTTTCTCATCTTGATGTAGTTTACCAGTGGTGGGAATAGGCGTCAATTTTGGAGTTGAATTATCAACACCGAACCTCGTCACAAGATCCTTAGCATATTTTTCTTGAGATAAGTAAATCCCATCCTTATGTTGTTGAATTCGTAATCCTAAAAAGAATTTTAATCCACCAACATTGCTCATTTCAAACTCCTTACTAAGAGAGACTTGAAAATATTTTGCAAGTTTCTCAGAGGTTGATCCAAAGATGATATCATCTACTTAAACTTGAGCAATGACAACATCTTTCCCACTCCATTTGGTAAACAATGTTTTATCAGCTCCACCTCTCGAAAAACTTTTCCTAAGAAGAGAAGTAGTTAGTTTTTCGAACCAGGCACGAGGTGTTTGTTTTAACCCATATAATGCCTATTTTATCTTAAGGACATGATATGGGAAATCGTGATTTTCAAATCCTTTAGGTTGAGCAACATAGACCTTTTTCTTTAAATTTCTCGTTTAAGAACGCGGATTTTATGTCCATTTGAAACAACTTAACCTTAAGAAAACAAGCATGAGCTAATAACAACCGAATAGACTCAAGGCGTGCTACATGAGAAAAGGTTTCGTCAAAGTTGATACCTTCACTCTGTGCATATCCCTGAGCGACAAGTCTGTCTTTGTTTCTGACAATGGTGCCAAATTTAACAATATTGATATTGGAGGGACAATATACAAGCTCTCATAAAAATTGTCTTTGAAATTGATTTAACTCTTGATGCATTGCATTCACCCAAAAGAGATCGCTAAGAGCTTCATCAATATTTCTCGGTTCCACTTGCGATAGATAACAAACAAAATTACAAATATATTGAAGTTGTCCTCTTGTCTTAGCTGTAAACTATTTTCCTCCAATAATACTGTTAGTATCATGATTCCTTTGAACCCGGAGGTATCGTGGAGGAACATGTTCTTGTTCAACAGGAATAGCCTGATCAGTGCTCTTCTCCCCGTCAATAGAAATATCAGGATCAGCGACTGTTGGAACAACTTCAACTGATTCTGGGATTTCCTTGACTTTCTCAATTGTCTTAGTTGGAAGCAATTCAGCAGGAGGGCTATCGTGACGAATATTGGTCAGATCATCAATGAGGACATTTGCAGATTCCATCATAACTTGGGTTCTGAGATTAAATACTCGAAAACCACGACTATTAGATGCATAGCCAAGAAAGATACCTTCATCGCTTTTAGAATCAAATTTCCCTTTCTGTTCTCATTCTTTCAAAATGTAGCACTTACTTCCAAACACTCTGAGATAGTGTAGGTTGGGCTTCCTACCGTACCAAAACTCATAAGGAGTATTTAGGGTTTTCGACCGTAGGTATACACGGTTGATCAAATAACATGTTGTGAAAAAAGCTTCTCCCCAAAACCTTAACAGTAAGTTTTTGTTATAGAGCATTACCCTGGCCATTTCCTGAATGTTCTTATTCTTCCTTTCTACAACTTCATTAGCTTGAGGAGTAATGGGTGGTGAGTATTTTTGAATAATTCCCAGTTTGTCACAAAATTCAAACACCTTAGTGTCCTTGAAATCAGTTCCACGGTCTCTTCTAATTTTCTTTAGCATGCGACCTTGTTCGTTCTGGATTCTATTAACAATAATCTTGAATTCACCAAGGGTTTCATTCTTATGAGCTAAAAATGCCACCCAAGTGAATCTGGTGTAATCATCTAACATAACTAAAGCATACTTCTTCCCAGCAACCGTAGGTTGTTGAATAAGACCGAAGAGATCCATATGAATTAAATCAAGTGGAGCTTTAGTGAGAATATCTAGAGATGATTTATGTGGAACTTTCGTTTGTTTACCCTTTTGACAGACACCATCAATCTTAGCACTGATTTTGGGAACACCTCTAACAATTTCTTTGTTGATGATCTTAGTTAGAAGGCGATAATTGATGTGACCAAAACGCTCATGCCAAAGATGTGTAGATTCCACCTTAGTCAAATAGCAACAATTGCTAAACCGAGTATCAAGAAGATAACTTGAGTTATTTGTAGTACGAGTTCCCTGAAAAATTACTTTTATAGTTTTGTCTACAATGTCACATCCATTCGCATTGAAGACAACTTTATGGCCTTTGTAGCAAATTTGACTAACAGAAAGGAGATTTGCGGTCATACCTTTAGAATATACTACATCATGGATTTCAGGAACGCCAGTAAGTTTGATCGTCCCCTTCTTGCTTATGTAGCAACAACTCCCATTTCCGAATGTTAAAGGACCTCCTTCAAAGTCGCTTGAATTTATAAACCACGAAAGATATCCATTCATATGTCGACTACATCCACTATCAAGGAACCATTGAAAGGGTGATGTTGATTTTAGAGCAAAAGCTCCCATACTAACTCTACTATCCCGTTTGGGATTTGTTGTTAGATTTGTACATCTTTTTAGAGAAGTAAACAAGTTGTTCGGGTTTTCTTTTGAAGTTTACTAGCAACCTTTAAACTTTTCTTGAAGGATGTACACGTATGTTAAAAATGATTATTAGAATCACATAACATACATGGACCAACATCTTTAAATTCATCTGAGTAGTTCTGAGTCACATCAGGTTTCACAAGCCTAAACTTTTCTTATCCCATGACTTGCGAAAATTCTTCAGGGGAATAATTAAAGTAGTTATTCAAATCCATTGAAGATACTTTGGCAAACTTCAAATCCTTATACTTTGTAATTTCTTCAAAAGATCGGAATTGATCCTGATTTGTTCATCCAATCAAGTTTACTGCGGATTAACTAGATCTTCGAACGTTCTATAAGATCGAGTTAAATCCCGGTGAAGTGTTTATAGAGACTTTACTATCCATAGAGTCAGATTTCTACAAACACAGACTTATGAGGTCTTAAACGTGTTTGCCTGCTCTAATACCAATTGAAAAAACGGGGGTCTAACAATCTCATCCAATATTTTCGTTTAGGAAATCTGTATGGACAAACTCCAATAATTCCAAGAGAATCAAATAGACAGTCAGACTCAATCAATGGAAATATATCCAAGAGTTATATCTCTATTTCACAATGTAATCATCAAATCAAACAAATAGAAATCCGCGAGCCTGATTATTATGTGAAACAACTTGAACGGTACGAAAGACCAATGTTTAATTTTATATCAACAATCAAAGGTTGTATTATCTAATTGATTGAACTATGCACAACCTGTGATATTTCAATTATATCAACAAATATAATGCGGAAAAGAAATAACACAGACACTAGAAGTTTTGTTAACGAGGAAACCGCAAATGCAGAAAACCCCCGGGACCTAGTCCATATTTGAACACCACACCAGTATTAAACCGTTACGAGACTCTATCCTACTACAAGTTAACTTTGACTGGAATGTAGTTGATCCCTAGCCAATCTCATACTGATTAAGGTACAGTCGCGTTCTTTACGCCTCTGAATCCCAGCAGGGCTCTACGCACTTGATACCCTTAGCTGATCTCACCCACAACTAAGAGTTGCTACGACCCAAAGTCGAAGACTTGATAAACCAATCTGTCTCACACAGAGAAGTCTATTGAATAGATAAATCTGTCTCCTATAGAAATACCTATGAGTTTTGTTCCGTCTTTTGATAAATCAAGGTGAACAAGAACCAATTGATACACCGGACTTATATTCCCAAAGAACAACCTAGTAATATCAATCACCTCACAATAATCTTAATCGTATGGTAGCGAAATAAGATATTGTGGAATCACAAACGATGAGACGAAAATGTTTGTGACTACTTTTTATCTTGCCTATCGGAGATTAAATCTCGAGCAAATTTTATAGAAGATAGTACTCAATACGATAGAATAAAGCAAGATCAGAACACACAACTACAGAGAAAATAGTTGGGTCTAGCTTCACAATCCCAATTAAGTGTTTAAGTCGTTGACCTATAATGGTTTTAGGAAAAACCTAGGTTAAAGGAGAATCGACTCTAGTCGCAACTAGTATCACACATGAGGTGTGGGGATTAGGTTTCCCAGTTGCTAGAGTTCTCCCTTATATATATCGTCTTCAAATCAGGGTTTGCAATCAATGTTACCTTGGTAACAAAGCATTCAATATTCGCCGTTAGATGAAAACCTAATTAG
This sequence comes from Papaver armeniacum, assembly GCA_023531295.1. Taxonomy (NCBI): domain Eukaryota; kingdom Viridiplantae; phylum Streptophyta; class Magnoliopsida; order Ranunculales; family Papaveraceae; genus Papaver; species Papaver armeniacum. The sequence goes on along the minus strand of JAJJWW010003981.1, from coordinate 211,744 downwards.
ACTCAAGCTAATATCTTTCAACCATTAGATCGAACTTAGCTTGTTACACACAAATAAAAAGTGACTTCATTTAGATATGGGTAACCGTACTTAAACGTGTACACCTTGTTGGCTCAAAAATAGTTAACCTAAGTTAGCCATATGAACACTTTCATATCAACCTTGTTCATCTTAACACAACTAGTTCAAATGACTCAAATAAAACTAGTTGTAGAGTTGTTTATTGTTTATATTCTCATAGAAGTATACCAAACACAATTAAAGCAAAATCGATTTTTATTCACTTGAATCAGTTCATGAACATTATATCTACGGTTTGCAAAAGATTGCATTCCTTAATTTATAAATGTATTAGTTCATGAACAAACCGATTTTATAACATAACCTAATCAAGTATGCAAACGGGTACACATACCTAAGTAGCCGGACTTGGTCTGGGTTTGCCAGTATGTGAACGTGTACGCATACTTTTGTACACCACCAAACTCAGTTGAATTCCCGGACCTGAACTTACGCCGGTAAGCATACGTGTATGCATACTAAGTTCCTGGATTTTCAACTAACCAACCAGTACGCATACGGGTATGCATATTATGGTTCCCGGACTTGGAATAACTTGCAACAGTTAGCATACAAGTACGCATACTATGATATATCCAATCATGGTTAATTGTTCTAAACTCCCATTTCAATCTTTGAAACATTCTTAGAAGACGACAATAGCTGTCTCACACAAACTATTAGCTTCAAAGCAATTTTCAAGTGATCGATAGATCAATACGAAACATTCCGAGTCTACATCAAATGACTGTCTCACACAAATCATGTAAGATGTTACCAGGCGATTTTCACATGATCATATTTTGACTTTCGTCAAGAATATAAGATGAACTTGGTTAAAGCGAAAAGCTTACCAACACATATTTCGAGAAATATTTAAGCGAGTTAAACTCATTTCGAAATATCAAATGTGTATAATTGAAGTCTATAATTTGGATACCTCCTTGTAAGGTGAAAAAAATAATGCTTACGTTTTGTCTATACGACTTTTGTCTCAACTAGAAATAGAGTAGGTAGACTTTTGAGCGACAGATGAGATGAGTTCAAGTCTCCACATACCTTTTGTTTATGAAGTTCCACAAGCTCCCTTAGTAGTTCTTCGTCTTCAATCGATGAACGCCGTGAAGTATAAATCTCAACTACACAATTCTATCCTAATCCGAGACTTAGCTATAAGTAGACTAGAAATCAAGACTTATAGTTTTGGCAACTAAACTTGACAAACAAGCTTGAGATAGCAACACTTATGAAGTTCGACCGAGCAAAGGCTCTAATAAAAACTTGTTGGCATACATCACTAATTGTTTGGAAACTCCTAGTCCTTCCATGATTGGCTCAGTAAATGGTTCCAGGCAATACTCTACTTGCAAGTTGGAATGTCACTCTTGCCACTATATGTTGGTTCATCTGGAAGGCTAGATGTGACTTTGTCTTTAGAAATATCAAACCTAATGCTCATACCACCGCAACCATGATAACTCAAAGATCTCCTGTTCTTTTAACGAGTAATGAATAACCCAGGGCCCATTCTAAACAATATCTACTATCACATGAATACTGATGACATGACTGAAAGGCTCATAAGCGCTCACAAGGAAAATTTTGGGATAACTATCAACATTAACATCATGGAAGTATACTTGCATGATGCTAATGGTAGAAAATTCCTTTACATTAATTTGTATTATTGGTCATGTCCTCTTCATGGAACTACATGAGAGTAATGAATTATAAGGACAATGCCACTGGAATCAACATGGATGCAAGAGGAGCTAAACTAGCACTGGAATGGGGTAAGGAGCTTCACAAAGCCAACATAAACTTTGAAGCTCAAGCCAACTCTATTCTCAAGGCAATCCAGAAGGAATATCAACAGGAGGTCCAAGGAAGATTTCAACTAGGATTCACCAAATGAGGGGAGGAAACTTTGAAGCAATTGATTTTGTCTTAGACAACTTAATCAAAGGTGAACATCACCAAAACTTATCGGCAATTAGATTAGCTAAACTTTGTATTCAGTCTGATTATCTTGAAAACCTCAACTGAAAGGGCCCTAACCTCTAGCAGCTCCTTAATTCTCTTTAGTATTTTGATGTCTCCGAAATCACCAATAATTAAACTTTTATGTATCGTAATATAGCCTTTCAACCTGGTGTTTCATCCTGGTGCTAGAGATTGCCTAGTTGAAACTTTGAGTTAGCTGTCTGATAGACGCATTTATGTGTCTAATTTGTTCTCAATGTTTCGCATTGTTAGTATTCGTTTTGTCCTTATTATGGTGTTTTGGGTGTTTGTAGGTATTTTTTGGAAATAAAGTTTGTTGGAAAATTCGGCTCGAAAAGTTGCTCGGACCACCCCCGGAGGACATTTGATATTCGGACTCCCACTTTGGATAAGGGGTAACCCAATTACTAAGGGGCACCCAATTGATATTCGCACCCCCAACTCTTGGATAAGGGCTGACCTTCTTCTTCGTTTGAAAATGAAATTTGGCGGGAAAAAATATGTTCACGCCTGGCAGAACTGAGTTGCGATTTTGGGAGCACTAGAAGGAGATTCAAAGGCTGAAAATCATTGGGTATCTTCCTTTGGGCCTAACAGGCATGGTATGGTCGATAGTCTCGGTTAGAATTGGCTGCATCGTGTGATAGAAGTTTACAAAGCAACACGTACACGTACACAGGTTGCATGAGTTTTGGAGTTTTTGAACGTGTTCTGTGCATGATTGTTGGCTCGAGCAACCACCAGGAGCGTGTAAGAGATAAACAAGGATATATTTCATCTGTCAGATGCGTGCATGAAACAAAAAAGGAAAGAAAATATATTTTCTTCACTGCCGAGTGATGACAGATTATTTTGAGTTATTGCGTAGGGGATGCGTACAAGCGGGACGGGGAGTTTGGGAGAGTTTAGAGTATTACAGAGCTTAGAAAATCGAGTTGCGAATCACCATTTCGCCACGCATCTCTCAAGAACGTGAAGAATGACTATCGAAGACAAATGTTTTTCAACAGTGAAAAACGACTACCAAACGTGGGTCGCAGCTACAAGAATAGCAGAAGACTTTATCTCTATCGTAGTTCGTAAATGTGTTTGCAACAACTATAACTGTTGCAAACCCGGTTTCATCATTTCTCCTTTGTTCATCATTTGTAAACCATTTTTGAGCAATGAAATCGACTTTTGAGCGTGTTTCCAACATGATGAGCTAGACCCCATTACTTGGGACGATGGAGGAAGACAAATTTCATACATGGGTAATTTTAATTAATTCTTTTATGACTTTTGCACTAATTAAAAATTGAATTATGATTTGATTAAATTAGTTATTATTTTATTAGATGGGTCATGCTTGCTTAAATGTTTGATGTCCCATGCTTACGATTTATAACTAATATTTTGAGAATCTACCTTGGCAAAAATAAGAGTCCATGTTTTTATTTGTTGAGCGATAATTGTTAAAAGAATTAATATTTGAACCTTTTGTTATGAGTTTGGTCGAATCCACGAGTCCCAACCCATCTCTTCATCTTGTGACAATATTTGTATATATTTTTATTTTATTTTCTTTTATTAATTCTTAAAATCAATCTCGTCAAGTCCGAGTGAACGACAACCTTACTACCACTTTCTACAACATTATTGAGTCACATCACTGTCCTATTTGGGTTAGCTTAGAAAGAAAGAGGAACCCCACAAATTGGAGATCCTTTTTTTCCTGGCATTTTTAGGGGCGACCCCAAAAGAATTAGGGGCGACACAAAATGACAAAAAAGGTCACCCAAACCTAAAGCAAAGCCACCCCTTATCTCAAATTTTTCGAAATGGCAAATATGCCCTCCATAATTGGTAGTTAAGTCTACAATCGGGAGAAATTTGTTATATAGAGGAGATTCCATTTTCATATGATTGATAATTTCCACAATCGGTAGTTTCATGATGTTTATTGCCTACCGATTGTACAATCGGTAGTTTCATGATGTTTATTGCCTCCCGATTATGGTAGTAGCCCTAAATGTGAAATTTTCAAAAACCAATAGGAATTTTAGATTGAGAATTTCCGCAGTCGGTAGTTTCATCATGTTTATTGCCTCTCGATTATGGTAATAGCCCCAAATTCGAAATTTTCAAAAACCAATAGGAATTTTAGATTTCTCTATTTCCACAATCGGTAGTTTTATGATGTTTATTGCCTATCGATTGTACAATCGGTAGTTTCATGATGTTTATTGCCTCCCGATTATGGTAATAGCCCCAAATTAGAAATTTTCAAAAACCAATAGGAATTTTAGATTTCTCTATTTCCACAATCGGTAGTTTTATGATGTTTATTGCCTACCGATTGTACAATCGGTAGTTTCATGATGTTTATTGCCTCCCGATTATGGTAGTAGCCCAAAATTCGAAATTTTCAAAAACCAATAGGAATTTTAGATTTCTCTATTTCCACAATCGGTAGTTTCATGATGTTTATTGCCTCCCGATTATGGTAGTAGCCCCAAATTCGAAATTTTCAAAAACCAATAGGAATTTTAGATTTCTCTATTTCCACAATCGGTAGTTTTATGATGTTTATTGCCTACCGATTGTAGAATCGGTAGTTTCATGATGTTTATTGCCTCCCGATTATGGTAGTAGCCTCAAATTCAAAATTTTCAAAAACCAATAAGAATTTTAGATTTCTCTATTTCCACGGTAGTTTCATGATGTTTATTGCCTACCGATTGTACAATCGGTAGTTTCATAATGTTTATTGCCTCCCGATTATGGTAATAGCCCCAAATTCGAAATTTACAAAACCAATAGGAATTTTAGATTTCTCTATTTCCACAATCGATAGTTTCATGATGTTTATTGCCTACCGATTGTACAATCGGTAGTTTCATAATGTTTATTGCCTCCCGATTATGGTCGTAGCCCCAAATTTAATTATTTCAAAAACCAAAACTATGAAGAAAAGAACATAGTCACAATCGGTAGATAATTTTTTTTTCTAAACTACCGATTATGACGGGACATATTAGTATTTTTATCCTATTTTATCATTTTGTGTCGCCCATAATTCTTTCGTGGTCGCCCCTAAAAATGCCAGGTTTTTTTTAGCTCATTTTTCTTAAGTACATATTGAGTAACAAAATATAAAAATAAAACAAAATACAAAAATGGCTGACGGGGGCACGAAACCGACAGTACTACATTTGAATCAAGAAAACAATTGGGGTCAATACGAGTTTCGGACCTAATTCTCTCAATTCTCTTCGCCAAAAGCTACAAAATCAATCTTATCTGAAGCTCAAAATTTGATGAACTCCATCAAAACACTTTTGTTATCAGTCTTCCTTAGGTAAATGACTGTGATTTCTGGGATTTTATCTTCAGAAAATAGAAATGAATATCTCTTTTTTATACTCCCCAGCTTGAAAATGATCGATTGGTTCTGTTTCTAGGCCTATAGAATTCCAAGAATCTGATGATGGGAAGTCTTGAAGAAGCCAATGGATGATTCTACAGCGCTTGCTAGGGTATGTATACACTACATTGACTCTCATTCTTACAAGATTTTTATTATTTTTTCCTTTAAATATTTTCCGTGGTTTAGTTTAATATTTATGAATTTTAGCCATTTGGGGTTTGCATTGAACTGTTTTATTTTTCGCATACTTAGCAAATCTGGGGTTTGCATTGAACTGTTGCTCTGAGAAATTTTGCAATTTGCATGGCACATGACCATATTTTGAGTTTTATAGATATATGTAGCGTTATTAAGTATTATGTTCATGAATTCATGACTTTTTGGTTTGCTTGCCATAGTGGTACAGGCTACAGCCGCTGCCTTGCGTTAATGTAATTTAATAATCCCGGCAATTGAAAATTTTAACTGTAGATTGGGATGATGTTAGTTTGATTCTTCTAGCTTATCGTTGATATCCTAGTGCCCATATAGGTTTGGAAATTGGAAGCGCCAATGTAGTTTTAAACTCTTGACATTTGAGCAGACAAAACTGCAAATAAGGATTTTGGGGTTTTGAGAACTCAGTGTTTAGGACATGGGTCAAATACCATAGGAGATGTTAAACTTTGAATTAGTTAATCCGTTTTTCGCTCATGGAGCCTTATAGCCTTATCTGTTCGGCTAGGAAAGTACTCGGCCTTGGTTCAGCAGAATTCGCTATAACTTGTGATCTCTTGTACTTCTTTTATTTGAGTAACTCTTTCATGTTAGGTATCAATATGCTAATATGATATCCATAGTTGGGATGGAGTTGTAAAATATTGCCCTGATAATGAGTGTCATATAGTGTACTACGTGATCCTCTTTTTTTCTTCTTCTATGCGCAGGATTACATTCAAGCCCATTCCTTGATATTCTGAAGAATTAATATTATATGCTATTAACAATAGATTTTAACATTCGTATTACCTTTTATGTTGTACTGATTTTTATGCTAATACTAGGTTAGTTTTGTTTGTTACTTTGTTACTGAAGTTGTATGGCAGCAAGTGGGAATCGGCATAGGGCAGCAAGTGCGAGTCAGTTCAAATGGTTCAAGTTAAAGTTGTTGTCATTATAATGGTCTAACTAGTGATTCTGAGGGAAACAGAACAACCCAAGGTAACGGCTTTAGTTATGACTGGTGACTCTGAGTTATTTGGTGACCTGCTATATTAGTGTAGGAGTGTACGTGATGATAACTCTAGCTATGACATGATTGTTTCATCTTAATAGTTGTTGTATAGGAGGACATTTCATTTTCTGATGTTGGAACACTGGTTTAGTTGTTAAGGAGTCAGTTATAATATGTTTGGACAGCCGGTAGATGTGGGATTAGATCAATAATTTGAGGTTGAGAGGGGAAAGGTAGCAAAGGATGACATCAAGGAGTACTTCAGGGAGATGCTAGAATATATACCACCCAAACCATCTCACGAAGACTACGTCAGTGGAGCTGAAAGAACAATTTTACTTGGCAATGCTTGCGACTTATGTAGTTGTCACTCTCCCCGACCTAAGAATTCCAGTTGTTAATAGCTCTATGCAGCACTGTTTGATCAGTTTACTAACTATTTGCGCATCTTGGGGTTAATGGTGGTATAAGTGGGGTTGTAATTCCACTTCAGAGGTTTTCACTTCCAATCTTACTACACAAGTAAAAATAGATTATTAGTTTATATTCCAGTGTGCGACAAGTAGATACCACTTCCCAATAGTAATTTCCTATCTAAATCCCTTACATATGGTTGTAGAGTTAGCTCTTTCCAGTGTAGATTTGGATATTGCAGATTCAAAATTGCACTCTTGGTTGGTTCCTTTTTCCACAAGCTAATTTTAGTTTGTGAATAAATCTTTTGTCTTTACTGCCCCAGTAGAGCTGCCGATACTTTTCCAGGTCTGATTTAGCAAGTTATAGTGTTGACCTTCACTTGTATAAGTTAAGCAGCGGGAAAAAGATGGAAGAGATGTTTTTCATGAAATGAAACTATGATTTAATTGTTTCTGCAGGTAGACATGATTATAAATGCAGAATTTCTCAGACTGGATGTCTGATTAATGTAACCACTGATTAACCAGCATATGTTTATGGGAAGCAGAAATTTATTGTTTTGAAATGAACAAATGCGGTATTCTTTCAGTTTATCGGGGTGCAATTGTTAGCAAGGAAACACTAAGTAGGCAAAGAATACTAAAAACATTGATTACGCTTTCGTTTGCATATCTATTGTGTATAAATGTGGAGCATCTATTTCCTTCTATTGTGTATATGCAATTTGTTATGTGCCTATATGAGCTCTGTGAAATCCTGCCCTTGCAAGTGGATTTTGATTATCTCCTCGCTGTTGTTGAGTTTTATGTTCAAGAATTTTGTGACTATTGAGTTTTCTTGCCATAGTGATACAGCAGGCTACAGCTGCTATCTTGTGCTAATGTAGTTTAATACTCTTGGCAATTGAAAATTGTAACCGTAGATTGAGGTGATGTTAAATTAGTTCTTCTAGCTCACCGTTGATCTTCTTGCATCGATATATGATTTGGAAACTGGAAACGCCAATTACTTTAATACACTCTTGACATTGAAGCCTAGGAAACTGTAAATAAGGATTTTGGGGTTTTGAGGACTCACTGTTTAGCACATTAGTCAAATACCATAGGTGATGTTAATTTACTCATGGAGCTTGATACTCTGATCTATTTGGCTTGAAAAGTTCTTGGCCTTGGTTGAGCAGAATTTACCATAATTTCCGCACTCTTGAGCTTCTATTATTTGAGAAATTCCTACAAATTAGGTAACCAATTTGATAATATGATGTCCATAGTTGGATGGAGTTGTAAAATTGCCCTGGTAATGGGTCTAACAGAGTCTAGTATGTGATCATTCTGAAATATCAAGATCCTTGGAAGATAATGCATATATCTGATTGTGATTCTTTTTTTCTTCTTCTGTATGCGCTGCAGGATTACATTTAAGCCTATTCCTTGTATTTATAGCAACTGATTTTAACATTTTTATTACCTTTTGTGTTGTACTGATTTTTATGCTAATACTAGTTTAGTTGTGTTTGTTACTGAAGTTGTCAAGACAGCAAGTGGGAATTGGCTTAGGGAAGTAAGTGCGAGTCAGTTCAAATGCTTCAAGTTAAAGTTGCTGTCATTCTAATGGAACTCTAACTAGTGGCTCTTTGGGAAACACAAATTTGGGATTAGATCGACAATTTGAGGTCAACCCAAGGTAACAGCTTTGGTTATGAACTCATGAGTTATTTGGTTACCTGCTATATTAGTGTAGGAGTGTGATACCTTTAGCTACGGGATGATTGTTTCGTCTCATTTTCTGATGTTGGAACATTGGTTTAGTTGCTAAAGCGGTTGTAATATGTTTTGACAGTCTATAGATGTGGGATTAGATCAACAAATTTGAGGTCAAGATGCGAAAGTTAGCAAAGGATGACATTAAGGAGCACTTCAGGGAGATGCTTGAATCCCACCTACACCATCTCAAAGACTATGTCAGTGGAGCTGAGAGAACAATTTTACTTGGTAATGCTTGCAATATATGTAGTTGTCACTTTCCCCTCCCTTAGAATGCCTGTTGTTTATAGTTCAATGCAGCAATGTCTCAATTCAGTAACCATTTGCGCATCTTAGGGACAACGGTGGGAAAAGTGAGGTTGTCGTTTCCACTTCAGTGGTTAAAATGGCAAATTAATCTGTATTGTAGTGCGTGTCAGGGACAATAATAGTATATCTTTTGTTATTTGCATAATTCTTAATGACTTGTTGATTTGTTGATCACATGCCCATAATTACTAGTGGACAACTTCGATTGACTTCTCTTTGTATAACTTGAACAGAACTTATGCTAGCAAGTACATGCCCATTATTGCTAGTGTAAGTGAACACCAGCCGCCGACATGGCAATCTTACTTTATGGAATCAAAGTTTTGGCTTTCTTGGTTCCAGCTGGCATAATTGTAGGTCCCAATATCTTTTCTTCCTTTCTGTTTTAGTGCAACCATCTTGGTCCATGTATTTTATTTGCTTGATTTTCGCTTTCTCAGAAAAGTTTTATTTCTGCACAGGCTCTTCCACTAACAGATGCCAGTTCCTTTGCTGTCCTTTATATGATAACATCCGTATATTTCTAAGGAGTCATGGTAAGAAAATAACCATTCACCCGCTTTTAATTGTCGGCTTTTTCAATAATCTCTACATTCCCTTTGTCATTATATCTTTTTTCCTGACTGTTCTGTGTCCCTTCTAGGTTCGGCTGATGCTTCTATTCACTCCTGCTGCATCCATTATGGCTGGAATTTCTCTTTCTGGAGCTCAGTCAAATTTCACATGCCTGGAGTCTGTGTCCCTTTTGTCACTCTATTGTAAGCGTGATGTTGGTTTTCTTGCTTGTGCACATTTTTGGAGTCATCCCGATTTGTTTCTGAATTGCTGTTTTATCAATCATTTAGTTTTTGACTGCTAAAATCTATTTCAGTTTTTGCGGTATTGTGTCGGGTCTTTCACCACACTCCATTGGATGGTGTGGTTATACAAATTAAAACCTCCAAGGAAAGGGGAACTGGCATCTGATAATCAAGCAACTCCAACCATGCTGAATTCCCTCATGTACAAACTCTCAACTTACTGGTATGTTTCCGGTTTTTTAAATTCTGAATTTTACCTCTGAATTCATTTCTAGGATTTCATAGTTTGTTTCCTCCTTCCATAGATTTGTAGAAAACAGATGGTAGAGGTTATGACAGAGTAAGGATGACTGAGGTTGGGAATAAACATTTCAAGCTTACACATTCTGAGGAGGTCAATCATCCAAAGCGGGGAAAGCCTAAGAAGTCGAGTCTATGCAAATAATAATGGCAAATTAATATTGTATTATATTTTGTTATTGTTGTTATTTACTGTATTTGTTTGAGTCTAAGCACAAGTGGGCTGTCCAGTAACTTCAAATTTAACTAGGTCTCTCAAACTATGACCGAGCTTGCTACATGATATCAGCGACAGAGCTAAATGTCCGAATTGGTCCTGAATTAAGATGTATTAGGATTAGGAATACCGAGTGAATACAAAATAAGCCGACGGTAGCTTACTATTTAAGCTGTTTCCCCGTTGGCTTTAAAAGTAAGCAGTCTCGTTCAAAAAATTCTCTATAAATAGAGGATGCCCGATTCAATAATCTATCTTCTAAACTTTCTCTATCTTCTTTCTCTCTGGCTATTCTCTCTCTCGCCATAGGATTCTGAATATTGTTGATTTGTGGGGAGGACTACGAATTGAAGATTCAGAATCAGAATAACAAATTGAAGAATCAGAATCAGAAATATGTTCAGTTCTCCAGCTACGTTTGGTACACAGCAGCCGTCAGTTTTCGGGCAAAACAACAATGCTTTTGCCCCTAAACCTTTTGGCACTCCTACAACTCCGTTTGGTACTCAGGCAGCGGGGTCTATGTTTAGCGGCACTTCGACGGGTAATTTCGGAGGAGGATTTTCTTCGCCGGCGTTTGGAAACCCAGCATCAGCTCCGGTAAGTTCCTTTGGCACTCCAACTCCAGCTTTCGGTACATCCTCCTTTGCTGGAACTTCTATCTTTGGGCAGAAGCCTGCTTCGACATTCGGAGTCAATGCAAACACTCCGGCTTTTGGTACTCCAACGACACCCGGCTTTGGGACTCAACAAACGGCACCTGCCTTCGGCATTGGATTAGGAGGAGGATTTGGCCAACCAAATTCCGCTCCTTTTGGTGCTCAAACTTTTAATTCTGGAACAAGCCCTGGATTTGGTAACAACCTTTCTAGTTCAACTCCGGCTCCCTTTGGATCCCAAAGTTCTTCTTTAAGTATGCAGACTACAACACCCTCTACATTTGGAACTCCAGGTTTCGGTCAACAACAAAAAAGTGGTGGAAGCAGAGTAGTGGCTTACACTCCTACGGTATTAGATGATATTCTACCGAATACTACACCGACTGCTACAACTTCAAAAGGTAAATTTCAATCGATATCATTTATGCCTGTTTATGCACAGAAGAGTCATGAAGAACTGAGGTGGGAGGATTACCAGTTGGGTGATAAAGGTGGTCCGAAGGCTTTTGGGACTACACAGACAAATCTGTTTACCTCTACGACGACAACTCCCAATGCATTTGGTCTTCAGAAAACAACTAGCTTTCCTTCATACACTTCTCCTTTCAGCACTTCAGGGATGGCTGGATCAACACCATCAAACCCTTTTGCGACAGGTGTATTTAATCAACCAAGTACTCCTGCATTCCCTCAGAATATTGGAACTACTCCTTCAACTGCGGCCTCGCCTTTTAGCTCAACACCCGCAACACCCAACCCCTTCAGCATCCAACAGCCAAATAATGCGCCTTTTAATTCAACACCCGCAACACCCAACCCCTTCACATTCCAACAGCCAAATAATGCGCCTTTTAATTCAACACCCGCAACACCCAAACCCTTCACATTCCAACAGCCAAATAATGCGCCTTTTAGCTCAACACCCGCAACACCCAACCCCTTCACATTCCAACAGCCAAATAATGCGCCTTTTAGCTCAACACCTGCAACACCCAACCCCTTTACATTCCAACAGCCAAATAATGGTAGTTCAGTGTTTCCACCAGTAAGCACCACATGTGCTCCGCTAACAAACACGGTTGGTACTCAAACTTCTGGCTTCTGGAACAATTCAACGCCGTCTCTGCTATCGAACACTGCTGGTGCACAGAGTGCTCCGCCGTGAACAATTCAACGCCGTCTCAGCCATTGAACACCGTTGGTACACAAAATTCTGGCTTCGTGAATCCTTTCATCTCAACGCAGTCTCCGTCTTCCAATCCATTCGGTGGCCAAACAAACCCATCACTACAGACGCAGCCAGCTTTTACATTTTCTAGCAATGTATCAACCAGTATTGGAGTTGCACCAAGTGTTTTTACACCAAATAGTTTTGGCCACAACACCTTTCCTCATCCGTCAACTGGCAACCTAGGTAATACAGTGGCTACACAACCATCTGGTGTTACAATGAATCCTTTTGGAACACTTCCTGCAATGCCTCAATTATCAATTGGACATACAAGAGCTGCACCATCAATTCAGTATGGAATATCTAAGATGCCTGTCGTTGAAAAAGCCGCACCTGTCCGAGTTTCCTCCTTGTTGATGACTTCCAGGCTTTTGTCTCAGTGCAGGATTAGGTCATCTGCAAGGAGATCTTGTCCTAACAACAATGGCTTAAGGGTGCCATTTTTCAGTGATGATGAGGAAACTCTTAGCACACCGAAAGCAGATGCGCTTTTTATTCCAAGGGAGAATCCAAGAGCTCTTGTTATAAATCCCCTTGAACATTGTACCTCAAGAACCTCTGCAGAAAAATCAAAGGATACTCACAGTACTCCTCTACACGAGAATGGTAAACTCTCCGAAAAAGATTCAGGTTCAAGTTTGAATGGCTCTAATCCATCATTGGCAGAAAATGATCACGACAAGGAGCGGACAGTAAATGAGAAGGGGGCAGATATTGAGGCGCTGATGCCGAAACTCATTTACCCTGACTACTACACGGAGCCTCGGATTCAAGAATTAGCAGCCAAGGAGAGGGCAGAGCCAGGGTTCTGCGGTAGGGTGAAGGACTTCATTGTGGGAAGGAATGGGTTTGGTAGCATCAAGTTTGCAGGAGAGACTGATGTGCGGAAGCTTGACCTGGAGTCCCTGGTACAATTCAACAACCGGGAGGTGATAGTTTACCTGGATGACAGTAAGAAGCCCCCAGTTGGACAAGGACTGAACAAGGCTGCAGTGGTGACACTTCTCAACATCAAGTGCTTTGATAAGAAAACTGGACAGCAATGCATGGAGGGAGTTAAGGTTGAAAAGTACAAGGAGATGCTGATAAAGAAGGCTCATGACCAGGGTGCTGAGTTTGTTTCTTATGATCCCATCAAAGGAGAGTGGAAGTTCAGGGTGGACCACTTTTAGTCCGTACATGCTTGAGGAAGCTGGTGTATAGAAGTGGTGTCTGGTTTTGTCTTTTTTTTTTTTTTTTTAGTTTTTTTTTTCTGAGAAGGGTACATGTATGAATCCCTCTAGGTTCTCTGCTTGTAACAGTAGTGGCGATAGTTTGTTTTCTGATTTTTTCAATGATATCTCAGTACCACTGTTAATGAATCAAAGAACACAATTTCTCTTACTCTCACTTTCCCAAAAGCTACAAAATCAATCTTATATGAAGAAGAAGCCAGCCAATGGATGATTTTACTGAGCTTGATTATGTATACGTTGCATCAACTCTCATTCTTACAAGATATGATTGTTTTTTGTTTTTTTTTCCTTTAATATTTATGCTATGCGCTTTAGTTCAGTTTAACTAAAATATGGTTTTTGGCCATTTGTGGTTAGCATCGTGATGTTTAATTTTCGCCAAGTATGCGATTTGGTATGTGCCCTTGCAAGTGGGTTCTGATTATCTCTTTGCTGTTGTTTACACTCAACGCAAAAGTGACATATCCTGTTGAGTTTTATGTTCAAGAATTTTGTGATTTTCAGGTTTAGAGTAGGGGTACAGGCTACAGCCGCTACCTTGCACCAATGTTAGTTTAGTACTCTTGGCAGATGAAATTGTAACCGCAGATTGAGATAATCTCTAGGGCAACGTGGAATATGACAATCTGTTTTACCTGACTATCTAACAACAACAACAACCTGCAAACATTTTCTAATTTAACTCTACAACTGTGACAAAAATTTACTTGGGTACAAGATATACCAAGGTACACTGTTCCTATGCCTGTGACCAGTCCGCGTTCCTTGAATGCTCGAGGTCGTATCAAACTTGCTTCTCATGTACTCACGGGATAAAACTTGGATAAGAGCAGATTCGGAACATTCCGCCGATGTTGTTGAGGTTAGTTTTACTTCTCATTCTGTCTCAGAAGTTTCTTGATTGCTCATTGTGATATATGTTCTTTCTTTATGAAGCCATCAAAGCATGTTCGGGTGGTGGGTGGTACGAAGAAGAGGTGAGACAACGGCGTCATCAGATGAGCAAAGAGGTAAGGAAATTTGATGCTTCGCTTTGATGATTGTCGGTATGCTGTCCACATCAATATTCTCATCAAGTCTCTTATAAATACTCCCTTTTTACTTGCTCATAATATTGTCATTCTCTCTGAGCTTCTCTTTCTTTTGATTCTTCTAAAGGCGGAACACACAGTCCTCAGATTTCATCTTCTGGTGTGGATATATTATTTTGTTTTTCTTGTCTTCGGCTTTCCTTTGTTCCCGGTTATCGGCTATATATTTAAATCTCTTCGTAAAACCCTGTCATGGCACGTACTGAATATCCCGGAGAACAAACCAACTCGAAGAAGCGAAAGAACATGGGAGGACATAGTGGCTCCGGATCGAGATATCCTGACAATGTAGCTCCTGTTTCTATCCGCAGTCCCGGGTCTTTGATTGGCAATGCTTCTTGGTTTGATTCAAAGGGAATGTTGCTGCTAATTATTCTCACTTCGTCCCTGTGTATAATTTTCCAATTGCTCCGGAGCTGAAGGATTATTACAAGGCAGTCGTGGAAGAGCATGGTCATGTGGCAACGTGGTTCTTGCCAACCGAAATAGCTTAATATCCAGTGCTTCTGATTTGGTTGCTGTGGCGAAGTCAATGGCCGAAGTTGGTGATGATTGCCCGTCCGTTGAGACGCTGGAGACATGGAGAGGTAGTTTTGTGCTGCCGCGTCTGTTGCAGTTCAACATGGGTTGGATTGAAGAATTGTACAAGAAAAGCGATCATCTCGTCGCTTGGTCCTTCCGGAAGAGATTTCTGCTTTGGAAGAAAGCATTCTTTCGGAGGCACAAAAGTTGAAGGAGCAACAAGAGGAGCAGATACGCCTGGCTGCCGAGGCGTCCAAGATTGCTGCGGATGTTGCTGAAACAACTAGGTGCTTAAGTTTGAAGCGAAAAGAGTTGGCTGAAAAACAAAAGGAGCTTGCTAGTTTCTCTTAGAGTTAGCTATTTTTGTATGTCATGTTTTCCTATTGGGACGTTGTTGGAGAGAAAAGAAAACTTGTCACGCTTTTCCAGGTTCTTGTGTTGACTCGTATTTGGATGTTTGTCATATTTTCTCTGTCACATAATGTTTGCAGTTCTGAGATACCATTATGGTCTCGTAATCAGTGCTGGTTTCTCATTATATAATGGAGTCCATATTTGTTACACTTGATTATTTATTTGTTCTTGTCAGGTTTCTCATTATTTATTTCTTCTCGTAATCAGTGCTGGTTTCATCCCGTATTCGATTGATCTTTGAGATATCGATGCTTTTGAAATTGACCACTGTATTGCAGATGGCATTAGATCATTTTGAGCTTGTCGCAGCTGAAAATCATGAGTTGATAATGTGTTCAGGGATGTCCATGACGAAAACATGGCAGACAAAGACATGTGAAGATTTAGAGATGGACAGGCTCCGACATATCCACAAGTCTTAAAAATAAGTGGGAATGTTATTTATGCCCCTACTATCCATGGGTCCTGCACAAACACCCTTATGGGTCTTTACAAATACCCCTCATGGCATAATTGAAATTATGAATAGAAAAATAATTCACATAATTCCATTTTTAACCCTTACACCTTATACTTCAACTTCTTCTTCATTTTTCACTCCATAGAAAATCAGTTTCACTCTCACCTCCGTCGCCACCACAACCAACGCCACCAACACCAAAGAACTAACCACCACCACCGACCACCACCACCACCGACGACCATGGTCAAGACAGATCGAATAAAGATTAGAAGCGTGAAATTGAAGTTGTTGTTGATCAATCAAGATGAAATGGAAGATGGTTTTGTTGATATTAGGGTTTGAGTTGATGTTGCAATCGGAAGGGAGATGGAACCAAGAAATCAGGAGATGAAGGTGCCGCCATCAATTTGCAAGTAATGAAGGAGAAGATCGATGAAGTTGCTGCTAATTATTAGAAGAAGGGGTTTATGAAGAATCGCATGGAGATTTCGATTTCATGTAATTTTTGAATTCGATGATTTGCGTGTTTTCTTCACCCATCATCTTAACACATATTTTCTGATCTGTAATTATTGTTTCGTGTTTGTTGTCCTAGATTGGTGCTATTGTTAATGAGATGAGAGTTCTTCTTTCATGACGTAATAAGATTGAAGTTATTATGAATCTGTGATAAATTAGGAGATGGGTACAACTCGATTAGGTGTTGGACTCGTCGATTGCTAAATTATGGAGTCGTGATCCGAAATGGGGCAAATTTGTGAATCGAAATAGGGAAGAGATGGACCTGAGTATTGAAGGAAACCGAATGGAAGTAATATGTTGTTCTTCGCTTTTGCTCATTATGGCTGAATGGGTTTATTGTAGATTCAATTCTTGACAAGAAGAATCAAAGAAGCCGAATTTGAAATGAGACAGTGATGCTTTAAGTGAAGGCACATGGATGTGATGTGTTGTTCATGTCTGTGCAAAATGGAGATGAGTCCGGTAGTATTTTTGAGAAGGCTTGAGCTGGTTATGAAGCAATTACGGGTGACTAGGGTAGTGGTGGTTGTAATGGTTGATTGCGCTTTGCGCTAAGATGATGCGAAGGTGATCTTCATTGTTCTATTGCCAATGGAGAGAATCATAAATTGTTGCCGATGCTCAAGGGAATGCAGCTTGTGTTCAAGTGCAACTCGGTTAGGTGGTCGTCTTGTTTGCAATTGCAATTGCAGGTCTGTTGTGTGTGTTGTACGGAGATGTTGCAGTCAACAAAGAAGCGGAGACGGTGCACCAAATGGTAAGGTTCGTAACAAGAAAGGAGGATAATTTCGATGTGTTAGAGTTGAGATTCTTAAAGGTGCAGCTGTAAATGAGCAAGATGTGTTCAATTTCGATGAGATGGAGAAAGAATAGTTGGTGGATTTGAGAAAGGCATACGCAGAGAATGGTGCTTTATGAGGAGTTTGTATTTGTGCTTCAAGTTGTTGTTTGGCTGGAGCTGAAATGAAATGCAACGACAATGGCTCGAGGCAACCTTGTTGGCAAAATTACGATGATGCTTTTAATGGGTGTGCAGGTTTGTTGAGCTAGATTTTGGGGACAATTTGATTCCGCATTTGAGGCAACTTGAGTTAGTTGCTTCCATATGTGGAGACAACTTGACCAAGTTGCTTTCACTTTTGGAGGCAACTTGAGCTAGTTGATTCCAGTTGAGGCAACTTGAGCTAGTTGATTCCATTTCGGAGGCAATTTGGTTATGTTTTTGGGTCCATTTATTCATCTCAAATTATCTTATACATATATCTTAGAGTATTTGTGACGAATTTGTGGTGCAATGGTAACACAATGTTGTGTTGAGTTGCCGATAATGGTTGTCTTCTTTGGTGCTCATGCTTTAAAGTCAAGAGAGTAGATGAATGCTTAGGAAGTTGAGAAGGAACTCAATATAAATCCAGGCATTGAAAGCGAACAAGAAGTTGTTCGCTTGTGTGTTGCTGATGGTGTTTGAGTAGGGGCATGGAAGTGACTGCAGTTATTGGCTCATGTTATGGATGGTGTGGTGTTGCTCAATGGTGTTTGGAGTTGCGTGGTGAGATGGATGGTGTGGTGTTGTATGGTGGTCGTTTGAATTGTTGGTTGAACATCGATGGGGTGGCGAACCCGTGGTGCAATGGTAGCACAACCGACTATATGTCGATGATGTGTGTTTGATTCACACTAGGTTCACTTATTTGTGTATAATTTTTATTTTTTTTGGAGATAACTTGTGCTAGTTGCCTCCATATATGGAGACAACTTAGGCTAGTTGATTTCACTTTTTGAAGACAACTTTGTGCTAGTTGCCTTTCACTGTTGAAGACAACTTGAGCTAGTTGCCTCCGATATGGACACAACTTCAAAGAAGTTGACTCCACATGGTGGTGGTGGTTGGCGGCGGCGATGGTGGTTGGCGGCGGCGGTGGGTGTCGGTTATTGGCGGCGGCGGTGGTAGTGGACAGTGGTGGTGTTCGTTAGCGGCGGCGGTGGTTTGGTGGTGGTGGTGGACAGTGGTGGCGGTGGTGGTGGTCGGTGGTGGTGGTCGGTGGTGGTGGTCGGTGGTGGTGGTCTTCGGTGGTGGTTGTTAGTTGTGGTGGTGGTCGGTGGTGGTGGTTGGTGGTGGTGGTGGTCGTCGGTGGTGGTGGTAGGCGGTGGACAGTGGTGGTGGTTGGCGGTGGACAGTGGTGTGGGCATTAAAAATATATATATATTTTTTTTTTTTGAATAGTGGTTGTGGTGGTTTTGTATATTCACTATATAAAAGAGGGTATTTTAGTAATGTATTAGGCTTAGGGGTATTTGTAAAGTTGATAAGGGTATATTTCAAGGAGCCTCATAGTAGGGGTATTTAGATAATGTTCCCTAAAAATAATGAGTATTTATTAACTTTCTAGTCAAACCGAGACTCGCCAAAGTCAAAGGTGATTCGAGGGCGATTTTCAGTTAGGGTTCTTCGTTTCTTTCGACGCATCTCCGCCCTTCTTCTCCGCATCAAATCCTCTAGTGGTTTCCTCCTTACCCCTAGAGGTATCTCTTTGAGGATCTAAAAATAATATGGCATATGGGAACAATCAAATCTCGCATCCTCGTTGTTCCCTGTGGTTTGAAAACGTTCCTACTTCGGTTCTATTGCTTCCAAGAGTCTGCGTGGTCTTCTTTATTCGATCAACAAAAGGAGCCGCAATTTTAACGCGAACGTGATTTTTATTCGGCACTCTGTTATTGATGGTAAAAAGCTATGGATATTCCATATGAAATTTTTGATGAAGATATTCGATTGTGTGAAGATAAGGTTATTGGAGCCTTTGTGGGACGAAGATTACCTTTCAATTGGGTTCGCAATGCCATCAATCGAGCTTGGAAACCTAAAGGTAACATTCAAGATGACTATTCATGGTGAGAGCATGTTTATCTTTGATTTTCATTGTCCTCAAGATCGAGTACGGGCATTAGAGATGGTTCTATGTTTATTTCCAATAGATTATTCATTATCAAACCTTGGTCTGTAAAAAGAGAACAAGAAATTGTCAATTGAAATCACTCCCGCTTGGATGAACTTTAGAAATGTTCTACTGTTCATGTGGAACAAGAAGGGGCTGAGTATGATAGCTAGCTTTTTAGGCAAACCACTAATGATGGACACACAAAGTTTAAACAAGACTAGAATGAGTTATGCAAGAATATGTGTTGACGTAGATATCACTTGTGAATTCCCCGATTCCTTCACATTTACACTAGGAGGAAAGGATAAAGTAGAGATTAAAATGGAGTATTCTTGGAAACCTCCAAAATGTACTGAATGTGTAGTATTTGGTCATTGCTCTTTAAACTGTCCAAAGCATGTTAAGTCTTCACCAAAAAAGGGACAAAAATGGGTGCAGAAAAAAGCTACTACAAATGTGGATAATGAAGGGTGGATTACCAAATCCAAGACCAAAGGTACAAACAAATGACATGATTATCAAGTCATAGATAAGGAAGTTTCACAGATAGCAATGGATACTGATCCTAAGGTTCCAGAACAAGAATTTACTAAAGTCTTACAGGAAATCAATGTTAGAAAAGATGCATATGTTAATGAATTTATTGCTTCTAATCCTTTTTTCATCTTGGACAAGTGTATGGAAAATTCTCATGAGTTATTAGCTGAGCAAAACAAAGAAAACTTCCAAGCTTTGATACAAAGTGTAGCTCATTTAAAATCCAAAGAATTGGAAACATCTAGTTCTCGGGTTCCGTGAGCACATTTTTAGAGAAGGGAAGGTCTACCACCACCAAAGAATAAATTTATTTCCCAAGATTGCAGATTTGAAGAAGTCTCATAGAGGTACCATCTCTATACCCAAATTAAAATGAGTTTCAACATAGGATGTTGGAACCTCAAAGGTCTAAATGATCCTCTCAAATGTACCTTAAGTTAAAGATTTAATAAGGACTAATAAACTTTCCATCATTGGTATAGTGGAAACTCATGTCCATGTTTCTAATAAAGCTAAAATAAGAAATTTTATCAACCCTTCCCCGGTGTTTCTTAGATAATGATAGTGTTACACAAGATTGGGAGAATTTGGGTAGCTTTGGATCCTGGGGTTGTTCAAGTTAGTTTGATAAGCTCTTCCCCGCAAGCTATTTTCTTAGATATTTCTTTCTCTTCCATGTTGAATTTTATGGCTACATTTATTTATGGAGATAATTACTATGCCACTAGAAACTCTTTATGGGACTCTATCTACGCTTTTGCTTCTTTTAATGTTAGACCCTGGATATTATTGGGTGATTTCAACTCTGTTCTTTATCCTTCTGAAAAAGTGGGTGGTGCACCAGTTCTACCTTTACACTATCAGGATTTTTCAAGGTGTGTTCAATCTTATCAACTTTTGGATTTGCCGTATTCTGGATGTTACTATACTTGGTCTAATTGTCATCAAGATGGTACTATTATTAGATTAAAACGGATAGAGTGATGGAAAATATGGTGTGGATTCAGCAATTTCAACTATCCAAAGCAGAATTTCTCTTACATGGTATTTCTGATCATTCTTCAAGTATTGTTTCTGTTTTTGAAAAGAGAAAGCATGGCCCTCCACCATTTAGATTTTTTAATTTTCTTTCTGAGGATAAAGATTTTATGGAGGTGGTTAAAAAGGGCTGGAATATCACTGTTAGAGGTAATCCCATGATTGTTTTTGTTACTAAATTAAAGAGTGTGAAACATGAACTTATTCATTGGAAAAAGTTTAGATTCAAGAACATTTATGAACAAGTTATTAATGCTAAAGAGAAAATGGATTCTCGCATTAACCGGCCGCTTCAATCTCATCCACTTGACTATGAATTAGCTAGAAGAGAAAGATTGTATGTAGCTGAATATGTGAAATTGGCTAAGTATGAAGAATCAGCAGCAAAACAACAATCCAGAATTAAATGGCTAGATTTGGGTGATTCAAATACTTCAATCTTTCATAATTCTCTAAAAGAAAGAAGATAAAGAAATAACATCCTATCTTTATATAGTAGAGAAAATGTCAAACTGGTGGAGGATATAGAGATTGCAAATGAATGTATTTCTTTTTACTCTGAATTGTTTGAACCGACTTACTCCGCAGAGAATTCCAATACTTCGGTTTTCATCTTAGTTTTGATGCTTGTGTTCAACAAGATGATGTTGCTGATCTTACAAAGCCTGTCACTAGAGAAGAATTGGTTAATGCTTTACACTCCATTGACTCAAGCAAAGCCCCTGGCACAGATGGATTTTCTAGTCAATTCTTCAAGGCTTGCTGTAGTACTATAGGATATGAGTTAGTAGCTACTGCTCAAAATGTTTTCCATAAATCTAAACTTTTAAAATAAGTTAACAAGATTTCATCACTCTGATTGCTATGAAGAAAATCCCTCTTTTATTTCGATTACATGACCTATCTCTTGTTGTAATGTTACTTATAAGTGCATTACTAAGATAATTTTTCTAAGAATGAAGAAAATTTCGGGAGGTCTCATTAGTCGGGAATCAATCAAAGATTTATCTCGGAAGATCCATTCAAGACAACATCATGCCGGCTCATGAACTGGTTAGGAATTATCACAGAACCAAAGGCTCTCCAAGGTGTGATCTTAAAATAGATCTTAAAAAAGCCTATGATACAGTAAAGTGGGATGCAATTATTTATATGCGAAAACAGCTAGGGTTCCCTAACATTTTCATTAACTGGATTCAGTTATGCATCACTTCAGCTAAATTTTCTATAATTATTAATGGATCCACTTATGGTTTATTTGGTGCCAAAAGAGGACTAAGACAAGGATGCCCAATTTCTCCTTACTTGTTTGTTCTTGCAATGGAAATGCTCAGTGCTACTCTCCTTCATCAGGTCAAGATTCAAAAGTTTGGTTTTCATCCAAGATGTAAGTTGACTAGCTTAACACATCTTTGTTTTACTGATGATGTAATAATTTTCTTTAAGGGTTCAACCGCTGCAGCATTTAGTCTAAAAGAAGCTCTGGATGAATTTAGTAATAGCACTCGGCCTTGAAATAAATTACCGTAAGACTTCTCTATTCTACTCACTCGTGGAGGATACAACTCGCAACTAATTCTTCCATATCTTGAATTGTTCAATGGGGAGCCGCAAGAAGATATCTTGAGTCCCACTTTTATCTACTAAGCTCTCTTACAAGGATTGCTTACCTCTTCTTGAGAGAGTTGATGAGAGAATCTACTCATGGAAATCCAGTTTTCTTGTTTATCCTGGCAGAACATTACTTATCAAAGTTGTTCTATGTGGAATGCTCTTTTTCTGGTTCTCCTACTTTGTTCTACCAAAGAGAGCTATCAAGGAACTAAACACAAAATTTAAGAGATTCTTATGGACTGGTGCTGAGGTTAAAAAAGGGTTATAATCCAATCACTGACTCTTATTTGTCATACCTATGAAACTACACCAAATTCCCGGATTAGTAACAGAAATTCTTAACGGTTTATGGGCCGTTACAAATTTCCCGTTACAAATGGCCGTTACAAAAAATTTGTAACAGGTGGAAGTCGTTACTAATGTTTTAAAAATTTGTAACAGAGGCCAGTCGTTACGAAATTTTTTATAGGCGTGCCACACGCTTGGTCATACCTGGGTCGTAACACTTGCAATTAGTGGGTGTGTCATTCACACGCCAGACATCGTGTTTCCACCCAAGATGAGTAACACTAGAGTATATTTCCACCTATGTGTGTGCCATTCACATGGGTGATTCTTTTCATCCCATGCCTTAGTGAGAATCGACATATCGATTTTTCATTTCCCATTTCTCTTTTCTCCATTTCTGCTCCTGCCTCTGAACCCTAGTGAAACTTCAACTCCATCTTCAATAATCGACAACCAAGAAACATCACAGAAAGCTCTCAATCATCGACTTTTCTTCTCGTTTTTCATTTCTTTTCTCTCTTTTATCATCAGTTTTTCTATTCTAGGGTTTTTTATCGTCTCATTAATCTAGTTTAGGATTTTGATTTCATAGATCCGTACAAGTCTTTCATCATCTCGTAGGGTTTTAGTTTTTTTGATTTGTCATGTATGCCGAATTGAAGATGATTTGGTATATTGAAGGAAGAAGAAGATAACTCATTGACCCAATTAGGTTTTTTACACTATACAAATCGAGAGAAAAAGGCTTCAATAAAAACCATGGATCGTCAAAATGGGTAAGTTCTTCAAACCCAAACATCATTTTTCAGTTTATTTCACATCTATGTTTTCAAATTTTGGTTTAATCGTAATATGAAATTTAGGGTTTTTGTAAACTCGATTTCGTGGTTTTGCGAATTAGGGATTATTATGAACTAGTACTTATAAATTTAGGACTTGTCATATAATCAAAGGTGTAGGAATTGTCTATCACCGCAAAAGATATTTTTTATTTTATTTTTATGAACTAGTCTTTTTTGTCGTTGTTGGTGGTGTTTTATAAATTGTGTCTTCCATATATTTGTTTGTGGGTGTTCGTTTTCCCTGGTGGAATTGTGGTTATTAGTCAAATTTATAATAGACACGTTTAATCTTTAAAAGCTGTTGTTGGTGGTGTTATTAGTCAAATTTATAATAGACACATTTAATCTTTAATGGTTAGTTCTGATATGTTTTTCCATTCTCGTTAATGTTATGCTTTGGACAGATAAATGAGGAATATGAGTGTAAGTGCAATCGGGGAGGGTTCTAGGCCAAAAGGTGTTAAGGCAAAGAAGAAGCAACCACACCAAAGGTGCCTAAGACTCAATCATCCATAGCCATCTTTCAATCTCCTTCATCCTCTCGTACTACCGAGGATGCAAAAGATAAAGTTTTAGTGGATCCTACAAAGAACACATGCGGATAGGAAGCCTCCACCACGGTTGGTGTTAACTCTTTTCTTCTTTTCTAGCTTTAAAACATGTACATGCCGGTGTTTTCCAATTGGACTCTTGACTACACTGAAAAATTAGTTTTGTTCTCATGAATATTTTGGATTGACAAATTAGTTTTGTTCTCATGAATATTTTGGATTGACAAATTAATTTTATCTTATCTTTTGGAGTCTGAATATTTCTTTATTGGATTTATGGATTTTTTTTCAATTTTTTTAGTTGAAATGGGTTTATATGGTTTTCAATTTTTAGTAGTTAAGTTAGAATTGTATGATGTATTGTGGATTTTTAATGTTTTTAAGTCGATTTGAGGTTGTTAGGAACACAAATCGTGGTAGAAACGCCCCCACAACAATTTGTTGCAGCTTTAAGACATGGGTTAGTAAGGAAAGAAAGTATAACAAAGGTAATTTCGACTTGGTATCGATTTTGAATATTTGAACCTCAAATACTTGTTAAGTTGTAGAACGTGGTGAATTCTTTTTCTACGGTGCTGATTATATGAACTTTTTGAAAGCTGGTACAGGGACTATCTCTTTAGGGTTCACATATGATTAATTGAAGGGAGGATTGAGCTTGGAATGCTAGTGCTAGACCTTCTCTAGGTGATTGGTGGAAGGTACTCAACTTTAGCTCTGTTATCTCTACATGAAAGTAGAAGTTTTAAAAGCTTTTAGAAATTCAGAAAGTTCTTATATAGTTTATTTTATGTATCTTGTGCAAGTAAGATTACCATCTTGATATAATCTTTGCTAGGTATGTATATATGCATTAACCCCTTTAAGATTTAATGTTGTTGCTCACCAGACTACTAACAATGTATTTGATCCATGCTTTCTATCTAACGAGGGGAAACCAAATTTAATGTTGATCCATGCTTTCTATCTAATAACAGATTTAATGTTGCTCACTGGGATCGACTGAAGCTTTAAAAGAAGACGATAAACCCTACAATTCAGCTTAAGGGTTGTATCGTATACATATTGGTAAGTTATTTTGAATATCTCATTGTCGAATGTTTATGAGGGGAAACCAAATAATGACTCACAAGTGACTTTGGTTATATTATTGTTTTCTCGAGCTTTTGGTTTGTCAAGTTACACACTCCATCAAAAAAATGAAGGCGAACTAGGAAAATGCAAACCTCGGTTTGCAAGATGGAATACTAGGAAGTCAGTTCGAAAAGATCATGAACGAGGGCATGACCTCTCTGAAACAAGATGTAAGTAAATGTTATATCATTGACTGAAGTTGCTTACTTAGAGACTGAAGTTTTGATGCTAGTTAATGATGTGAGAGAGACAATGCATATGGTTCTCTTTTTTTATTTAACAAATTTCAGGAATATGATTATTTGAGTTTCAACAAGTTCACATGTTACTTACCCAACTCCTACTGCTTTTTGATAAATTAGGTTTGCAATGTTTGACACTTGATTCAATGACTATACGTAGATTAAGAATGCTAGAGTTCGTCATGGTTCAATTTTGTCTAGTCAGTCTTTGGATTAGTTGTCTTGTTGGTAAGAATTTTCTTGTTGAGAATTTCGTGGGATCACAATTCGTTTTTACAATTGTTGACAATACATATGTTTTTAATTATGTGTACTTGTACACATTAGACAACTTGGTGTTTGCATTCACTCAAGGTTTTATAGTCACACAATATGCGTTAGTAGTTCCAGAGTTATCCTCATGGATTGTTGTTAGTTGTAACAGAGATATCCTCATGGATTTTTATTATATTTACATGTAGCACAATGATCCATTCACTCTTCTCTTCCGCCAAACCTTCCTCCATATTTCGATTAGGAATAATCAAGAAACCTTAACAATAGTTACATGGAAATTTTGGAATGTCGGACCCGAATTACTAGGTGC
Source organism: Papaver armeniacum (assembly GCA_023531295.1). Classification (NCBI taxonomy): domain Eukaryota; kingdom Viridiplantae; phylum Streptophyta; class Magnoliopsida; order Ranunculales; family Papaveraceae; genus Papaver; species Papaver armeniacum. The sequence goes on along the minus strand of JAJJWW010003981.1, from coordinate 185,344 downwards.
TAGTGGTAGGAGCATAGCATATGCAGTCAATATGTTTACTGTAAACATAAAACTAAGCAGGTTTGCTAAGTGTTGACTTTGTACTGGTAATTTTTGGCTTGCATAATTCTTTGTGTGTTGAAAGATGAGAGATTTCCGCAGATACCTTATTTCTAAGCATAATGGTAACCAGTACGTATAATGATTGTTGTTTGATTTTAAAGTTTGTTTGTTCCATTTACAGCTTACTGGATCGCGCATCGATCCTTTGGATGAAGATGAACAGAGCCTGATGACACCAATTGAAATACATCAAGAAACTTTAGATAGGATACCGGAGAAGATGGTCAGGGATGGAGATAGAGATGAAGATTTGGACTCGTCTCCAGATAGCAATTTGGATGGAGAGAGTGATGAAGATTGGGAGTTGTCTCCAGAGAGAAATGCTTCTCTCCATTTAGAGGATCTGGTAACATATACTTCAGATATCTTCCTTGGGAATTTTTGTCTGATATATCTCTAGTCCTTTACACACTATAGATAATGTGTAATCATTTCTCCTTTCTCTCGCATTTTCTCGCCCTTTTTTTGTGTTTATACCCTTCCTAGTTTTTAGACATCTGATTGTATTTCCACAAATTACAGGCTCATGTCTATCTGTCCAAAAAGAGAAAGATGAGTAGGAAAGAATCACACCATCCCGATGGAAAAGGAATTTGTAATGCTGAACCTGAAAATCTTCCTTTGTCAAAACCTACGATGCCTGCCATCCCCATCCTCCCGTCCCAGGAATCCGGGGCAAGTGAGAATGAGACTGACGTTCTCCACACCACAGTGAATTACTTTCATGTCAATGATGTACACATAAAGAGTTTTTTGTGTTGTTCGGAAGCGCACACTACTGGAGTTGAATCGCTTGAAGTGGGTGAGCTTGTTGAGGAACCCGTGGACGCTACAATGAACATATACTCTTCTAAATGCCAAGCTCCTGATTCCACCTTATTATTATCTTTGACTTCTGTAGATGTGACTCCTTCCCCTGCAGGGTCTACAAGCACTTACGCTCAAGGGAAAGTGGAAGAATTTTAATTTGTGGACTACTTAAAGATTCCAGAAGAGTATGAAACTTTGTATAAGAAGATCTATGATAAGTATGGGCATATGGCGTCTAGAAAAGTCATCAAGTTAAATGATGCTATGTTACTCACATGTGTTACCAGTTTATTAAAGATCATCTCGGATATGGAAACTCATGCAAGCAAAGCGGAATCTGGGTGAAGATTTGTCGCAGAGATGTGAAGGATTCATCAAAGATGCCACTGGAGAACCAAGTTTTCGCCACACATACCGTGGTAGGTTTGCTGCAGAACCAAGTGTTCATGATCTTTGTACTACAAAGAACTTGTATTCCCTTGGGACATAGGAATGAACTTGATATAAGTTAGAATGAACTGAACTTAGAAAGTTTCTACATATTCCCTTAGAATTTTTTTGGTACTTCAAGAACTTGTTTTCCTTTTTGATAAGTATTGAATGAGTATTGATATGAATGTTTATGTGAATTGATTGAAGATGCTATTTTTGAGTGTGGATGATGAACGGGTGTATGAAGGATATTTTGGAATTCCGGCAGAAAGTGAACTAGATTATCGGGTAAGTAATTCACTGGGAATATCGTGTTGCAATTGTCTATCTTTCAACACATTTTGAAAGATATTTTTTAATCAATGTTGTATTTTGACTTGCTATTCCACCTGAGCCGAGAGCCGAAAAATATCTTTTGCTTTAGGGTTCGAAACACCACCACCACCAACACCACCAATTGTCTATCTTTGACTTGCTTTAGGACTTGTCATAATAATCCCACCTGTTGTATTTTGCAGGATTGCCTACATGAGTTTTCTGATGCCCAAGCTTTCAACAAAGCAAGCCTGCAAAGGATATAACGAACTAGCTGTTGTTATTTGAATGGTGTATAAAAAAGGAGCTTCACGCTTTGTAAGTTCCATGTATTCAAGTTTTGTAGGAAGTAAGTTTGTATTTGTATGTATTCCTTTAGAAAGTTTCTTTGAGAAATTTGGTACTTAGAGAAATTTGGTACTTAGAGAAATTCGATACTTAGAGAAATTTCAGTTTCTTTGTTATATGTTCAGTTTCTTTGTTGAGCCAACTAAGGCTAATTACTCGCCCATGGATCAAACCAAGTGAAGAGCCAGGAAAGGGAGATCCGATAGGTAGACCACAAACTAAAGTTTCAAGGAGAAAACAAAGGAAAGAATTCAAAGAAATGACTCGACTTGAAGAAGAACTCGCGGCTACCAAGAAACGAGATCTATCCGCAAGTGAGATTTCGGAACTGCGATTCGCGGAAGTGCCTGCCCAATTAAAAGGGGTAGACCGAGGAAGGAACCGTTAACAAGTCAACAACAAGCGACGGTTTCCGTATCCACACCAAAACCGATGGATCGGAGGTTCCAAAGAAAAGGGGGAGGCCACCGAAGGTACCAACGTCAAGCTTGCAAGAACAACAAGTTGAGCATTCCGAAGCCACACCCATAGTCGATGTATCGGAGGTTCCAAAGAAAAGGGGTAGGCCGCCAAAGGTACCAACATTGAGCTACCAAGAACAACTAGGTGAGCATTCCGAAGCCACACCAATAGTCGATGTATCAGAGGTTCCAAAGAAAAGGGGTAGGCCTCCAAAGGTACCAACCTTGAGCTACCAAGAACAACAAGGTCAGCATTCCGAAGCCACACCCGTAGTCGATGTATCGGAGGTTCCAAAGAAAAGGGTTAGGGGTAGTCCAAGGAAGTATAATCTCCCGTCACATACCGAAGACATATTGCAGAGGATGGTTTGGATATAATTAAGCTAAAAGTTGGTAATATGACGATGTATAAGGATTCGCAATCGGGTAGGACCCATAGACACTACCATACAAAGATAGAGTCTTACATAGACCAACTTCATGAGGCTATTCGTGAGTTTATTGTGAATACGGATGATGTCGATGGAGATGGAAATTGTGGCTATCATGTTGTGACCGAACAATTAGGAATCTTTGACACTGCGCTTAGTAGAGGAATGACACCATGCAAATATGCTAGAACGAGGATGGCCGAACAACTTGTGAACAAGAGGAGCTTTTATGAGCAATTTCTTGGTGAAGGAGAGATGTTTGATGATATGTATGCTCGAGTATTAGGGCCCGAGCAAGAGATGAAGTTTATTCCTTCTGAATATTGGATGAGCATGCCGCATTGTGGGCATCTAGTGGCGGATACATTTAGATGTGTTGTTCATTATTTTACGCCCACCTTAGAAGTAACATTTACACCAAAGTGGCAAAAATGCGAGGGATCCCTTTAAGAAGAGAAGAGTTGTTTTGGCGTTCGTGAACGGCAATCATTTTTCGTTATTCCAAAACTGAAGGACAATTGTCCATTTCCACCTGTTTGTGGAATGGTTAAAAACAAGGACCTAGATCCAAATATCTGGAAAGGATGGATGTCATTGTATGAGGAGAATCACCAATTTTGGGATGCGTTGGCCTTATCAAAGAAACCTCTTCAAGAGGAGGACAGGAAATTTCATACGTGTGGAAGCGACGAGGAGTAATTTGGATATATGTAATTCACTAATACGCCACCTTTTGTTTTTTTGGAAGTTTGCATTGTAATCATTAAACCATAAGCTATGTACGTGCCGACATGATTTAATTCAAACTTTGCAATGCCGAACTTATCCTAAGATAGAAATACTTTTCTATTTTATGCCGGCTAACCATAAGTACACATAGATATTAGATTAAGTTCCGGCATTACAAATAACTTCACGATAATGTCGGAACTGTAACAAGATCAATTATTCGTAAGGGAAAGATAGAGTACCGGCACTACATTCAAAATTGTATCAACGCCGGAATTGTAAATTTCTTTATTCTGGAAAGAAAGCAGATTTCCCAAGACGGATGTTACAATTTCGACCATGCTTGGTTTTGAAAAATAGAAACACAATGTTTCATATAGATTCATCAATATATTATGTTCTAATCCAAAAACAGATGAAATCAACATCTCAAAAATTTAGCAAAGACTAGATTGTTTAACGAACCACATGTAAAGTTAAGATGTTCCAAACCGAAAACAAATGATACAAAGATTTCAAAGTTTAGCAAGACACACACATAAACATAAACCGACATTAGATTGTTCAAATACATATCTAATACTATAAAAGAAACATTAACAAACATCTTAGATCACTCGGTCCTTGGCTTCTTGTGAGCCCTATTTTTCTTTGGAGTCCACAAGTCCTTTGCATTTGGATATTCAATTTTGTCTATCTTCTCATCAACTCTTCTTCATTTCTTCCGGGGTCGCACCTCTCCTTTCTTGATCTTGCATTTAAACCAGTTTTCCAATTTTCCTAGCCGCTAACGCCGTTGTTATATATTTCCATTAATACGTTATAAGTTTATAAGTTTATAGGTATACATTCAAACGATAGGAAGTGAACCAAAATTACGTACCAACAAAAGGAGAGTCTTTTCAAGTACGGGTACAGTAGGTTCTGCAAGAGTTTCTGCTTGTGGAGGCACTATTTCGTTGGCAGGGCGTACAATATAAGGATGTGAGTACCTCAGATGACCTCTGAGGAAGCCTGGTTCCGACTCATAACCATTTTCGGAAAATTCCCAAACCAGCCCTGGGCCTGTTGTTGTTCTTCCCTTTCATTCCAATGTGCGACTACATGAGTTGGTTTGTAAACTACTGCCGTATGTTGTTCACTCCGATACGCATTGAGGTAAGACATGAGAGAATTTTTGCATCGATTCACCCTTAAGTGTTTTCTCGCTTGTACCCAAGTTGGCGCATCACACGGATAGGGTGATGCATAATAAATCCTTTTGGATGAAACAATGGTCCGTTGTAAAACGCTACATTGTCATGCCTTGGAAAGTGAACTCTCTTTCTTTCTTATATGGGTCAAACACAACATCTTGGACAGCGATAGAGTCCAAAGCCTCCCTCATGGTGAGTAACCGAGTTATGTTATTGGGCTTCGGTTTATTGTCGAAAACGTATTTCTTGGCTATAGGAGTCCGTGGATCCAAACCATGCGATGACGAATCCAAATATTTGTACTCATTGAACAATGTTGGGAAGTGTTCATAAGCCCACACCTACGCAAATGAAACACCGTTCCAATGAAATGTATGTATAAGAAAAGAACTAATTGGAAAACAAAATAACTAGTTCAGATTACCTGTAATAGAGTGAAATTCCCATTAAATTGACGGCAAGTCGCCTTAGAAGATCTACGCATCTCCGCCAAAAAATGTGCCAAGAAAGCAGTGCCCCATGAGTACTCATGAACCTCCTCCAAGGGATCCAAGTATTGTAAGTTGTTCATATGCACCAAGTTACCATTAGAGTCAGGGAATATTGCGATGCCCAAGAGGAACAACAGATAAGCAGCGCTAGTTTGTTGAATTTGTTCGACATTCAATTCCTTGCCCATCGTATTCCCAAACAACTGTTTGAGCTTAACGACTTTAATAGTCTTTGTCATGGTATTCTTTTTCACGTACAAATTTGCTTTTGTCGTTTCCTCATCCCAACCAAACAACTTTTTAGTCAGATCATATATCTTGGACCATTCTAGGCTCTTACCGTCGTCATCTTTGTTAACGGCTTTTCCTGATCTCTAAACCCAATATTCTCTGAGACATCTTCAGGATAATGGTCATCTTGCCAAAAGGAAAATGCATGGTATCGGTCCGAAGCATAAAACCTCTCCAAGAAGCAATTTGCAGTCACTTGGTCACAATACATAGTATTCTACCGCGGGATACAACCCATATGCTCTAATCGCCGCTTGAACCTCCGGACACTCCCCATCCAAATCCCATATATCCATTTGTTGATGGCAAGAACACTAAGGCTTTCTTGTGGTCCTATAAAAACACACCAAACAAACTTCAATTAACTCCGATCATATATAAACAATATAATAGCAAGATGCAAGCGTCTTACATAAGTTGAATAGATCCAACGAGCCCAGGAGTCCTTGTAGTCAAATAAAAGTTTGGGATCTCTCACTGACCCTGTGTTTGCCATCACTGCTTCGAATCATGTCAAATAGTTTTGGGAGGTGCTTTGGTCGCTTCTTTTCATCTTTGTCATCGTCTTCAACTCCGTGTTGTGATGATAACCCACCTGCTCCATCAGAGGTACGTAATTCTCCCATTGAGCAAAGCATCATCGCTGCTTGCATCTCCCTCCCTCCGGGGATTGTCCTGGATCGTGAGCTTACGACGTTCGGATCATATCTACTACGTCGAGATCGAGAAGACTTGGGTTTTCCTTCATCAACAGCTTTTCCCTTTCCTTTCTTCATTTTTGGAGCCATTGACCTACTAACAAAATGAGTTTTAAAAAATAATGAAACAGAATTCAAGATGGTAAATGAACATAACGATAATGCCTGTACCAATCCCGGCATTGTTTTGTTAATTAGTTTTACGCCGGTTTGTCAATTCCTTTGATTATATAAATGAACTACCATGCCGATACAAAGAGAATTGTCTACAGAGATTTTTAAAAATAAGGAAACAAATACTGACATATTCGATGAACATAACGATTCCCGCCGGCACTTATCCCGGCATTTTATACTAAATGAGTTCCATGCCGGTTAGTTACTTCCCGCATTGCATGTAAAAAAATTCCATGACGGTATTAAGATAATTATCTTCAGGGATTTAACAAACTAGGGTAAACAATGCCGGCATGGCTAGTGGACATTACGATTTTTCAGGGTTTTTCTAATAACTTGCATGCAATAGGAATTTCAATTCTCTCAATATTGGAAGTTAAATTCACTGAATTCAATTTCAATTCACTAATTCAATTTCAATTCACTAATTCAATTTCAATTTCACTATAATTTCACTAAGATTGGTTCAATAAACATAAGACATCACTTACCTCATCATCTCTGTTATTTTCTCATCACCAATTGTATCTTGTTCAATAGATTCTTCTGATTTCGATTTACCACGAGGATTAGGTTTTGGTATTTCAGGAGGTTTGCGAGGACCCATTCTTCTTGTGGTTCGAAGAATTGAATGAGTTTGGTTTGGAAGATGAAACCGTGTAATGGAGTTGAGGGGTTCTACAATTTCTTTGTAAAATGCTAAGTGAAAACAAAAAAATAGAGAGATGGAACCGTTTCCATTTTATGTAGTAATGGAGTTTGTAACCGTCAAATAAAGAACCAAATGAATTGAATGAGGAAGTTGGTGGCGGTTACAAGGGGGGATAATTAGTGCGACAGTTACAATGGGGAAAAATAAGGAATTAGAATTCCGGAACCACATACATGCTAAATTTAACGCCGGAACACATAAAATGAAACATCTCAAGCCAATTTCAACTAACATCAGTTCTCGAGACGAGATTCAAGAAAAAAAAGCAGCTTCAAAATGCCTAAAAGGCTCTTTGAACAACGTGAAATATGCTTCCCGAGCTTCATATCTGCCTCTCTACATCTTGCAAGAAACTCGTTGTATTTGCGACATAATTTGATGAGTGCAATTGTTCGATTGCGTACAACAAGATCAATGTATTCTATTCTGCGTTTCTTACCGTCCAACAAGTTATTCATTGAAGAACCAGTCCTAACTAGCCCCCAAAAAAGATCCGAAGGGCGGTGATCTTCCGACAAATCCGATACTATGTAGTAGTTTTTAATCCACTGGGTTTCTTTCTCAACATCCGCTTCTATCTTAGCTTGTTTTTGACGTTCAACCTCTTCCTCAACCACCGCTTCAATCTTACCTAGTTTTCGACGATAATGTTCAAGCTTTGCTTCTTCTCTTTTCCTCTTAATTATCTCTTCTTCCATAGCGGAAATTGACTTGGTGGTTTCTTCCGTCCTTCTTACTTTTTCTAGTATTGGGGCAACTGAGTTGGTGGTGGTTGATGATTGATTTCCTATCACATTGCACAATATGTTCCTCATACATTTTTCTTTTTCGAGTGAATTGATGAACTTGGTAGTTGGTGATTGATAATCCATCAGAGAGATGTCTTTGAGCTAACGTTGTTTTTGTTTAGGTATCAACGCAATGGGTGTATCCATTCCTTTAAATAGATGAGGACATAACGGATCTTTTTTAGGTATCCCGCATTGTAAGTAACTTAGATCCCACGCCAAAGACAAAATCTTTACCGGTGTATGGTAAAAAAAATTTCCATTAGGAAAAGAAAGTAATTTTCCTAGCATTGATTGTTGGAAGTACGACCATGCCGGGAGTACAAGTTTCAAGACACTAAAGTTTTTCTATCTAACGCCGAACTTAATTATTTTAGACGCATTGTAACACCTGGTCCCGGCATAGATATATACAATATATATGCCGGGATTCTGATTGTATTGTATTATGCTAACAAAATAAAATAAGACGGAACTATAATTTATTTCAAATGTAATCCTTGTCGCAGGAAGCACGAATGCACTTAGCACGTGCATCAAGCCTTCAAACCACTTGGTGACCTAAGCGGACGAGTTATAGTCTCGTGAGGGTTTACATAGAGATATACCCACAAAACACTACGAAATACCAAACCAAATACACTAAAAATCTAACCAAATACCAGAAAAACCTAAGCAAATACCACTAAACTATCAATCTTCTTAAGAAGAATCCGCTTCCGATTCACCCAAATTTTGGTATTCAAAGGACTTTGGTTACAATATGGTTCACGTTGGCTTCAAACATGAATGCTTCTCCCTTTTCTTGTAAGTAACGCGTTTTCACGACTTCATGCTACAAAAAAACAACACACAAACTTTGTTTGTTACATAAAAATTGAAAAAGAGTAGATTGTGTCAATTATTCATAAAGATACTTACAAGTTGTTGAGGGACAATCTATTGTGGCTAGCGTGCTCGATCCGGTGTTTCATTTTTAGATACTCAACCACAACATTTAGGATGATGTCGTGTCGTTGCTCGATTTGTTGAGCGATTCTTCCTTTCGGTTACCGTAATCGTGAATAAACTTGCTAAAAATATTCAACCACATGGAATCCCGCGTCTTGTTATCTATAGTTGAAGGACGAGTTTCGCGTACCATGCTTGGGTGATTGCTAAATCTTCCTGAGTCAAACAATGCCATTTGTTGTATGTGGGAATAGGTACTATACTAAGATATTTATAGATGATTTTTCTAGGGTTAAAGGGTTTGCCTAAGCTAAGAATCTCAAGGATATATATAAAAACACACGAGTTTTGGGTTGTTGGGTCCAAGTATTGTCTGTCTTTATATAGAGAAAAAACTCAACGACTAGTATTTTTGAAATCACCAAAACTACCGCATTGAAGTTAATGTGACATACGGACGCCGGTACTAGTAAATTTCTTCTCGTAGATTATGCCAAATATGTAATTACTACCGCATGGTATAACAACATGGTTTAACGCCGGCACACAATACCGGCTTTAGGTGTATAATTGCGATTATGCCGGTAGTTGTTAATTTAAAAAAAAACGGCTAGTTTTTTGAAAAATATGACCGTTGGTGCTTCATTTCTATATAATACCTCCAAATCCTTTGCAAAATTCTAAACAAAGCAACCACCAAATAACGAAAATCATTCTCTCAAGAAAGTAAGCCTCAAAAAATAGATTAATCAAGCACGCTTCACAAGCAATGTGAGATTCATCATCAACCTCTATTTGCAAAGTAAGTAGATTCAACATTTCTAACAATATATGGACACTTAAAATATTCACTACTATGACGCATAACTAATATATTCTTCTCTTACAGAATCATCATTGAGCGTGTCAAATTTGCAAGTCACATCTAGCCATGGACTGTCCTTTTATTTATTCAAAGTGTTGAAGCTGTGATGGGACACGCCGGTTTTGGATTGCAAAAACTGATGATGCTGAAAATGGAAGAATGTTTTCAAGGTGTTTGAATTACCCAATGTGCGATGAATTTCAATGGTTTGACAAAGCTGTTGAACTTGCAAAGTCAAGAGAAAACCACAAGGGCCAATGCAAGCCTATTGATGGGTGTGATGGGTGTTATATGAAGGGAAATGAATATGTTGAAAGAGAAGAGGAACCGGTTAAGATAGTCCTCGACACCGAGATTCCAGACGATGTCTTCGAAGATATACGCGAAATATTTAAAGGCTCCGCAATTGTTGAAAAGGGTTGGAAATAGATTATGAGATCATATGTAACCAAATTTAATCCATTCCATGTCGTTTAGTATGTTTTAATTTAATTTTCTAATCCAATGTAATGGATTACTTAGGAATGAATTAAGAAAGCGTTCGTGAAGAACTATCACGGCAGAGTTTCGGCATTGAATCAATCAAGATTAGAGTGCCGGTTTTGTAACCAAAATGAAATTTAAAAAAAAATACAATTCCGACATGGATTTAGATAACGAATCCACACCCGAGACCTTCGTATATCTATTCAGAACATGGAAATTTTAATCTTCATATACCGGTATGGTTATATAGAACAATTTCTGTGCCGGTATCTGTGACCGGCATAGACGTTATAATCTTTCATGACGGAACTTGCAAATATAACAGTTCACTACAAATTTAAATTTAAACATGTTCAACCTAACAAAAACAAACTCGATCGTGCTTAAATGTTATTAACCCACGAATCATAAACCAAAAGAAAACCAAACTTTAAAGAGTAAACCATGAGTTACAAACAAAAACAAGATAGAAATTCCTCAAGACGTAACAACCACCATCCAAATGAAAGAAACACAACTGAAGAGCTAATCACTCGGTCCTTTGCTTCTTTGGGGCCACTCTTTTCCTCGTTTCCCCGAACAAATCTCTTACACTATCATCAGGTTTCTTCAATTTTATCAAGTTTTTCCACAACTTCCTACATCTATACAGGAACATGGAACTTTTAGTATGGAAATACTGGTACGGTTTTGTAGAACAATTTATATGCCAGTACCAGTGACCGGCATAGAATTGACATAATATTTCATGTCGGAACTTGTACCGGCATCCTAGTAACCTTTTCCATGCCGACAAGTCTCGTAATATAACTTGCAAATATAACAATTCACTACAAATTTAAATTCAAACATGTTCAAGCTAACAAAAACAAACTAGATCGTGCTTAAATGTTCATAACCCCCGAATCATATACCAAAAGCATACCAAACTACTAAAGAGTAAACCATGAATTTCAAACGAGAACAAGTTAGAAATTGATCAAGACGTAACAACCACCATCCTAATGAAAGAAACACAACTGAAGAGCTAATCACTCTACCATTTGCTTCTTTTGGGCCACCCTTTCCTCGTTTCCCAACAAATCTCTTGCACTATCGTCGGTTTTTTCAATTTTATCAAGCTTTTCCACAACTTCCTTCATCTCTTCAAGGGATAGCACCTCTCCTCCCGAGTACTTGCAACCCAACATCTTCTTCAACTTTCCAAGCCGACGCCGCTAGTTTCATACATACAACACATAATTAGTATATATATGCTAATATAAAATTATGTGTACATTAAACGAGAAAGCAATTTACAATACTTACTAGCAATCCAACGGTCTTATTAAGTTGGCTCGTCGTAAGTGGTGCCGCTATAGGAGTTGGAACGGGAGGGTTTTTCGGGGTGGAACTTGGACATCTTCGAGCCGCACAACAAGTGGATGTGACCATTCCAAATAATCACGAATGTAGGATGGTTCAGCTTCATCACCGTTGGTTGTAACCTCCCAATTAGTAATATCTACCAAACGACGTGGTTCCCTATCCCTCCAGTGTGTTGCTTCTGGAGTTGGATCATACTCTACCCTCAACCTTGTGGAACTTGACATGCAACGAGAATAATCAAGAAGGTATATTTCAAATGGAGGCTGTCATGAAAATAGGTAATTGCTTGTATCCAATTTGCCGCATCACACGTCGCGGATCAGCCATAACATATCCCTTTGGGTGGAACAAAGGACCTTGGTATAATGTAATGTTATAAAACCAAGTGTATTGACGGTTATCTCTAGCCTCCTTGTAGGGGTCGAACACAACATCCTTGGTAGTCATCGCGTCAAGTGCCAATCTCATTTCTATCACCGACCATTGTTACCAGTTTCCTGGATGGGCGTTGAACTCGTATTTCTTTGCTCTAGGCTCCGGGAGTCAACAACGGATTAAACTTCAAGAAGGGGTGGTCCTTGAACAATGTTGGGAAATGTTCATAAGCCCACACCTATACAAATTTGAAATGATACAATATAAAAGTCAGTAAATTTTGTTTCTAAGTACATAATAAGGATACACGTGAACAATATAAATAAGAACATAAGTTTAAAAACATAAGTATCTGGAGTAGAGTGAAATTCCCAACGAATTGGTTTGTAACCGCCTTAGAGGCCCTTCTCATCTCCGCTATCAAATGTGCCATTGCCACGGTGCCCCATGAATATGTAAAGACCTCGTCCAACGGATCCAAGTACTGAAGGAAGTTTGCACTAACCCTGTTTCTACTAGTGTCGTGGAATACCCGAGTGCCCAAGATGTATAACGTGTACGCATCGGGTTTAGTATAACGAATCAAGCGGGGTGTCATCCATCCTGCACACTTCTTTTCTTTGTGTTTTCAAACTTCTTCTTAAGCAGGGTCAGTTTGAATGTCTTTGTCCTACTAACCTTAGATACATAGAAGCTTTCCACAGACTCTTTGTAGTCCCAACCAAACAACTTGTGAGTAAGCTCGTTCAACTTCGTCCATTCTAGCTCAAGGTCACCTCGTTCTACAATTGATTTGTCGGTAATATCCAAGCCTAGAATGTTCTGAGCATCATCTGGGATAAAGGTCATCTCTCCAAACGGGAAGTGCATGGTATCCGTTTCACCATGATACCTTTCGACGAAGCAATTGACTGTGACAATATCTGGCTTCACATAATTTTCAACCAAAGGATATAGACCAGATTCCTTTATTATTGTTTGGACATCATCATGTTCTAGAGACAAATCCCAATCAGCCGCGGCTTGGTTTCGGCAAACACGCACAACCTTCTTATGATCCTACAATTAAGAGATAATACGATTAAGAGATCTTAAGAGATTTTGCATAAGTACAAGACATATGCACGAGATAGAAATTCTTACATAGGTCTGATATATAGTACGAGCCCATGAGTGCTTGTAGCCAAATAGAACCCGATCATCAAAAGAAGCTGCGCCCCAAATTTACCACGTTCGAGGTCGGGTATCATGTCATCAACATGATGAAGGTGCGAACCTTTAACTTTTACTTTGCCTTTGCCTTTCGCCTTGGCTTGTGTGAGTTGTTGACTTGGACCACCTTCTTCAACTACTCCTTGGATTTGGTTTGCTAATTGAGTTTGATCAATCTCATTGTCTTCCTTCTCACTTTCCTCTTCATCTTGCTCATCTTCCACCTTAACAGCTGCAGTCGGTTCACGGATTGCAAGAATACTACGATCACGACCACTATCCAAAATATCCCCTCTTGTCTCAAAACCCAAACGCTTTTTGTTATTCCCTCGAGTTGGCAGAGACTGAGGAGTATCAAGACCATCCTTCCTTTTTTTCCTAGGCGCAACAACTTTAGCTTTTCCTTTGTTAGCCTCCTTTGCTTTGGCTTCCTTTGCTTTAGATCTAATTCAAAAGAAGCACTAACTTTCACTTCTAATACCGGCATACAATAACAAAGAGCAGACCATACAAGTATAATAATCTTCCATGCCGGGTTAATGTGCCGGCATACAAAAATAAATAACGAAGATGCTGGTATAGTATATGAATTTTCTGGATAAGTAAACACCACTACCGGCTTTTAAGTATAATGAACATCCATGCCGGAATACAGTACCGGCTTACATAAATAAATGTGGAGGATGCCGGTACAACCTGAGAAATTCCTGGAAACTTAACACGACTACCGGCATATCCGCATAACAACATTTAATGCCGGATTAAAGTACCGGCATGAAAAATAAAATGTCGAAGATGCCGGAACCAATACTAAATTTCCTGGATACTAAAATTAGAGTTCCGGCATTCATTCTAAAATACAGTTTACGCCGGTACAACTACTTAAATCCAATTATTTTCTGTGTACCGGCGTGGTCTTCAACCTAGATTGAGTGCCGGTATCTATTTACGGCGTGGTATTCATCCTAGATCGCATGCCGGTTTCAATACCGGTGCGGTATTCATACTAAATTGAATGCCGGAATTACAGAACCTCAAAATTTGCAGTTAGGGTTTCGCGATTTTGACCTAAACCCATAGCTACAAATCAAGTGAAACACTAATTAAATAGTTCAAAATGACTAACCTTCTCACAGAAGCCATCTTTTTTGCTAATAGTTCATCGTCCGATAACTCTGCTTCTTTGTCTTCTTCCTCTTGAGCAATCAAACCAAGTCTTTTTTTCAATTTATGTTGAACAATCGTTCTTGGGTTCGATTGACTTGGATTCGATTGGGAAGTTGTTTTCTTCCGTGGAGGCATGGTTTTGATTCGGGTAGGTTAATCGACGAAGAATTTTTTGATTTAACGATTAATCGTCGATGAAGAACGATGGTGTGAACGATGAAGAAGATGAAGGAAAAAAACGAAAACCTAATCGAGAATGCCTAACTCAAAATGGGGGATATTTGATTTGGTTTTTGATTTTATGTTTTAGTTGAAAGGGTATAACAGTCTTTTCATAATGTTTTTTAATTAATCTAAGGGTGTTTTAGTATTTTCGGCCCAAAAAACACCCCTTAGCAGACACCTTTGGTTGGGGGAAGTAATTCATATCCCCCAATTAGTTTTGATATCCCCCAATTGCGCGTTCTAAAAGTACAAGTAATAGCTTTAACTTTTAAGCAAAAATATAGTTTGTGAATAAAATAAAAAGATGCATGCTGCATGGGATATTCTAACACATGATTGGGAAGGAGCAAGAACCATAGTCTATGTAAGAAAGAATGGCGAAATGGTGGCCAAACTTAAAGTCTTAAACTTATACTTAGTTTTCTGTTATAATAGCAAGCAACATCAATTTTGTATAAATCTGCAAACACATAATGGAAGAGATTTGATAAAATTGAACGGTACAAGACACTATCTTCCACCGAGTAATGACTTACAGGGTTTCGACCAAAACTTTTTCGACAATTTTCATGGTTATATTCGATAAAGAACCCTCTCCATCCGACATGAATAGTTGCAATCCAAACAGTTTGAGTCCACCATGTTTGCCTATACTATCGGCTTGGGCAGGACAGTATCCATAAGTTATTATTAACATAAAATCCAACTTGTTATGAAATGAATATATAGATTTACACCTCACGTACACTCCTCTTCACCCCGATCCTTTTAACCTTTTCACTTCCCCCATTACTTTGTAACCACCGCCATTAATAGTAATAATAGATGTATGCCCCTTAATTCCATTTTAAATGTTATTCGTTTTCCCTATAAATAGAGAGCATTTCCTTTGTATGTACAGATTTGATGAGAATCTCTTCTTTTTTTCTTTATATTTGGATGTCTCGTTTTAGTTTATAACTAGTTATCAGCACGCTCTACACCGAGCTTCGAAATTTTTAAGAATAACATCAACAAAGGAGAATTAGTGTTATTAAGAAACTTTCTAACAATTTATATTAGTAAATGTTTTATAATATTTAAATATGCTTGCAAGGTATAATTTTCAATATTATACTAACTTTTGGTTGTTTTATTTGTTGTATGTACTCTACTTGGTTGGACTAATACAACTTTGATGCATAAGCAAACAAAGACAATCGATGGTATTATTGGTTTCATTGCTAACCCATTTTTATTTTATTTTTTTACCAATTTTGTTAAGATATTTATATAATATATTTTAATTGATTATTGAAACAATTTAGTTAGCCTTATTTGGCATATTATTGTTTTGTCTTATTGACAGTAACAAGACCCATGTCTATGAGATCATAAAATATTGTCTCATTAGATTGATTTTGTTTTCTTTTCTGCCATGGATATCATATCTTCGCTGCACCAAATTTTAATTTTTGTGTGCAATTGAATTAAATCCATTTATTAATTCTAAAGAGACATGGTCCATGTCTATATATGGGTTGTAGGTGGTCAATATTAAAAAATTGATTTCCTTTCTTTTCTATTTTCTTATAAAGAGAAAGAAAAAAAATTCGTTGAAAGATGGTTTACATTTTTTATTCCTTTAATGAAACTTTAATCACCAAAATTTAGTGTTATCACAATTTAATTACCTATCGGGTAACTAATCATGTGCATGGTTGAAAAACCTACGGCAATTTTTTTTTTTTTTGGTATCTTCGTTCATTGGAGGAAGATCATGTGACTTTTATATTCGGTTTTTATTCACCTAAAAGAAACCATCTGTCTAACCACAAAGTGGATTTTGACTTTGCGATAACTAAAATGACAATATCTTTTTATTTTGTCGATACGAGATCTTGATAAATCATATAAACCAAATGTGTTAATTTTTTTTCATCGTTTCTATACTATGATAAAATAAATTAGCGTATTTTCTAATTTTTTGCCAATGATCGATTTTTTTGACTACATAATGGATTTTTTTTTCAATATAACGATGAGTTTCTTTATTTTATCAAAGAAACATTTTAAGCCAAACAAAATTATTTTTCCTTATCGGTCCTAGGATGATATATCATTATTATGGTAGATAAACAGTTTCAAATACCAATAAAATGAGGAATCGGTGTATTCTTGAGGGATATTTAGCAATTTTTGATTTTTCCTCGTGGTAATAATCTCCAACATTAAAACCATTTCACTTGTGGAATATGGTTGGACATAAAAGATCAAATGGTGCACACACCGGCTGGTTAGCTTATGTTATTAGTCTTTTTAGAGACTATATTGATCTTGGTATAATTTTCTTTTGATAAAGAATAGTTGCTATTTCTTTTGAAATGCCCATTTCTCCACTCAAATTTGGCAAGAATTGCTCCACCAGTTGATGGGTGGCCTCCTTTTATTAATCTACTCCAACCATGGTCATCGGTTAAATTCAAAGATAGTGGCAGGTTATCCGGAAATATATTGTTGATGCTGGCTGCTGCGACATTCTCGCTTGCCTGTAAGACTAAAGCTCTTAAATTCTCTTGGGGTAAAAGTCTTCCATCCGGAAATTCTAGTTAGTTTTTGTTCTTGGGTATTCAGCTGGGACTCCCTCATTGTCTAGGATCCTCATGAGTCTGTTTTAAAATAGTCTCCCTGGTGCTGTCATAGTGAGCTCTTTCTATAATGTATCTTTGTAAGGTTGTTTTTTCCTTTTTTTTTTTTTTTTTTTAAAATCAATTGATTCAAATAGAAAAATGTATATCCAAAAAGAAAAAGAAAAGAAGAACGTTACTTACTACCACTACAGCCACTTTTGTTTCATGAAAAGTGATATTTTCACTTTTTTTATGTAGATTAAGAAAATGAAAATATCATTTTTCCCAGGTGATATACAGGTGTAAACCAGGTGTAGTTATTACAGTGTTCATTAGCCAGCTGATTTCTCTGCCAGAGGTCCAGAGCTCAACTCATTCAGTTTAGCTCCACTTCAACTTCACTCTAACTAGAGCTCCTCTCATTCTCTCTTTGTCTGCAAAACCAAAATTGGAATCATGGCGTCATGGGTTTACATCTCTGCCCAGAATCATTCAACCAGACTTCATGAATTACAGGTATTTCGCTCCAATCTCTGTTAGGGTTTTCAACAACAATCATTTGGGGTTTATTAGGGTTTAGGTTATTCTTAAAGGGATCCATATAACAATGAAAGGAAAAACAAATTCACCATCTTGTGGTAGCAAATTTCATGAAGAAGATGTAGGAGAAGATAGAATCAGCAAATTACCAGATAACTTGATTCATGAAATCCTCTCTTCCATTGATATGCGGTATGTGGTACGAACCAGTGTCTTGTCGAAAAGATGGAAAAACATTTGGGTTTCTCTCCCTTTTATTAGATTAGATTGGTATCGGTATTTGTGTGATCACGATGAATCTGGTGTCATAGGCTACAGGGTCGGTTTGTAGGTTTTGTGGACAAGGTATTTGATTTTCACGGTGACTCTGATATGCAAGTGATTTGGCTGAATTTTCTTGTACTTTATGATGATGATGCTTTAGTAGAAGCTCTTAATAGATGGATTCTTGCAGCCGTAAACCACAATGTGCAGAACCTAATTATACGAATGACTTACTTGCATAAGTCGGCATATGAGATTCCCCGTCGACTCCTTAATTCCATATCATTGAAGAGTTTGAGTATTATATTTCTTCGGTATGCAGATATTATTCTTCCGAAATCGATGAGCTTACCTCAAATCAGAACACTGTGTCTTGAAAGAATTTCAGTCTCCAGTTTAGACTTACAAAGGCTTTTCTCAGGTTGTCCACTTCTGGAAACGCTGATCATAAGAAACTATGTTATAGGAACGGACGATGAAAAAAATATCAGTATTGATTGTCACAGCCTTCAAACTTTTCTACTGGAAAACAATCGTCGTGCACATCTTGGTTCGGCAGATCATTTTTTGACCTACACTACCAAAATATCTGCTCCAAATGTCAAAGATTTCAAGTGCACAGGCTTCATGACAGAAGATTTCTTCCTAGATAACCTGCCTTCTCTAGTCAGTGCTCATCTTAATATGAGATTAAGAAAACAAGAATCATATGAAATTGCAGAAAAATATTATGAGCTGCCAGCTGAGGTAAAAGAAATGTTTGCTAAACGTATTGTGAAATATCTCGGAGCGGTTCAGAAGGTGCAGCATCTGACACTATCATCCGGGTTCCTCGAGGTGTGGGTGCTTCTTTTTTACATGAATTAACTTTTTGCCTAGTTGCAGATATGAAAATCTAAACCAAAATTTATCTTCCCTGAATAGTTTGATTTACTCTACTTAGGCTTGTTGGATTTTGCTTCAATTTTATATAGATAATTTTCTACCTACTCTTTCTCAAGGTTCTCTTAGAAGCGCCTGCCACAATATACCGTCAACCTCCTCAACTTTGCAATTTGGAAACACTGAGTCTGGATATGAGGATGACTAAAGGCTGCTTGCGATCAACAGCATACATACTCAAGATATCTCCTATTATAAGAACTCTTAAACTTAAATCAAAGGAGGTAACAGTTCTTCAAATTCTCCATATTTGACTTACTGAAAATATCTTTGTAACAGTTCTAAACTTCCAAGTTCTAGTACAACTTGTGTGCTGTTAGAATTGCTGCACTTCTCATTCAGAGGGTATTTGGAGATTACCATCAAGTAGTTCATTTTTCTTATTTTCCGCCATTTCATTTTGTATTGATGTTAAACTATTGTTTTTTGTTAGTAAGTGGTTTATCATTTGCTTGTTATTTTTTGGATATAGTCAAATCTAGCAGACGTTGGAGATGATTGGGAAGAGGAATTCTCATTAACGTGCATGTTTTCTCACCTCAAGTTTGTCGAGATTAGAGAGGTGGAAGGATGTGAAAATGAACTAAAGTTCATGAGGTTTTTGCTGAAAAACTCGACGGTTTTGGAGGAAGTGAATCTGTTCTTTCGGTCTACTGGTGACTCACTCATTAATGGGAGACAAGTAAGGCGATTTAAGAGAAGTTTAAGAGTACTTCCAACAGCTTCTTCAAATATTCAAATAAACTTCATTTAAGGGTAAGGTAAGACCACTTGCAATCGCTTAATTCAGGTACCATAGATTTGTTCTTTTAACTTTTTGAACTATTTTTCAATGATCTTTCACGAGTCACAAATTTCCTTTAGGAATCCAAACTATATAACTCTTGCTCAAAAAGACACAGTTATCCTCAAAATTGGTAAAGGGTATTAATCTTAAGCCAAATAGGAGATTGCTTTTTAATCAATGAGGTAATTACAACCTTCCATTTAAGAGTAGATGACTTTATTTGCTAGATCACTAGAACTTGTATACCTTATACTGGAATTCTCTGAAATTCATGGTCCATGCTAAGGCAAGTGAACTATACTAAGTAAAGTAATGGGGTAAGAGCAAATTTGCAGCTAGCAGAAGGAAAGAGCAAGCAGCTAAAACACTACTTCTTTTTTGTAAACGTTGGTGAAACTCTAATTAAAACACTACTAAGAATTAAGACAGTATAAAAACTGGCGGGGCTGAGGAGTGTTACATTGCAATTAAATGCTGAGGAGTGTCACATTGCAATTAAATGCACTTGTATTATAGCACCCTCCGCCGTTAAATACTCTTTGGACTGGCCCAAATTACTGCTGTAAATGTTTCTGTTTGTTCTTGTTATTTAGTATATCCTACTTTTACTTTAACTAAGATGCGGTTGTCGATTTTCCTTAGGTGACATCCAAAAGGAGCCAATCTTCATAGCTAGACTAGGAATGTCTGAATAAGATTTTGTTGGATTGTAATCGTTCGCGCAAGTTCTAGCAATAGTTCTGAGGGTTTGGTCCAGGGCATTGAAGCCATAGGATTCAGCTGGATGACAACATTATTGTCTTGGATGCTTTTTTTTTTGTTTTTTAAATACTATTCGTATTGTACTTATTTGGACTTCTCATGCAGGTCTATCAGAGGTGCAAAGTTTTTTTTTTTTTGGCGTGGCGTCGGATCCTATTTGCAGCCGAAGCTAAATCTAATGGTTGAAAGTATGGATTCAAAACCTCCAGCTTTCCAGAGTTTAGTTTGTCAGTGATTGCAAAGCTCTGGTTGATTTTGTAAAGGGAACTTGGTAGTTCCATTAGTTAGAGCAGTCTTTGCCTTTCTAGAAGTGTTAGTAGTTTGTTGGCCAGGTCTCCCTAATGGATCCATATAAGAGGGCTAGACCTAGCCGGTGGTCTATGTACAACTTATTGGGAATGGAATTTCTGGTGTTAATTGTGGAACTAGATTTGGATAAGGTATTTGACCGTTTGAATTGGTAATTAGATCATCTTCTTGGTGTTAAAATTTTGAGATGCTTTTTTCATTTTCTAGATCACAAAATAAATTGCAAGTACTAATGTGACATATCTGTGAATGAGATTCTACCTGAGATTGAGTCCATAGATTAAGAACTGGACTTTTCTGTTTTTTCCTCATGATACAGGTGTAAAAGAGGTGTAACTATTTATTTATTGGCATCACTATTAATGTATCATTGGAGCGGGAATAAACCTTGTTTTGGGCGCCATTTCAACTTCACTCCAACCAGACCTCCAGAGCTCTCACCGTTTACATAACCAAAATTGGAGCAGTGGGTTTTCTATTTCTGCTCAGAATCATTCATCCAGAAGTTTTCATCTGCCGTTAGATGGGGGTTCTTGATTTGAGCAAACGCAGGTAATGCTTTCCAATTTCTGTTAGGATTTTGAATAACAATCGAAGATTGGGTTTTGATAGGATTTCGATTTTAGGTTATTCTTGAAGGAATTAGGGATCCATATAAAAATGAGATTAGGAGAAGTAGAAACAGATGAAACTGAAAAGACATATTCTAAGCTGTTGAGAAGTGTTTGCTAAATGTATGATGAAATTTCTAGCAGTGGGTCATAGGGTGCAAC
This sequence comes from Papaver armeniacum, assembly GCA_023531295.1. Classification (NCBI taxonomy): domain Eukaryota; kingdom Viridiplantae; phylum Streptophyta; class Magnoliopsida; order Ranunculales; family Papaveraceae; genus Papaver; species Papaver armeniacum. The sequence continues at coordinate 163,728 of JAJJWW010003981.1, read as the reverse complement.
ACCTGACACTGTCAGTTGGGTTCCTTGAGGTATAGTGCTTCCTTTTTTACATAAATTAACTTTTCGTCTAGTTGCGGATATGAAAATTCACACCAAAACTAATCTTCATTGAATAGATTTACATAGTTACTTAGCCTTGTTGTACTTTGCTTCAACTTTGTACATAAGAAGTTTCTACTTACTCTTTCTCAAGGTTCTCTTGCACGCTCCTGGGCCTAGCACATTGTACCTTCAATCTCGTGAATTCTCGTCAACTGTGTAATTTAGTATTTCTGAAGCTGGAAATTAGGTTTACAAGAGGCTGCTTGCGGTCAATAGCATACTTACTCAAGATATCTCCTATTTTGGGAATTCTTAAACTCAAATCAACAGAGGTAACAACTCATCTAACTCTCTGTATTTGCTTTGCTGCACCATGTCTTTATGACAGTTCTCAATTTCTAAATTATAATACAACTTAAATGCTGTTAGAATTGCTGCACAAATCATCCAGAGTGTATGTTGAGATTGTCATCAATTAGTTCATCTTTCTTGTTTGTCGTCACTTCATTTTGTGTTTATGATAAACTATTGGTTTTTGTTACAACGTGATTTATCCTTTGCTTGGATATAATCGAATTTAGCAGACGTTGGAGATGATTGGGAAGGGGGATTCTCATTGACGTGCATGTTTTCTCACCTCAAGTTTGTCAAGATTAGAGAGGTGGAGGGATGTGATAATGAAATCAAATTTTTGAGGTTTTTGTTGAAAAACTCGGCGGTTTTGGAGACAATGAATCTCTTCTTTCGGTCTACTGGTGACTCACTTGATAATGGGAGACAATTAAGGCGATTCAAGAGGAATCTAAGAGTACTTCCAACAGCTTCTTCAAATATCCAAATGAACTTTATTTAAGAGTAATTCAGGTATCACAGGACAGGTATGTTACTTTCAACTTTTTGTGAGTCACAAATTTTTCTTTACGGAATCCAAAACTATATAACTTTTGCTCAGTAGATCACTCAAATTGGGACAGGTGTTACATCTTAAGCTAGATAGGAGATTGAATTCTTTTGAAGATCTTTTTAATCCATGAGATACTTAGAACCTTGGTGACTCTTCCTCTGTTCTAAACTGAACAAAAATTGGAATTAGTGTTTACTGGAATATATGGAACTGAGTTTTTAACAGCAACACGTTAGATCATGCTAAAGTTCTCAAGGACACCAGATATTTTATATTTTCTTATGATAAAACTGTGCACGATAGTGATGAACAATAGAAAATCACAGGTTAAGCAGTATGACAACGTTCTTTGAGCTTCTTTTTTGAATTATAAGATTCGCATTAGACTGAATTAGATTTCTCATAAAGGACTGACCGGAGGTGCAAAGTCTAGCTGTTTTTCGATTTTTCAGATGCTACAGATCTTACTGGTTGAAGCCATTGTTTTGGTTTAAATCCTCCAGCTTACTAGAGTTTTTTTTGGCAATGATTGCAAAGCTCTGGTTGTTTTTGTAAATAGAGCTGCTAGTTCCATTAGTTGGAGAAGTCTCTAGCTTTTCAGGGAGTGTGACGAACTTGCTGTCTACTAGATGCAGCAGAACAAATGGTTGTTGGCCAGGTCTCCCTAATTTTTGTGTAGATCCATGTATGAGGCTAGACCTGGCTGGTCTGTGGACAACTTTATGTGGGGTTTAATATAACAGCAGGTATAAAATTTCAATCTTCTTCTATGTATGATGATAAAAACTGATGAAAAAATTTTTAGTGTGACAGAATTCGTCTCAATTACAAGTCAATTATAACAAAGACACTACAATAGAGGTGAAAAAATAAAATAAAATAAATGGAATTACTAAAATCTCATGATGTATCTGTGACTTCTACTAGCTTAGAAGGATTTCAGAAAAGAAAGCTTAATACACAAATCTGAAAATAACAATATCATTTATTGGAAATTAACAAATTAACAATTTCATTTATAGTAGATCTGAAAACAACGAAACAGCTTAGAATCTTAATTTTTGATAACTACAGAACTCCAGCTATATCACCACAGAAAGGTTACACCAAGCATTTTCCTGTAACCCCTCATGTATTTTACTGGATGATCATGGGAAACAGGGAGGAAACTTATGGCGAATGTCTTAATTTTTTGAGAGGAGAAATCGTTATGCTGATGACAAGTTGTTGTACCTGATGCTGGGCTACGAATGCGCGATTGTCTTAATTTTTTGAGAGGAGAAATCGTTATGCTGATGACAAGTTGTTGTACCTGATGCTGCTGTTGAAGAATCGGCTACGAAATTGTTTGCGTTTGTGTTTCGGATCATGATTATGAACATATATAGATCTACAAATAAGAGATATCTGTTGGTGGCTGTTGAGTTTTAGGGATAGGGTTTGTATTCTAGATGAATAGATTTGAGGGACAACTATTCTTCTTATATGGCTGGAGAAATCTACCTTTGTTTAGGGTTTGTGTCTTTGGTTTTAGTCTCCTCACCGCAGTTGCTCTAACGGATGGTATCCGTTTCATAACTGACAGTATTCGCTATCCAAATGGATAGACGGCTTGATTTTGTGCTGCGATGGGCTGGCTTATCACAAACGTTTGAAACATAGCAGCGGCCGAAGTTGTATCGCATTTGAAACACAGGCATCCAGACTTTTATCATCCAAATGGCAAATGTGAACATGAGATATGGTACGAAAATCTTCAAAATGATTTTAAATTGCCATACCATTTTAAAATGTTTTAGCATGTTTTAGCAAAATTTAAATGGTAGAGCAGCTCCTCTACACCAACCTAGGTCAGATTCAGGTCCTCAAACTTATGTCAACTCCAACTCAAGAGGACATGGTCTAACTATTGGGCGTCCTGGTTATCCTAAACCAGGTTCAGCACCATTTGCTGGGAATTATGGGGATCAAAACAGAAACAGAAACAGTCCACAATGGAAGGCAGAGCTCAAGGCTCTTTCCACAATAGTTCTCGCCCATTGCAGCCAACATACCAGCAACCGCCGTCGATGTACACGAACAGAGGGCCCGTAGCTAATAATGAAGCTCCTGCAAGAATAATCCCCATAGCGGCTCTGAATCCATATCTGAGCAGGTGGACAATTAAGGCCAGGGTAACATCAAAGAAGGAACTGAGGCGTTATAAAAATGACGGGAGAGGGAAAAGTGTTTTCATTTGATCTGCTTGATTCTGATGGTGGAGAAATACAGGTAACAGGCTTCAATGCAGTAGCAGATCAATTTTATGATCGGATTGATGCTGGAAAAGTGTATTTGATATCGAGGGGATCATTAAAACCAGCTTCCGAGACCTTCAATCATCTTCAAAATGAGTACGAGATCACATTAGAAAATCTTCAAAATGAGTTAACATGAGATAGGGTTTGTGTTTGTATATGATCTAACGGATGGTATCTGTTTCATAACTGACAGTATTCGCTATCCAAATGGATGTTTCATAGACGGCTTGATTTTGTGCTGCGATGGGCATGGGCTGGCTTACATTTGAAACATAGCCAGTGGCCGAAGTTGTATTGCATTTGAAACAGGCATCCTGATTTTTATCATCCAAATGTGAACATGAAAAATGTTACGAAAATCTTCAAATGATTTTCAATTGCCATACCATTAACTTGACATAGGTCAAAAATAATAATAAGAAGAAGAATCACAGGGGGCATTAGAAATTAAAACCATGATAAAAAGACCAAATCAACTTTAGCTAGGCCTAAGACAACGATCGAGGATCAATAAATTTATCACAAAATTGGTTAAAAAGACCAAATCAACAATTTCTGGGTGAAAAATGCATGTAAAATTTGATACTGTTTAAATGGACGAGAATGTAAAAATAGCCAGGGATGTAAAACAGTTTCACCCTACCCATTTTTAAATACTTTTTCTTATTTTTAATTTATATCATCCAGTTTCATCCTCGCTCTTTTTTAAGTTTAAGCTAGGATGAATCCAGTTTCATTCTTGCTATTTTTTTGGTGTTCATTTCACCCATACTAATTTTTATTCGTCCATTAGAACCAGGTTTTAAAAATATTTGGACAAATGACCCATTTTCCGTAAATTTATTACAAACATTTGAGACATCAAACTGGGCAGGCTAGCTGCTGGATTGAACTGCATTCTAACTGCAACCAAAAGATATTTCTTCTCACATGATCAAGCTCCGAACATGTGCATCCATTCACAATACAGCTACAACATAGTGCACACAACATATCTTATACTTCGCAGGAAACACAACTTTCTGTTTCCTCTCCGAAATTCTGGGAGCTCTTCCAATGGCGATTTTTTCATCTGAGATCTCAGCCTCCTTCTCGTATCAATCCTTTGTGATTGATTCAGTTTAGGAGTGTGCTAACTGAACTTCTCCGCCGTCCAAGGACTGATCTATGATCCTTTCCCTTGGGGCCGGGATTTATTGGTCAGTAGTCTCAATCGCCATTGTTTTTTTCCTTTGATTATATTTTTTTTTCTTCCTGTTTTCATTTATTTCAAGTATAATCAGATGACGTTCTCTTCAACAATAATTCTGGAATCCAAATCTTTTGAGCTTTCCTGGAGCATCAAAGGAAAAACAAAAGATCTGAAGGTTTTGGAGAGATATAAGGGTAACAGTAACTGGATTTTTATCCCTTATGATGCTATTAATTGGATTTCTGCTACTACAAAGGAGGCAGCAAGGACTACAATGAATAAAAAACGTTCATGAAGGTTTCATCAGGTTGTACTTCTGGTTGAGATGCTTTCAAACAAGTTTGGGAATTATTTGAAGATCACAAGAACTGATGCGGATTCAAAACAGAGATTTATTTGTATCCCTAGAGGCAATGATGCTTCTATTTGGATTTCTTTTTGGGGGTATGTTTCTTCACCAGATATCATATCGAATAAGATTAACTCTTCACAGGAAGCTTCGTCTGCAGGAAATCCACAAGTTTCTCAAGATGCTGCAGCTGCTGTTTCTTCTACGAAGAATGATTATTGTGCCTTAGGTATTACAGTGAGGATACATAATGCGCATATTGGTTGGAATAAGATTACTACTGGTCTTTCTAAGCATTTTGGTTGGCTTCATAAGCCAAATCTGAAGAACATTAATGGGAAAATTGCGATGTTTCTAACGAGTTCATTGGATGTTTATAAAACCTTTGCTAACCAGTATGATTTAAAGATTGGTAAATCAAGTTTATCTCTAAGCCAGTGGAAACAAGAGGATTCTTTTATCAAGTGTTTCAACTCTTCTGGAGACCATCATTGGATTGGAATTAGAGGTTTGCATTTGGATTGGTGGAATTTAAATGACATTCAATCTGCATGTAATTCATGGGCCAAAGTTATTTCTCTTAATTATTCGACTGTTTCTTTTTCGAAGTTAAACAGTTGTAAGGTTGAAGTTCTCTGTAACTTGAGTAAAATCCCTGTAGCTATTAACTTTAGAGGCATTTGGCTAAGCATTGAGTGGATACAAGAGATTGCGGTAGTTCAAGATCATCAAGCTATTACCAGACCTAAACTAAGATCGACAATTGTTATGGTGGATGATAATGGTCAACAGATCATGAATCATTCTCAACGATCTAAGGAGTCAGTTTCGCAATCACAAGGTTCTGTTTCAAACAGAAACTCTGGTATTCCACCTTATTTCTCGTCGGTGAATATTCCCCAAGATTCAAATTCAAATTTACCTGGTATTTCGGCGGTAAATGAGTCACAAGGGAAAGTATATTCACAACCAGATACTAGGAAGGGGGGCTTTCAAATTACTCCTTCCAAGGATTTGGTTATGGCAACGGTTTCAGATTCGGGTTATTTGGATACAACTTATCCATGGATTACCGTTAGAAGAAAGAATAGGACATGTAGCGGTCATTATTTGGGTAGGATGTCTCCCTATGAATTCAAATACGACTTCGGATTTCGGTCCGGATAGGCCTGCCCAAGACCAATACACTCAGCATCGGATCATTATATGGGCTTGATGGGGGGGGGGGGGGGGGGACTTAATTGCTGATTCGAATTCAGAGTTTCTTGTCAGCTCCGCCCATGTTTCAAACGCTGAGTCAGAATGGAATCGGAAAAACCAACTCAGACAATGCTGTCTCGCGTGCGTGTAAACCATACATGTCTAGAGTTAATGGTTCTTAGTTTTATTTTGGGTCCCTATCATTATTATCAGCACGATCAGCTAGCCCTTTGAATAATTCAAATTCTCAGGTGTTAGTTTCCACTCATGTGTCTCACACAAATGTGGCTGTAAGAGCCGTTGATAATTCAATACCCACTGCTTCACAGGACTTTGAAATTCAAAAAATGGTAGATTTTCATGTCTCTTTCAATAAGTAGTTGGGGATTAATTGTGATAACCCAATTTCAAGATCGATCTGTAAAGATCTTCTGCTGCGTCTAAAACAATCAGAAGAAGCTAATTCATCATCTATGCAAGAAGATCTCGATGTCATGGGGGATTTTGATTCAAATGAGGATTTGATTGTTGAAGCAAAAGGACCTTCAAACTCTTCAGCTGCAGTGGGGACTATTGAGGTATGTGATGGATCTTAAAATTATGACTTGGAATATTAGGGGTCTTCACGATGATTTAAAAGTTCAAGCAGTAAGAAACGCTATTAGGAAAAATAGAGTTTCTCTTTGTGCTATACAAGAATCGAAAATTGAGTGTGTCACTGATTCGTTAGTGCGTTCATTATGGGGTAGTAACAATTGTGAATATGTTGTTCTGCCATCTAATGAAAGGTCTGGAAGTATAATTGTTCTTTGGAATGGTGGGGATTTCATGGAGTAAACTTTATTGGGTGCTTTTTCTCTAACTATTAGATTCTGTAATGTGAAAGATGGTTTTGTTTGGCTCTTCACATCTGTTTATGGAGCTTCTGATCCTTCAGATTATGCTCAATTTTGGAAAGAAATTGCTGATATTAGAACAATTATGCATGAGACGTGGTGCATAGGTGGATACTGGAATGGCATTCTCACTCAGTCGGAGAGAAATAGAGATGGTGGAAGGTTAATTAATAGAAGAAAGTTCAGAAATTTCTTGAATACACAAAATCTAATGGATCAGCCTATGGATGGGGGTCGATTTACTTGGTATAATCTCCAAAATCCACCTCTACTTTCAAGATTAGATAGGCTTGTTGTGTCTCTAGATTGGGAAGATAGATGTCCTGCATTACTTCAGTCAAAAATGAAAAGGCCAATTTCTGACCATGCACCAGTAATGTTAAGCTGTAATGAAGGTATTACTATCAAATCTCCATTTAGATTTGAAAATTATTTTTTGAATCACCCTGATTTCCTGAATTTTTTTAAAATCTGGTGGAACAATCTTACTTTTTATGGTAAACCAAGTTTTGTGTTGGCAAATAAGCTGCAAGGCCTTAAATTTTTCATTAAAAAATGGGGCAGGGAGAATTTTGGATCTCTACAAGCTGAAGTTGATAGGCTTGAAGATCTTATTGATGTCATGGATAGTTTGGAGGAGATAAATACTTTATCTAATGAAGAATTTGTGGAAAGAAGAGATTTCAGAATTAAGCATAAGTCTGCTTCTTTAAACTTGGCAAAGAAATGGCATGCTAGATCAAAGGGTCAGTGGTTAGCTGATGGAGAAATGAATTCTTCTTTTTTTTTCACAAAAATGCTTCTTGTAGATACAGGGCCAATGGAATTAGCTCTCTGATCATTGATGATGCTATGAATCATGACAAGGATGCTATTAATGCAGAAGCAAAGAGGTTCTACACTGAATTGTTTGTTGAACATACACCATTAAGGCCTGCTTTTGTAGACTCAAGACAGTTCACAGATGGGATTTTAATTGCTTCTGAGCTGATTGATTCTAGAGAAAGAATGAACATTCCAGGTTTAATTGTTAAAGTGGGTATGCAAAAAGATTTTGACAATGTAAATTGGAATTGTCTGGATTATACTTTGAGAAGGTTTCGTTTTGGTAATTTATGGAGGAAATGGATTCATTGGTGTATTTAAACTGTAAGATTTGTTATTTCTTTGAATGGTTCTTGCTCTACTCTGTTTAGAAGTGGTAAAGGAGTTAGGCGGGGAGATCTCATTTCTCCATATTTATTCATTTTGGTGGTGGAAATAATTTCTTTAATGATTAAGAGAGCAGCTGATTTGAAACTTCTTCAAGGATTTAAACCAACAAATGAAGGCATAAAAATAAATCACCTGCAATTTGTTGATGATCTTATAGTTTTCCTAGATGACAGTGAGGAGCAAGTAACTAATCTTAAGAATCTTCTTATTGGTTTTGAGATAGTTTTTGGGTTAAAGGTGAATTTCAGCAAGAGTGCGCTGGTGGTAGTTGGGAATGCACAATTTTCAGATTCTAGTGCCTTAATTTTTGGCTGTCCTAAAGCTCAATTTCCTTTAAACTATTTAGGCATTCCTTTGGGCAGTAAATCAAAGTTTGTCACTGTTTGGGAATCAATTCTGCATAAATTTTAACAAAGACTTGGCACATGGCAGAGAAGATACTTGACTAAAGGAGGAAGGTTAATGCTCATACAAGGTGTGTTATCTAGTCTTCCCATTTACTATTTATCTCTTTTTCAATAGAAAAGCAAATGGTATCTATAATGAGGAAGTTCTTATGGGGATCATCTGATTCTAACAAAAAAAAGAAGTTGGGTGGGATGGAAAACAATTAACTTGCCAAAAGAAAGAGGGGTAGGCATTAAGAAGCTGAGACTTATGAACAGAGCATTACATGCTAAATGGTGTTGGAGATATGGGAAAGAAAAGAAAGCTCTATGGAGGTCAATCATTCATCAAAAATTTGGTGGGCATGCTGATGCTTTGCTGCCAAATGATTGTTCTAAACCTGTAGGAAAAAGTCTCGTGGTGCAGGATATTAAAATCTAAGCCAATTGTGCAGAAAAATTCAAAAGTGATTGTTAACAGTGGCAATAGAGTGCTATTCTGGTTGGACGAATAGGTAGGGAATTACAATCTGGCGTATCTGTTTTCTACTCTCTATAGGCTTTCAAGAAACAAATATGCAACCATTTGTGAAATGGTGGAAGTCACTGAGGGTAATCAAGCTTGGAACCTTAATTTATCCAGGGTGCTCAGAAATGATGAAGTAGATATGGTGGCAAATCTTCTTCAGCTCATAAGAAACCCTGACATAGCAGAGAATGGTGATGACACTATAATATGGATTCACTGGGAATACTTTCTCAGTAAAATCCTGTTATTTTGCTTTAGAAGATGAAGGTTTTCTTAGATTTCCTTACAAGAGTCTTTGGAATCCAAGAATTCCAACGAATGTTATATTCTTTACTTGGTGTTTTGTGTTATAATGTTGCTCCTACTCTTGATTCTATCGAAACTCCATTGTGATTAATGCCTGCATATTGTGCAAGAAAGCTCCGAAACAAATACTCATTTGTTTCTTCATTGTGAGGTGACAGTAAGTCAGGAATTTCTTTTTTAACGACTTCAAGACACAATGGGTTTTTGGTATCGATGTAAGATCTACTTTGTGAGAATGGTACAGAAAAAAAGGGATCTCATTAAAAAGAAGGTTATGGGGTTTAATCCCTTTTGCTATTTGGTGGACAGTATGGAATGAGCGCAACAGAAGAACTTTTCAAGGAGTTTACAAAAGTTACGATTTACTGTTGCAAGAAGTGAAGATTCTGTTGTATAACTGGTCTATGGGTACAGATACATTTGAGAATGCATCTCTTAATATGGTCTTGTATAACTGAGAGGGTGTTTTAGGGTCTCAATAACCTCCTTTTTTTTCTTTTCTTTAGTTTTCATTTTTTTTCAGCTAAACTTGAGAGTTTGTAGTTTCTATTTTCTCAACAACTTTGCCATTGTTTTGTGGTAATACTGTTTTTTCTCTATCAATATATTATCCTTCTTAGAGTCAAAAAATAAAATAAAATAAATAAATAAATAATAGTGCACACAACGTAAAAAAACAAAACCAAAACAACAATTTATGATTGAACAATATTGCTAAGATGGTTGTGTATTATTTACTAGTACGACCGTTACCACGGTGGAAAGGCCGACCGAAGAAGAATCAAGATGGGGTTTGTGTATGATTACTTTTGTCCCGTTTCGGAAAAGTGATACTTTCGCCCCGTTTAGAAAAGTGATACTTTCGCCCGTTTCCGAAAAAGTGACACTTTCTCCCGTTTCGAAAAAGTGATACTTTCGTCCCGTTTCAGAAAAAGTGATATTTTCACCTCGTTTCGGAAAAAGTGATACTTTCTCCCCGTTTTGGAAAAAGTGATTCTTTCGCCCTGTTTCGGAAAAAGTGATGCTTTCTCCCCGTTTTGAAAAAGTGATACTTTCGCCCCATTTCAGAAAAAGTGATCACTTTTTCTGAAACGGGACGAAAGTATCACTTTTTCCGAAACGGGGAGAAAGTGTCACTTTTTCGGAAACGGGGCGAAAGTATCACTTTTTCTGAAACGGGGTGAAAGTATCACTTTTTCTGAAACGGAAAATTAGTCGATCCATAAATCAAAATATGGTTGCATGATGTGTTATGCATCCTTTGTGGTGGTTTGCATAATGGCTATGCATTCAATTTTCTAGAATTGTGCCTAAAATGAAAGTATCATTTTTCTTGAAACGGAGGGAGTACATCGTTTTATTAATTGCAACGGAAAATTAGTTGATGCATAAACCAAAATTTTGCTACATAAAGTATTATGTATCCTTTGTGGTGGTTTGCATAATGGATATACATTTAATTTTCTAAAATTGTGCCTAAAATGATAAATACCTCCGAATTTTTCGCAAAAACTTTAAATTTAATATTCTTGTTTGTACTTGTTGCGTAGAGTTTTTTATAATCTTTCCAACGAGATAAAATTTGTAAAATTCCAAGGCACGGATTTTTAGATATGTTATATTAAAGTTTGGTTGCCAATTATACCCCCGAAAAGATAGGATACATAAGGAGTTATAGTAATTGGACTAAAAGGGAGGGACATTTTTGGTTTTTCGGCCCTAACCATTTTCAATCTTTTTGTGGTAATTGATCACTTAGATTTTACAAAAAAGTGGCCATATAAAGGTCCTCCCTCGCTTCGCTCGGTCGGCCCAACTAAGGACAATTAGTGAGCTACGAATTGACTAGCTTACCTACCGTAATTAAAGGCTTGTTTAGTGACGTTTACGAAACAGAGGCAGGTATCTGTGTTATCTCTGCCGAAGATTTGACAACTGATAATATCAATACAATTTGGCGTTGTCACATGTGCGTAATGCATTTACCAGTAATTTTTTTTGATTCTTAGGCCTATTCCTATGGGTATGGCAAAAAAATGTTGTTTGGCATACCAGGTGGCATGTCAAACGAGTTGCGCCATTATGGGAAAACCACTGAGCGACAGAGTTTCTAGCGGTCGATATTTTCAATAACGCCAGCGATATTATGAATATCGTTCGATGTTAACTCTAGCGCCAACGACTAGTTCTTTATCGCTATAAATAGGTAATTTTCAAACTCAGAAGTTACCTCAAAAAATTTTACACAAATTTTTTTCTCTAATTCTCTCTTTCTTGATCTAAAGAAATAGGTAAGAAGTAAAGAAGTCTTCAAGTTTTGGATATTAACCAAGTCAAAACCGCAACTAAATCAAAGCAAAGGCAAAGAAAAGTTCAAGGCAAGGAAAATCAAAACAAAACAAATTTGAAGCCAAAGAAGAAGATAAACAAAGGAAATTCTGTTCATGAGCATATTGATTGGAAGTTTTGTGAAATGAAGAAGATTAACAAGATGAAGAACATTGTCCAAATTTTTTATTTTTGAAATCTTTCCAATTATTGTCTAGTTTTATGTTTTGTAAAATGATTATTAATATTTATATCAAAATTTAATGAATTTGAAAATTTAACGAATATTTTTTGAAAATTAATATTAATTCTATTCTTAATCCACTCTTACAATTAATAATTTAAACAAATATTAAAACTTAATACTTAGACAATTAATAAATTAAAACATAAGAACTTAAGTGGAGAATTGAGAAATTACAACATAAATGTTGGACAATATTTGGGCAAATATCTTAAAATCTCAAAACAACTTACAAAATGGATTTTTTCCATAGATCATGCGACGATATTCTGCACGACACCTTTGTTGAAGTTCCATCATGGTTTCACCACTTCTCAAGTTTGGTCCTTCTTGCCGAATTAAAGCAACATACCTAGTAACTTCCTGCTTAATTATAGTGAAGCGCTGAATCAACTCTGAAACATCACGATTGTAGAGGTTCATTGTTTGTTCTTGAAATTTCCCAAAAATCCTTTGCCACAATGTTTGGGGATGAAATGCTTCCACAGTAAAATAAATATAATTCCTACAAATACATTCATCTTCCGCAGTAGTGAGTTTGGGTTTTCGCCACATAAATTGACGTCTGCTAATTTGACTTCTCCTAATTTTACTTTCCACATTGGCACGATTAACAACTCTTTGATTTTCGGCAGCACGTTTGTTTGCTACGTACTCAGCGAACTCAGCCATGTTCATATTATCAGCCATGCTCTCTGGGGAATTGGAAGAGTGATGAGAAAATCTAGAGAGATTTAGAAATTCTGGTGTGAGTTAAAATGAGTTTAAAATTAGGTATTTATAGAGGGAAAAAATAGTAGCCGTTGGATGAAGATCTGATAAGCGTTGATCAGATCACCGAGCGATAGATTGACCAGCGATGGCACTTTAATGACCAGCGAGCGCTGGATTGACCATCGGGTGATGTACACTCTTTCGCTCGCTGGAAAGTCTGTCGTGTATGCCTATATGTTATTCCTGACATATGCATATGAGTTTGGCAGTTTGGCATACTCATAATGGGTGCATATATGCCAAATATATGAGTTTGGCATGTGCATAAGAATGGGCCTTAGATTCATCTTTTACTTGGACCTTGACATGCGTCATTCCTCCCACTTTTCAAATCCCAAAACATTTATGACAATACGACGACTTGTGCATATGGTTATGGTGAGTGGCGCAAAACCAACAGTCACTGCTCTCGATTTTTTTTCACCGGAAAAAGTTTATATTAAACCTAGCCAAATTGGGGTATACCCATATTAATTGGGTATATCTAATAAAACAAAACCTGGATCATTATGAAGTAAAACACAACACCCTTAACCATTTATTTTTAAAATGGTTAATCTATCATTGCTTAATTAACACTAATATTGTGTTTAGGTTAGTTAATTAGTTGGATTAAAATTCTCAAATTAGGTATTGTTTGGAATGAACTTATGAATCATGCATGTGTTATGATTTTTGAGAATCATTTTTTTTTTTTTTTTGAGATTTTTTTTTTGTAACGGAAATGAAACCACACTAGCCAAACACTTCTACGAAGGGATTGTAAGACTGCTGAGTGATTTCATACTCAAAATTACAGAAGGAATCAACACTTTCAGTTTTGAAAGTATGAAAAGTCGGCAAGGTCAACAAAAAAATACTCTGCCGACTATAGGATTTTTGACATACAGAGAAATGTGTTACAAATGCATGATTAGTCGGCAAGGTATTAATTTCATAACCTGCCGACTAAACTATAGTCGTCAAGGTATAAGGATGAATAACGTGACGACCCTGTAAATGCTAATTTCAAAGATGAAAGTCGTCACAATATTCAACCTAGGAAGATGTCGACTAATACTAGTCGGCAAGGTCGACAAAAAAATTACCTGCCGACTAATACCAATCGGCAAGGTCGACAAAAAAATAAACACTGCCGACTGATGATAGAAATGTGGAATCATACGGGATTTTGGGTATGATTTTGTACTCAATCTCAAATCGGGTATGTATGAGATTGGGTACAAAATCATACCCAATCTCAAAACCCGTACAACCAAATTCATTTTCAATTTGTTTTTTTTTTTAATTTGATTTCATCACATAAACTTTGAGTTTTGAATGATTTTGAAGTTGATGGATTTTAGTCGGCATGATTTTTTTTTCCTGTAATTCATGTATTAATAGTCTGGGAAAATTGTTCTTTTGACACGTTTTAAACATCCCTTAGTACACTATGTTGAATGGGTTTAAATTTAGTATACCCCAATTAATTTGGGTATACCCCAATCTCGTCAGCATATTAAAGAGAAAAAATAGCCAAGCCAAATATATAGATATTCCTTGCGTTCTCATTATAGCCTCCTAATAAGACAATGATTTGCTTAATTAAAACAATGACCTCGGCTGAGGTTTTGTGGCGTTCACCTCAAATTATGATTTTTTTTCTTTCCATAACATCCACATCATAGCAAAGTGAAGAATATCCTGAGAGCAACCAGAGTGGTCGATTAAAACCAAAAATTTGGTCTAAAATCCAGACACTACGGAGAGGAGTAAAGAGCAAATACCAGACTAAAACCAAAAACCAAACTATATTTGGTCTTTGGTTTGGTCTTTGATCGGGCGAAGTTTAAAGGTTGCGCCTGGTGGGGCGAAGATTAAAGTTACGCCCGAATTTAAAAATTTCTGAAGCCCGAATTAAAGTTACGCTGCTAATGGGGTACCATTTAGGGCGGTACATTAATCCAATGCTTGGAGTTGTTTTACGTATCGTGGATTTTGGTACACACTAAACAAACTATTAATCTAGTACACAATAGAGTGTCAATTTGGCTTTGGTTTGAATTATATGCTCAACCATTTGTGCCATGGATACTGCTTTCTTTCGTAATTTATTTGTGAAACATAATTCTGATGAATAACAAGGCGTACCACCGTAACCGTGAGTTAATAGCTTTTTCACAAATTTTTGAAACAGGGAAATGAGCAGCTGCTAGCCATATATGCATTCTAATTGCAATCAACACACATTTGTTTTTACAGGATTAGGGATTTGTACATGTGCATCCATCCAAAATTCAGCTTCGAACAAGTGATGCACGCAAAGAAAAGTACGAGTAAAACCGAGATAAAAGTCATGGTTTTTAAGCAAAAGGATCATCGTTTATGACTAAAATGAAAGAGGTGTCGCATGCCGCACAGGATCAGTGGAGGAGCCTGGGTTGACTAACTCTGGCTCTAGCCCCTTTCAACACGAGTTAACTTAAGCTGCTTGTCCTTTCAAGGATGAATTACGGTCAGTACTTGATCCCTTTAGAGTAGGAAAGGGTACGTCGACAGCCGCAATGAGTTGCATCATTGTCGGTCCCACACTCTTTTGCTCATATCATCTAGTTGCGAGATGATTGCGGCATATTGGCCTCTCATATCATCTGGCTCGGCATTGCGGTGCAAGATATGATTGTGGCCATACTTGATGAGGCAAGTTTAATTTCTATCGTTGGATGCTCATACTTCCTATCAATATGTTCGACGTAGGCATGCGCATCAATAGCGCATTGGGCATATGGCCAAGACAGTAAGCTAATCGGTAAGCGAAGTAATAAAATGACTATAGGATTGGAATGACCTGTATGCAAGTTCATGGCATGTCTTATGCCTGGACAGTATTTGCATTGGCCATAGCCTTTAAGGCTTCATACCCTTGTTTTGTGGTAAGTTGGAACAGTGTGAAAGTTAAGTTAGCTGCTGCATCATGCTTGGATATGCAAATGAACGTGTATTTTCTTAGTTTTAAGACCATGTCAGTAGCATCAAAGAGGCACATCGAGAAAGTTATGGTATGCGCACGTTAGGCGTAATTTTCCGATGTGTCCCAATTGGTCATGGATTACTGTTTTCAAAGGGACTTCAAACCTTGCAGGGGGTTTATTGATGAAGATTGGGCAGGCTCTCCATATAGCAGAAGGTCGACAAGTGGGTTCTGTATTTTCTTTTACCATAATCATGTCTTTTGGAGTGCCAAGAAACAATCTACTGTTGCAAGATCTAGTATTGAAGCACAGTACATGGCTCTTACTAGTATGGCTCCTACTAGTACTGCTACTAAAGTTATTTGTCATATTGCTTCAGGACTTGTATGTTTTTCTACTAGTAGCGCCTACTATACATTGTGACAACATTAGCAGTCTCCTCCTCCTTGCTTCAAATCTTGTATTCCATAGCAAAATGAAGCATATGGCACTTGATTTTCACTTTGTCAGAAAGCTTGTACAGACTGAGTCTCTCAATGTTACGTACATCTTTACTGTTGTTTACTGTTGAAAAGATTGCTGGTATACTCAATAAATGCCTTCGTGGACCCAGATTTCAAATGCACAAGGACAAACTTAGTCAAAGATTGTGAAATTATATCTGTTATATTCACCGTTAGTTGAGTATAGATACTCTATGTCAGTTGTGTTCAAACATTTTGTGAGACATCAAATCCTCTACCTATCAAATAATTTTTGCAATTCTTAAATTTCGTCTACATATTTAACCGGGATAATAGGCACCTAAGACAAAATAGGGTCATTTTGTAAATATCAATATATTTTTCTAAATGGCTAATATATTGTTTAATTAACACTAAAAAATCGATTAGCTTAATTAATTGAGTTTAGATTGATTAATTGAGATTAAAACTTATGAATTGAAATTTTGTTTTTGATTGAACTTATTTGGGAAGATTTTTTATGAAAAAATTTGTTTTGAGAAAATCTTTTGCAACGTTGCACACGACCCAAACACTTCTAAAAAGGGGATTGCAATCATACTCAAAATTAGATCAAAAATCAACACTTTTGTGAGACAAGGTTGACGAATGAAGAGAAACATAATCTTCTCTACCTATCAAATAATTTTTGCTTCAAAAATACCGTAAATGATTCTTAGTTGATAAGGTATTTAAAAAATACCCTTCGTTTTTGGCCTACATATTTAAAATACCCTGCGTTTAAAAAAAACCATGCTGCATTGATTTATGCATAAAGAAAAAACCATAATTTTCGATTTCTAACCTAATATAACAATCAAATCACACAACACAATGATGGGTTTGAGTTTAAACATCATTTATAGTTTGGTTTTGAGGAGTCAACGATCAAAGTTCAAGATTTTCGATGTAAAAATGGAAGAAGATGAAGGGGAAGAGCGGTTTAGAGAAGAAGAGATTAGAAATTATAGTTTTTTAATTTTTAATTTTAGGGTTTAATTTTAAGTTAATTAGTTCAAGGGTATTGAAGTAAAATCAACAAAACCCCAATTAGTTTGATCTAACTATTTTTTGTAATTTCTAAAGAAACCTATTAAACTCCAAATATTTGGTTTTGAGGGCTCACAAGATGAAAAATCCGGTATGAAATTTAATCATATCTAACTATTTTTTTGTAATCTTTTCCATTTATAAAATTAAATTTATTATCTTTTCTTTCTCTTTTCGTTCATAAATCATGATGAAGATGATGATCATATACAAAAAACTAAATCTATTGTCTTCTCATTCTCTTTTCATTCATAAGTCATAATGAAGATGATGATCATAAAAAAAAAACCTATTATTTTTCTTCCTCTTTTCTTCTTCTCCGTCGTGATGAAGATGACGATCATAAATAGAAAAAATTAAGAAAACCCATCACTTATTTTTGCAAAAAACAGTTTCAGTACTGTCTACGGTTGGGAAAATTCATACTTCCCAACCGTAGAGCATTGATCTGATTGGGAAATTCAAACTTGTTTTTTCAAAAACCCAATTCGATCGATTCCGCTTATCCATGCATTGAAACCAATTAAATAAGATGGGTTTTTGATTTTTACCTTATTGAAGTTGTTGCGGGTGGATTAAATGGTGTTAATCGATAATTAATTATTTTGAGAATTGACGATTAATCGAAGAAATAAGCGATGGAGGTGATGGGGAAGAAGAAAATGGAAGAATTAAAGGAGAGGAATGAAAACAAATTAGTTTTAGGTTTTCAATATTTAATAGGTTAAGGGTATTTTAGTATTTTTCTTATGAATTAGGTCCCCTTATCTTCATTGTAGGATATTTGAATACTTAGGAGCCCTCATAACTCTTTTCTTGGAGCCCCTATAATAGGTTTCTTTCTAAAAGGTAGAGGGGCGGCAACCTAATAAGACAAAAAAGGTCATTACAAGGTAATTCAAGTGCCCCTTATCAAAGAAAATCTAGAAATGACTAATTAGCCCTTATTGTTAATAATCAAGATTAGTAATGATAATCAAGATTAGTGTTGATAATTAATTTTCACTTATTATAACTCTAAAATCAGATTTTTAGAATTATAAAAAAAAAAAAAAAAAACTAGAGGAGAAGAAAAAGAAAACTTATGTGATATTTGTGAAACCCTAGATTTTGATTCAATCAACCAAAATGAGTGATTCCAGTGACCCGATATACTTCTAAATTAGTTCCCATTAGCTTTTTCTCGCTCAAAATTATCTAAATTACATAACAAAATCAAAACTTTTGAATTTTCAGAAGAACTTACTGTTGCAATTTTGCTCGTGACCAACCATAACTCTTAGTTACGGTTCGTAAGTTATCGAATACCAACCGTAACTGGTTAAATTTTAGGAAGATCCATTCGTAAAACCATTTACGGTTGGTAATTAAATTTGGACAACAACCGTAACTAAATTACGGTTGGTAACTAATGAATCGAGACCAACCGTAACTACCCTACGGTTGGTATGTCAACTTAACTTTTGAACCGTAAATCATTATTTGATAAATTCTTAAGACACAGGATTATTTACGGTTGGTATGGTTGTTTGAGTAACAAACCGTAACTCAATTACGGTTGATAAATACGATGCAAATAAAAACCGTAATTGAACATATTCTCAAAACTAAGAACTTACGGTTGGTATTTGATTTTAAACCAACCGTAACATCAACCCAATCTACAGTTACGGTTCGTATTTGAGTTATTACCAACCGTAACTCACATGCAACCAGAAATTTCAATTTCAATTTTCATACAAAACCCTAATTTTTGATACAAAATTAACTTAAATCCAACACGATAAACTAAACCCTAACTGGGTTTTTCCAAACATTTTTCAAATCGTCGATTAATCGAAGACGATGAAATTTTCGGTTTTAATGGAGGTTACGGTTGATGGAGGAGAAGAGAAGATGAAGAAGAAGATGAAAAAAAAAAACTGATTTGATTTTTTCTGATTCATTAGGTTTAAAAAAATTGATTTGATTTTGGTTGATTTAAGGTGAAAAGGGTAATCTAGTCAATCTACACCCCTATAGGACACCCCCTAACCAATAAGAGGGACATTGCTATCACACTTGCCGCCCCTATACCAAGACTGTTTCTAAATTAGGCGTGTTTTAATACCCCGCTAATTGAGAAAGAAGCCTATTATAAGGCTCCAAGCTTTTGGTTTTGAGGGCTTTTATTAGGGGTGTTCATGGTTACTGGTTAACCGAGAAACCGAACCAAACCAAACCGATTAGGGGGAAACCGAACCGAACCATTAACTAATGGTTTTTGTTTAGAAAAGATGAAAACCGAGATTAATGGTTTGGTTTTGGTATGATAGAGAAACCGAATCAATAACCAATGGTTAACCGAATATTGATAAAAAATAAAAATCATTGATTAAATTTTCATTAGAGATGTCACTGCCATTAGTTAAATCTTCTTTTGATCTCTAGATTTAGAGTAAGCTTTAACTACTCTTGATATTATTTTTATTTATTTTTTGTCTGTAAATTTTTGTAAACCAATACTATTTTTTTCTGTAAATTAGTGTAATTTTTTTTTTTTGGTTTGACATAATTATTGGTTAACCAAAAACCACTTTGAAAAACCGAAACCTACTGAACCATTTGGAAACCTAACCAATGGTTAATGGATTGTTTTGGTTTCAATTTTTAGAAACCGAGTATTGGTTTCGGTTTTGGTTTGGCTTGAAACCGAACCAAAACCGACCATGAACACCCCTAGCTCTTATAGATTCAAATGCTCGTGGATGAGGGGATATTTTATCCATAAAAAAAAAAAATACAAAATATCCTTTGATTATATCAGTTATTATTACCTTATTACCCTTGAATAGTTAACCTAAATCTAATTAAAAGACAAAAACTAAACCTAAACCTAATCAATATGCCTCTTCTTCACCATCGTCACTTCTCCTTCTTCTTCTTCCTTTTTTTTTTTTTTTTTTCTTTTTGTTCTTCAACGACGATTAATCATCGATTCTCCGCAAGTAATTACTTCAATTAGGTAAGAATAAAAAACCCATCCTTTTTTGTTGCTTTTTGATCGCATAAACAGGTTAGATTTGATCAAATTAGGGATTTTGAAATAGTTTCAGATTTACATACGGTTGGGAAAACTAATATTTCCCAACCGTAAGTCAATTATATGGTTGGGACGTGTGAACTTCCAACCGTATATGATAGTTACTGTTGGGAAAATATGAACTCCCAACCGTATTTGAACCTGGGTTTTTATACGGTTGGGAATTCCAACCGTATATGGTAGTTAACCCTGAACCCTGAACCCTGAAAATTTAAAGACTCCCAACCGTATGTTAAATTTTTTTAAAAAATGATTTTGATTTTCAAACCCTAACTATAACTTAGTCTAACCTAATCACTAATCATACTTAATTTAGTTGATCTAATCATTAGCACTCACTAATGGAGAATATTATAGCTATTAGCAAAATAAATAGTTAAGGGGTTTTGTTGATTACTATTTGATGACTCTATTTTGTCATTGTGAGCCCAAAAACCAAAAATTTGGAGCCCTATAATAGAAAACAAAATCATAGGTATAGTAATACACCCTATATCCATGCTTAAAAAAAATAAAAAACACATCCAGCCATTAGTACATAAAGCTCGTTTTTATTTTGGCCCATCAAACCGTTAATTGAAGTGTAAGAACGGGCACCTAGCTCAGCTGGTCATCCCCGTTCCCCAAAATTTAATGCGCTCCAGGAGGTCCCAGGTTCGAGTCCCCAATGGCGTAATATTGCAGGAATTAACATGGAAGGTAGTGTTAATTTGCCCCCTTGTGACACAATCTCGCCCCCCTCCCGCCGTTTCGGCTCCCCTTGGCAAGGTTCCCCATGAGGCCCGCTGGTAGACTAGCACATCAACCTGTTCAATTAATGTAATAGTATGTCGTTGGAGCTTAGCTTGTTAGGCTTCCAACTAGTTTCATGTAATAATATTAAATAATTCATTAAAAAAAATAAAAATAAAAATAAAAATAATATTTTATATTAAATATTTAAGCGAAGTTTTAAAACTTTGTCAAGGGTACAGTGAGCATGGGCGGATATTGACGGTTTTCACCTTGTTCGCATCTAATCTGATTCATTATGGGTTTCAGATTTGGCATTCGCATCCAATCTAATTTCCAATGGATTTATATAATGGGTGCACGAGATGGATGGTTTGAATGAGAATAACCCAATGGATTTATTTTATATTAAAATTATAAATTGGAAAAAAAACTCTAACAAAAATGACTTAAATACAAATATACAATAGCCAATCAAGAAAAAGGAAGAAGAAAAAAAAACTTGCATTTGCATCCCGATCCCGGGCCTGGATGTTTGATGGAAGTATACCAAATTAACTCCAAATTTTATAAAAAAAGATAGTAATAAATTGAATTGGACGCAGATGTCGAACGGATTTTCATGAGTGCTTCCACATACAACCCAAAATTTGTTCAAAAAGTGCATCGAAAACGGATTTTTAAGTCCATTTCCATATTCAATCTAAAATCCGTTGAACTCCAAAAAGTACATCGACATCCAATCCGTTAGTGAACGGCTTGGGCATGCATCCACAAAAATATGGTCGGTCCAGATCGAGTCCACTGAAATGGATTTGACATTCCCCATGAACCGTTTTTTGGGGACTACTCTTAAGTTTTTGGGGTGGATATTTGAAATAATATTGAGTCACCCCTTATCTAGTTTTTTTAATACCAACTTTACCCTTGGTAATTACAATAGTTAGGATGATGATTAATTAGTGTTAGTGTATGATTAATAACTGATTAGTTAGTGATTAGTGATTAGTGAGTTATTAATGGGATTGTTTTGTTATAAACATTATTATTGATAGAGAAGAAGAAGAAGAAGGAGGAAATAGGAGGAAGAAGAAGATGGGTGAACCCAAAAAATATTTTTTTGAGTTTAGTAAATATGATATGGGTGATTCGTGTGATGATACCTCATCCTCAGAATCAGAAACCCCCTTCACCTCCTAGCGTATTTGTCAATATTTCTAATGATCCGGATATGATTTATTTATTAGATGATGAAAGCTTTTTTCCCCAAACTCAAGCTAACGAACCAAATGATGGATTTCATCAGCCACAACCTGAAGATGAAGCTATGGGTACTCAGGTATGTCTCATATTTAGTTAATGTAGCTTGAATTGTGCAAAAATTTGGCCAAACTAAAAATTTCAGGAACAAAATTCGGTTAGGTCAAAGTAGTTCGGTTATCTAGTCTGCAGAAAAGGTAACCGAACCTTTCTGAATGTGCAGTTCGGTAACTAAATTCAGCAGACGCAGGTAACCGAACTACATTTTAATGGAGGTTTTTGAGAGTTCGGTTGTGTTTTTCCAGATAATGTAGCCGAACTATTTTTATAGAATTTACAGTTCATAGTTCGGTTTAGTCGAGTTAAATACTTTTGTTACCGAACATTGTGTTCGGAAAGATCGAAAATTAATTTTATAGAGAGTATCTAACCGAACCAATATGTTCGGTATAGTCAATTTTACTAATTTCATTTTCGAACTTTACCATAGAAAATATAAAGATCGAGTTCGGCAAGGCCCAAATTTTTTTATGGAGACTACATAACTGAACTTAGTGTTCGGCATGGTTGATAAAAAAATGTACATTGCCGAAATTGTAAGTGTTTCTCGTTTGTGGTATTGACGTTGTGCTATTACTTGTAGGTTCCATGTGATCCAATAGAACCAATGGAAAACCAACCTTCCCCAGTTGGTATTTTGTACGATGACACATCCCATCACTACATGAATGACTTGGTATTCAAAAATCCGGAAGATGCAAAGAGTTGGGCTAGACAACATGCACAAAAAGACATGTGCGTATTAGTATTGAATGGGAGAGAAAGCAAAACTTGCTTTGAAATGGTTTGTGAGAGAAGCGGTGATCCCGATAAAAGCCACAAGAGGAAGGGTTATGTTTATAAAGGAAAGACAAATAGGAGGAACAAAACTTTCTCAAAGAAGATTAAATACCCATTCAAGCTTGCATTTAATTACAACGAAGATTTGGGTGGATAGGTTCTCTACAGGGTTATGCAAGGTTGTCATAATCATCTTCGTCCGGAGCATCTTGAAGGACATTTCATGGCGGGAAAGCTAACTTCTAAAGAGATGGACAAGGTAGCTAAAATGAGGACAATGGGTATTTCACCGGTTCAAATGCTCCAAATACTAAAGGAGGATAACCACTCATCTTTGTCCACAATTTACAATGCAATTGAGACAATTAAAAGGAAGGAATGGAGAGATAGACAAGTAATGCAACAATTGTTTTTTTTTTTTGGGCCCAAGAGAAAAACTACGCGGTTCAAAATGATGTGGATTCGGAAGGAGAGATAACACAACTCTTTATTGCGCATCCGACGAGTGTTCAATTGGATCAATGCTTTCATGAAGTTATAATAATGGATTGCATTTATATGACGAACACGTACGAGATGCCATTGTTGAATATTTTGGGCGTACTTCGATGAAGTCACCGTTTACCGTGGCGTTTTGTTTCTTAAGAGATGAGCAAGAACCTAGTTACATTTCGGAACTAAAACAAGTTAAGGCAATCTTCCGAGGTGATGATATTCCCGGGGTTATAGTGACGGATAATGAAGTCGCATTGATGAATGCAATAGAGGAAGTGTTACCATTAGCACATAATATGCTTTGTACGTTCCATATATGGTGTAATTTGATAAATAGGTGCAAGCCAATAATTTTTCCACCCTAGAAAAAAGGATATGAAGAGATTAAGATGCTACCGGAATATGAACGAGCGGATGCAAAAGAGGAAGTTGAAACAGAATACGATATAAATTACGCTAAATGGGTTGCTTTCAACGGTGAATGGGAATCATTGTGTTGGTCTCTTACCGAGGAAGAGTATCATCTAAATCTTGCGGAGTTTATCGCCCATTGGGATACTCCCGATTACCCCGGTGTTGTGTCGTATGTTCTTCGCCAATGGTTGGAACCACACAAAGAGAGGTTTGTTAATGCCTATACTAACCAATATAAACACTTGGGAAATCAAGCCACAAGTTTGGTAGAGTCGGATCACCATCGGTTGAAGAAGAATCTCTTTGGATGTGTTGGTAATTTCGTAACCATGTGGAATGCTATGGAAAATTACTTCAAGCGCGACATTGATAGAATTAAAGAGAAGTTCCAAAAAAGCCGTATATTCAAAATTAACGAAAAATATGCCGACCACCCATTGATCAAGAAAATCCATTACAACGTATCTCGGCAATGTATGAAGTTGTTGATTATAGAATTCGAGTTGATTGATAAGTGGGAAACCAAGGCGGATGAGGTGTGTGTATGTAACATGAAGAAGTCTATGGGACTCCCTTGTCGCCATATGATAATAAACTACATGCATGGCATAATCCCTTTAAGCGACATTGATCCATTTTGGAAGCATCTAACTTTCATCCCTCCTCCAAAGGGAGAAGAAGCCGGAGAAGAGTTTGGTGATAATGAAATGGGTAGAACCATATTAGAGATGTATCGTGGCATGAACAAGATCCAAAAAAAAAATCTTTTGGGATGAATGAGGAAAATCATATATCCACAAACTTCGGAGAATGTTTATGAACCATCAAAAGGAAAACGCAAAGGTAGACCAAGCAAAAAGAAAACTAAAAAGCAACTAAGAGAATATGCAAAGGTGTTACGTAAGAAGAAAAGTGAGAAAACCCCATTAATAGAGATCCTTCGGCTCATGAGTATGCCGCGCAATGTACTTGGAGAAAACCAAGGAACGGGGTAGGACTATTGAGGAGAAAGTCGGAACAAGTGAGCGAGATTTGAAGCAAAAAGGTCCGATGTGTCCATCACAACCAAGCAAACCATCTTCCGGCGACGTGAAGATTAAGTCTCCAATGTGCCCCATCCAACCATCTTCCCTAGACGTGAAGCTTGAGGCTCCAAATAAAGAATATTTGAATGAGATACCTCTATACATTGGAGAATACGTTATATCCACCGACGACGTTCCTCCGGATGGTAATTGTGGTTTTCATGTTGTCAATCAACAACTTGGGCCTTTCATCAAATGTGCGAAGCGAAATGATGGGTGTGCAATCACTCATATAAGGCAAAGGTTGTTGTCCAAACTAAAGGAGAATCCGGCCTTTTACAAGACAATGTTGTACGATGGGGAGGGTAGTCTCAATGAGCAATTTGTTAGGTATCAACGTCGTCTTCATGGAGGCCATCCGATGACATCGGATTATTGGATGAGCATGCTGATATGTGGACACTTAATCGCCAAGGCATTAAATTGTGTGGTTCATTATTTCTGAAAATATGCTAGTTTCACCTTCACCCCGAAAACAACTGTATGTGTCGAGCAACTCAAATGAAGGATATGTGTGATGGCATTGTTTAACTACAACCACTTTATAGGCCTCCGGTTAAAACCTGATTGTCCATTGCCTCCAATATCTGTAACCTATTATTGTCCTGCATTTAATCCCGATAGAATGTTGGGTTGGTGTATCATGTATGAGCATAACATGGAGATGATTAAATGACACATGTAATGGAACTAAGTATGCTTATCAATCAAATACTATATTTTTTGAAGTGTGGTATTAATTATTGAGTTAATGTTAGTATTTTATTGAGTTGACAGATAACAGTTCGGTTAGCACATATGATTATCGAGATTGCCGAAGTTAAGTTCGGTTAGCTGTGCAAATATTTCAGGTTGCCGAACACCTATTTTTTGGCACTTGTATTTTTGCAGAAAAGTTCGGCAACCTGGTAAAATTCACCGGGTAACCAAACACGTTGTTCGGTTAGGTTGATGAACCTTCCAGGTTGCTGAAGTTTTTGGTTCAAAACCCTAACATCATTAACTACTGAATTTGACATTGACCCAATGGCTAATTTTGATTTCTACCCCGTTTAATGAAATGAAATTCTTGGATATTTTTCAACTTCTAAATCTGAGTTCACAAATTGAAGTTCGGTTAGGAACTTATATTACAGGACAATGCCGAACTATTACAAGATAGAAGTTCGGTTAGGAAATGAAATTACAGGACAATGCCGAACTATTACAGGACTTTCCGAAATAAAATTACATAACATTTAATATCCGAAAAGCGTTATGAAAAAGTCTTTAAGGAGGCGGAAATGATATTCATATTTAAAATCCTTTCTCTTCCATCTTCGCCATTCATTTTTTGATGTTTGATTTCGTCGAATGTTTCACCCCTAAGTCGATACCGCCTTACAATACGAAATAAAGCCATAAATTCCACAACTATATCTCTAATCTTTCCAAATCGAATGAACAAAGCTATATGATCACGGTTATAAGGGTTTGTTGTGTCGGAACAAAATTTCTCATGAATTTTACCCCAATAACTTTGACTCATAATACCAATCATTCTTCGTTCTTCACCCCTCTTTGGATAATATAGTATGTAGTTTCTGCAAAGAGAAAGATCTTCATCTAGAGTAAATTTAAGAATAGTAGCTTCCATTTTTAGAAGATTTTGAAACAAAATGTTAACTATGAGACACATATATATACCACTGAGGTGTATAACGGCTATAAAAATAGCCGTTACTTGATATTTGTGTCAGATAAAGTAAATTCTAATTTCAAAATTAAAAGTTCGGTTAGAAAA
The DNA here is from genome assembly GCA_023531295.1 of Papaver armeniacum. Lineage (NCBI taxonomy): Eukaryota > Viridiplantae > Streptophyta > Magnoliopsida > Ranunculales > Papaveraceae > Papaver > Papaver armeniacum. Next base: position 136,865 of record JAJJWW010003981.1, on the reverse strand, counting down.
TAAAAATTTGCGAGCATAATGAACCTCAAAGTTCGGTTACATGGTAAAAAATGTGGTAACCGAACTTTTATTTGAAGGCTCACACACAAACTGAACATATATATGATACACAAACCACTCTAAAAAAAACCTAAGAGTGGAGTTATGTGATTTCTGCATCAAGAGAGTGACTTTTCCAACTTGTCCAATAGCAAAATTTTGAGTCTCCAGAGAAGGTTTGGTAACCTAACATATTATACTTTGCTAACCGAACTAGGAAGTTCGGTTACAAGGTGTTGAATGAGGTAACCGAACTTTTATTTGAAGGCTTACACACAAACTGAACATATATATGATACACAAACCACTCTAAAACAAACCTAAGAGTGTAGTTCTGTGATTTCTGCGTCAAGAGAATGACTTTTCCAACTTGTCCAATAACAAAATTTTGAGTCTCCAGAGAGGAGTTTGGTAACCTAACATATTATACTTTTCTAACCGAACTAAGAAGTTCGGTTGCAGGGTAAAAAAATGGGGTAACCGAACTTTTATTTGAAGGCTCATACACAAACTGAACATATATATGATACACAAACCACTCTAAAACAAACCTAAGAGTGGTGTTATGTGATTTCTGCATCAAGAGAATGACTTTTCCAACTTTTCCAATAGAAAAATTTTAAGTCTCCAGAGAAGAGTTCGGTAACCTAACATATTATACTTTTCTAACCTAACTAAGAAGTTCGGTTACAGGGTAAAAAATGAGGTAACCGAACTTTTATTTGAAGGCTCGGACACAAACTGAACATATATATGATACAAAAGCCACTCTAAAACAAACCTAAGAGTGGTGTTCTGTGATTTCTGCATCAAGAGAATGACTTTTCCAACTTGTGCAATAGCAAAATTTTGAGTCTCCAGAGAAGAGTTCGACAACCTAACATATTATACTTTTCTATCCGTACTAATATATTTAGCATTTATGGATGAAGCCTTTGTGCTTCAGCCTACAGAAAAGTTCGGTAACTAGTTAAAATATTACGAGGTAACCGAACTCTGTCTTCGGCAACCTGGTAGGATTTAGTAGTTCGTCGAAAAAAAAGTTCGGTGACCTTGAATTTGTCACAGGTTACCGAACTTTAAGTTTGGTTAGCTGTGTAAAAATTTCAGGTTGCCGAAAAACATCCTGTATTCAAAATTTTAGCCTTATAAAATTGAAAACACAAACAAGGTTCTTGTTTGTACCATGAGTAAAATTGGTACATATTGGGCCAGAATGTTGCCTGAGCCACTATTCAGCTGTCATCCAAGCCCGCTAACCAGTCAACCGAGGCAGCTCACCAGCCTGCCCAGTATTACATAAATGCAATGACCAGTCAATAGTCAAAGTCAACGCCCGGTCAATGGTCAAAATCGACCGTTGGTCAACTGCCAAAGTCAGGTTGCAAGTCGCACCTCTAGCCAATTATCAGTCATGTTACCAGCAAATGCTGCTAACCAATTTCCAGCCAAGTACTCTGTCGCACTGCCATCCAGTTTCTAGTCATGCTGACAGTTGTGCTACCAACCAGTTTTCAGCCATGTTGCCAGATGCGCTGTCATCCAGCCTCCATCCATACCGCCAGTCCATTAAGCCTGTCAACCATCAATCCGGTCTGCCAGCATGCATAATTAATACATGAGGCAGTTTCATGCAGTTTCATGCATAATAAATACAAGGAGGCATGCAGTGCAGTTTAATGCCATGAGGCATGCATGGCAAGTCAATAGGCATGCATGGCAGTTTCGTGCAGAATTAATGCAGCGGAGTTTATGGCCAGGAGAATTAGTGGAGGAGGGCAGTTTCATGCAGAATTAATGCAGGGGAAGTAAATACCATTTATGTTCAGGATTGTATAAATAGAGGGAATGTAATTCTGAAAAAGGTGGGCGGAAAAAGGAGAGAGAGGTAGCTAATACAGAAAAAGATACACTGTAATTCAAATATCAATGAAATATCACTCCCCAAGGAGATTCGTCCGTGGACGTAGGCAAACCATGCCGAACCACATTAAATCCGTGTGTCTATCATTCCTGATTATTTCTTGTTATTAGCCCTGTTTTCATCAACAACACCAAAATCATCGTGTTTAGTGCCTGGAAATATTTTTGGGTGTAAACAGTTCTAAAACAAATATGAAAGTGTTATACATACCAAACTACGAAATCCTTAACTAATTGTTTAAAACACACAAACATACGAAATTAAACCATACGAAATCCATAACTAAGATATTTTTTGAAACTAAAACCATATGAAATCACTAAAGACCACTACGACGAACCCTTTTACCACTTCCTTGTTTACCACGAGTTTTAGGTTGAACTTCCTCATCACTTGGGGTTTCATCTCCTCGACCGGTTTCCTCCACGGCGCGACTTGAACCTTCTCCTTGTTGTCTACCCCTCTTCAATTGCTTAGAACTACTTGGATCCACCATTCTTTTAGTTATAAGACCCTCCCACTGCCTGTAGTAGTCGGTTTGTTCCTTAGTCAACATCGACTCTCCACTACGGATTTTAGCCATCCATTTCTTCAACATTTTCGTACCCTTCTTCACCTGATTTCAATTTTAAGTACAAGTAAAAATATTTTCAATACTTTCAAGCAAAAAGGAAGTATAAGAGAAGACATTTTCTTACCACATTATCCCATAACTTAAGAGCTTCTTCTCCACAAATAGGCATCTCCTTCTGAGCTCTCTTAGCCTCCCTCTCCTTTTCCCTCGCCTTCGCCGCATCAGTCTTAGCTTGTTGTTCTCTATTTATCTCAAAAGGATGACTAATTTCTTGATAAAACTCCATATAATCTTCATCACATGAATTTACATCTCCCTCACAAGGTACACAATCACCTAAAGGTAAGTATAGTTACTAAGTGCATTCCAATGTCCTACCGTAGGAGTTGGTGCATGTTTTGGTTCAAAATATTTCTCGGTGTTCTTTGTTCCTTCAACCAGCAAATTGAAATTTTCATTCTCCACGTCGGGATCCATTTGGAAACAAGAAAGTTGTCTTAGTACTCTCCTTGGATTATATATTGCATAGCCGTTATGATACCAAATTGGTCCATAGTAAGCCGAGACGGTAGAGTAACCATTCAGATCTTCTTCATCTACATGGATATCATCGTGTACGGCGTATGGGTGAAATACCAAATCGTTCACCGTAAGTTTATCCAATTTCTCCCTCAACGAAGTCAACTTCTCTTTTTTAGTTTTCTTTTGTGCGTCCAAAAACAACCATTTTCCTGCTGTAGGTTGGCCATATGGATAAGGTGTCTTTTCCTTAGCCAATCCCAATGAAGGGAAGTGGTCGTAAATCCAAACCTATGCGAAAATACGAAAATATTAATCACATACATGAAAATTGAATTGGAAGCAGAAAAATTTAGCGAATAATTTTCTAATTAACAATATAGATGGTCACCTGAACAAAGAGTTAAGTAACCTCCAATTTGATTTGTCTTAATCCTCGACCCTTTGCTCATCTCTCCTAGAACAAAAGCAAGCACCCCAGTGGCCCAAGAGTATTTGTTCATCTCACCGAGATTCTCATAAAGCTGTAGATAATGTGCATCCACCCTATTTCCAGAAGTGTCGTGGAAAATGACAGTTCCTAGCTGATATAACCAACAAGCGGTGACATGATGCCTAAGCTAAGGGTCTCCCTGTCCATCAACAACTTTCCTTTCTCCACCTTCTTTTTTGTCCCTCCAAATGTTGCCTTCAACTTTACCAACTTGAATTTATTCACCTTTTTCTTCAATGCTCCATTTTCCTCAAATGCATTATACTCATCGCCACGTTTAGGGGACCTCACAGAACGTCTAAAATCACATTGAGCCTTTCTTGCATCCCATCCTAGACATTTTAGAGCCAATCTTCAAGAGCTTCATAATGCATCGAGGGGTTGTAGCCTTCTTGAAGACATTTACCTTCCACTGGTAAGCCGGTGGGTGATTCTCTTACAATCATCGGGAGTAATTCCCATCTCGCCAAATGGAAGATGCATTGTATATGTCTCGGGATAATGCCTCTCGATAAATTCGGATACGACAACATCGTCAAATTCCACATGTGCGTACTCAATAGCTCTCCATAACACACATTATTTAACCTTCGCTTGAAACTCATGACACTCCAAATCAAGATCCCATTTGGACCCCTTTTGACGTTTAATAAGACGAACTGCATCATTATGATCCTACGAAAATAACATAACACTATTAATACTTGACGAAACATGTCCAAAAAAAAAAAGTTTTGTTAGTTAATAATGAACTTAAAGAATACCTTTGTCGCATAGATCTTCGCAGCCCATGAGTGTTTGTAGACAAACAATGTTGCCCCTCCATCATTTGGAGTACCATAAGTTGGGTTCACTGGTGACAAACACAAATTATCAGGGGGAATGTGTGAGTATCTAGCACTAGGCGGCTTCTTTTTCTTTTTCTTTTTAACAGGAACAATTTCTTGCTCTTCTTCCTCTTCCTGCTCTTCCTCCTCTCACTCCTCTTCCTCCTCTCCATCCTCTCCCTCCTCTCCCTCCCCTTCCTCCTCATCCTTGTCTTCCTCTTGTCCTTCTCCTTCTTTGCCCTGTCCTAGTTCTTCTTCCTCTACATTTTCAACGTGTTATCTTTGTTGTTCAACCTCTTCATTTCCTTGGTATTCATTTCCTTGCTCTTCTTCATCATCATTCTCTTTTTCAATAACATTATCAATTGTATTCTCCATTACCCTTGGATTACCTTACAAACATTCTCTTGGTTGACTTCCGGTAACGAGCCCCCTCTATGTGTAGCATTTTTGGCACCACGCTTTCTGAAATCTAAATATTTTGCTCCACGAGGGGTGGGAGTTCTCAAATCTTAATCTAGGTGGGGATTCGATTTTTTCCCTTTGTTCCTAATGAATGAAAACCACATTATTAGCTAAACAGAATATTGTCTTATCAAATAAAATTGAACATGGGATTACATCAAACACAAAATGTTAACAGACTAAAGTTAGGTTATCTGGTATAAGTTGCGAAGTCACCGAACTACAAGTTTGGTGTTGAAAAATCAAAGTTCTGTTACCCACAAGAATATGCGAAGTAACCGAACTATATTTTATCAAAGTTCGGTTACCTATATAAATTTATCGACGACACCGAACTTAAATTTCTCATATAAAGAAGGAGTTCGGTTACGCAAAGTTTTTTTGCGATCTTACCGAACTAGATAGTTCGGTTACCTAAAAATTCCTAATTTGACGAACTGTTTTTCATATTGAAAGTTCGGTTACTAAAATCTAGGGTTTTCAAAATTTCTCCTAGCCGAAATATATTCTGTAACTACCATTTTCTATGGTTTTTGATGATTTCTAATCGATTTCTTCAACAAAAAAACGAATGGGTATGAAGGAAATTACCTACGGATTTTCATTTCACTCGAATCGGGCTTCTTGGTTGCTGTTGGATGCTTGATTTGGTCTCTCAACTTTGCTTGAAGTAGTTTATCAATTTGAAATTGATTTCGGAGATTCGCTATATCTGCCAGTCCCGGACTCAATCCTGGAATTCTTGGTGTCTGCTTAGAACGCATTGTTTATAAAGATTGATTAATCGACGATGAAATTTTTTCTAATCGACGATTAACGTCAATGTCTACGGAGAAGTGGAAAAGAAGAGAAGAAGAACAAGAAGAAATGAAAAGGTTTTGAAACTGATTTTAGGTTTTAATTTAGTGGGTAGTGGTTAAATTAGTGGGTTATTAGGATTAGTTATAACCTTAATTAGGATAAGGGCACATTAGTCTTCAAAAATCGTTATTAGTTATTAGGACACCCCTTATAATGTAGGGTGGACATTCCTATCACAAAGTAGTCCCCTTTTTTTGAGTAGTCCCCAAAAAATCGTTCTTTCTCCATTGTGGAAACTAGCTAGATGGGCTTGTTTTAGGCCATTCAAACTACAAGTAAACCTAGTTCTTTTAGTATGCGTTATATAAACAAGACTACAAGAGAAAGAGTTCTCTGATATATGACCTCCGGATGCAAACCCTGGTTTTATGCTCGCTCTATAACTCCAACGGAGAAGAAGGATCAATGTCAACCATTCTTCAAGATCTCTATCCTGAGATCCTCGCAAGGCTACCAGTGAAGTCCACATATGTATGTAAATGTGTTTCAAAGTCTTGGTTTCATATAATTTCGAATCATAATTTTTTTGAGATGCACCTTAATCATGCGAAACAAAGAAATATGCGAAACAAAGAAATAGTACAAGTCTATTGCTTAGTACTTATGACAAGAGTCTAGGAAAACATGTAATATATTCTATCAGTTATGATTCATTGTTGTTGAGTGAATTCAAAGATGATATTGTTGAAATAAGTGATACATTCAACTCTTCAGACTGTTTGGTTGATTTGGTTGGTTCTAGTAATGACATGGTTTGCTTACGCTTATGGAATCAGGAAAGGGATTTCTTTTGTCTTTGGTATCCTGCCACCAAAGGGTACATGAATATACAAAACTCAGCAAATAAAAAGAGTCACTGCATACGTGGTTTTGGTTATGATCACAAGGCTAACGATTACGAGTCCAATTTTGTGCACACTCCTTTAAAGAGTGTGCACGTAACAACACAACCCTATTGGCTGTCTTAAACAAGCCGTTAACTGTTTGATGAATTATCATTTTTTAAATTAATTTTAATCCTAAAAACGGTAAGGGGATATATCATCTTTAATCATTTCCTAAAATATAGAGTTTTAAAAAATAGGAAATACTGATAATCCGTTTATTGACTAAGATCATCCTTACATGGTGAACATCATCAATATGTATCAGAATTTTAAGTTTCTCTTCTCCCATCTCTCAATATCATCACTCCTTACATTATCTAGTACAAGTGGATAATTCTTGCCATTCAAACACTCGTGCACTTTGTATACCACGAAATCATAATATGCTAAAGATATTAGGGCGTGGTACTTGTTTCGAGCAATGATCTAAGATATTGTAGACTAGTTGTGCTAATATGACTAAACCACAACACTGTATTTATTATCTTTCTCGTATCATCCTCTCTTCCAATGAAGCAGCCTGAGTACTAGTAATCCTTAATCTATATACTTGGATCTGTATGTCATATTTTCCCTATAATTTTATGGATACTATTGATTTTACAGCAGAATACTTATGAAATATTAGGTAAGGAAAATCTATCGTGTGCATTGGAAGAATTCCCAGCAATGTATGTTTGATACCGGAACTAACACTCAGTATGCGAAGTTTCGGTAAAATTGTTATTCTAAATCTAAACTACCAGATGACTCATCAAACTAACTATTTCCTATGTTTAAAGCGCTATAATTTAGGTGATAAATTGGTACAATATATTCTCATTACCATTTAAGATTAAAATCAAATTTTAATAAAATAAAATAAAATAGATAACGGGTTGTTTTAAACAACCAATAGGATCGTTTTGTTATGTGCACACTCTTTAAAGGAGTGTGCACAAAATTGGACTCAACGATTACAAGGTAGTAACTATTGCGAATGACGATTATGGACCTAAAGGCAGTTCTATAGTCGATGTCTATACATTGAGATCAAATTCGTGGAAAAGATGTCAAAATGAGCCTTACACGTTTTCTTATGTTCAATCACTTGTTACGGGGCTTTACATTGGTTTGTCAAAGCGCATGACAAAGACTCCATGTTAATCTCTTTTGATATTAGCGACGAGAATTTCAATGAGTTGCAACAAACACAAGAACTATCAGACAGTACGGAAAAAACTATTGGCGTTCTGGATAAGTGTCTTTCTGTAGTTATTTGTAATGATGTTAATGTCTGTTTTGAAGTTTGGGTGATGCCGGATTATGGAGTTCGGGAATCTTGGAGTAAGCGTTATACCATATCCCATAAGATCACGGACAACTCTAGATATTTGAAGCCTATGCATGTGGTCTTTCAAGAAGGGAGGCGAGATTCTATTTTGCAGGGGGACTGGTATTCTAAAATTGTACGATCTAAAACATGAAAGTGTTAAAGAACTAAATTTGTGCGGTTTAAAGTCATGGAACATCGTGAAAAAAAAAGAAGGGAAATTAGACTAAGGCCCAACTCATGGATAACCCATAATATGAGGTCCTTAGTTAAAAGAAGTTTAAATCTAGGCCCCGAGTTATTAAAGAACCGTTTTTTGGGGACCAGCCTTTTTTTGGGGGACCATGGTTTTATTTTGGGTAAAGACATTAGAAGTAATTCTAGGTCACCCCATATCTAGTTATTTATTTAATACCTAATCTACCCTCTTAATTAATTTTAGGTTATGATTAGTGAAATGATTTAGTTAAAAACAATTAGTGAGATTAAATTAAAAGATGGGTTTATTATTAGTTGACTAGAATTATTGTGAGAGTAGAGTTAGAGAAGATGAAGGAGAAAAACATGAAAAATAATTTTTTTTTCCAATTCACCCCTTTGAGTATTCAAATGATGGATTTTATCAACCACAACCGGAGGAAGAGTATTTGGGTGAACAAGTATGCTCCAAACTTAGATAATGTAGGTTGAATTGGTAAAAACTTCCCCAAAAATGTAAAATTTTGAACTGGATTTTGAAACAGGTTTGGTTATTTTATATGAAGAACAAATGCTTAGAACTCATCTGAAGGTGTAGTTCGGTTGCTTTGTGAGGATGAACAAGTAACCGAACTCATCTGAATGTGTAGTTAGGTTGCCTTGGGAGATAAACAAGTAACCGAACTAGTTTGAAGGTGTAGTTTGGTTGCTTGATCCAAACATGCAGGTTACCGAACTTCATATTAATGGAAGCTCTGACATGCAGCGTTATGTTCGGTTGGTTCGCAACTAACCGAACTTTACGTACAAATAAATTTTAACCAAGTGTATAAGGTTCGTTGGTTCGGTTGTTTTGCGATCCAAACTTGAGATCAATTGAGATAAATTGCAACAACCGAACTTAACAAACAAAAATTTCTTATGTTTTTAACCGTAGAGTTCGGTTACATGGCAGTTTTAATATTTTTGCGAAATAACCGAACAAAGTTGATAGAGTTCGGTTATAAGAGAAATAAAAATAATGGGAAAAACAGTAAGGTTCGGTTACATGGCAACTTTTTTTTCTTATGTTTTTAACCCTAGAGTTCGGTTACATGGCTGTTTATACATTTATGCGAAACAACCGAACTCGTCAGTTTGGTAACATAGTTATAAAGCATATAGAACCGAACTCATCTGAAGGTGTAGTTCGGTTGCTTTGTGAGGATGAACAAGTAACCGAACTCATCTGAATGTGTAGTTCGGTTGCCTTGTGAGATGAACAAGTAACCGAACTCAACACTGTAACCTCCATTAAACCTCTCCACAACTTCCATTTTCAACTCATTTTGATGATTACTTCTCATTTTTTCAACCAAAAACAAACGACAAGTAATGGGTTTGTGAGAATATCTTTGCTAAAGATTTAAATTAAGCTATATATATATATATATAGGTGGTGGTGGTGGTTGGTGGTGGTGGTGGTAATCGGTGGTTGGTGGTGGTGATAATCGAGGTGGTGGTGGTGGTAATCGGTGGTTGGTGGTGGTGATAATCATAGGTGGTGGTGGTGGTAATCGGCGGTGGTGGTGGGAGGAGGTGGTGGTGGTAATCGGCGGCGGTGGGCGGTGGTGATGGTCGGAGGTGGTGGTGGTAGTAATCGGCGGTGATGGACGGTGGTGGTGGGAGGAGGTGGTGGTTATATATAGAGTGAGAGAGAGGTGGTTATTAGGTTGGTGTTAAATTAAATTAGGTTAAGGGTAGGTTAGTAATTTCAACGCATTAGGACACCCCTTATAACTAGAGGGAAGGTGGCCTAATAAGACCATGGTCCCCTCAAAAAAACCATGGTCCCCAAAAAATGGTTCTTATTAAAAGACAACCATACCCTTTTATATATTTTCAAGCCCAAATAAAATAAAATTTAAATTTAAGCCCAAAATATTAAAATATAGCAAACATGATGTCACAACCATCTTTAACGACCGCCACCGCCACCACCACCACCAACCACCACCTCCGATGACCGCCACCACCAACCACCACCTCCGACGACCGCCTCCACCAACCACCACCTCCGACGACCGCCACCACCAACCACCACCACCAACAAACACCTCCGCCGGCGACCACCAGCACCTCCGACCACCACCGCCGAAACCACCACCTCCGACTACCGCCACCACCAACCACCACCGCCAACCACCTCCGCCGGTGACCACCATCAGCAGCAGAAACCACCACCTCTGTCGCCGGCGACCACCACCGCCGACCACTAATAATATATGGATGTGTAATCTGAAGTTACACATACAACGAGCATGTGTATCCAGAAGTTACACATGGGTATGGCATGAAAGGGTTACACATGTGTAAGCAGAAGTTACACATGCATTGAACATGTGTATCCAAAGGTTACACATCCATATGGCATGTGTAATGAGAAGTTACACATCAAAAAAAATAGATATAACATTAAAAAAAAAAAATACATAAAAAAAATACATGTATTACTTTAAGAATTATTTACAATAATTTCTTAGCATGTGTAACTAGAAGTTACACACGCATCTTTCTAGTGCAATTGAAAGTTACATATGCATCTATCTAGTGTAATTGAGAGTTACACATGCATCTGACTTGTGTATTCAGGGTCAACTCTAATTCCAGCAAGACCAAGACCAATACCAATTAGCTTTTATGAAGTTATCGGAAACCTGAAATATCACAACAAGCAATCAGTTTTTATAAGCTTAAATAAACATACATACAAGCTAATGCAAAAAAATATGGCAGCTTCCCCCAAAAAATTAGGCATCAAATGCTTTTGGTACTTGGTGAAGGAAACTAGTTCCTAGGTATGTACTTCGAGAACGAGCTAATGCAAAATAATCTCGCTTTAGTCGAGTCTTAATTAATAAGTAAATACTCCAAAACTAACCATCATTCCAACATCAACACACAAATAAAGCCAGCCAAGAAATAAAACTACGCATTATTTCGGTTCAGTCAAATTTTTACACATCCAATTAGCATGTGTAACTAGCCGTTACACGTCCAATTAGCATGTGTAACTAGTAGTTACATATACAATCCACCAACATAGTTTTTTGACCTATACTATATTATTACATATACCACTACGGTTTAGAGTCATTTCACTGTGTGTATTGAACATAACATAAGCTAGGTCTCAGTTGGCGCACTTAATTGAGTTGTGAAGAAAGCAACTGTGACGTAAAATAAATTTACCTTCGCTAGCAGTCCTCTATGTGGATGCAAGTCACAGATCAAGTGTTTCTGGAATATCTAGTCGATGATCCATGAAGCCAACAACACCAACAACCTACAAAGTCAAAGAGAAAAAAAAAGTCAAACCAAACTCAAATTATCAAGCAACTATGTCAAGTTAGTAATTCAACTGAAATATTCTCTTCCAGGTAGTTCGGGTAGTTGATTACTTTAGAGGTAGAAAGGTATTGAAGTCTACATGTAACGAGTTTAACTCCGTCCATGGAACTGACTCGGTCATTAGTTTCTTTTCTTACCCAGGAATACAAAATGCATGTGTAATCAGTAGTTACACATGCATATGTCATATGTAAACATTAGTTACACATACAATCAGTACAATACTTCATTTCTATCTTTCCTCTAAGAAACTTCTCTATAGATGGTTTTATATTGAGCGAGCCTCCCACTACATATTATGTATCCCAGCTAGTGAAAAAAAGCTAACTACAAAATCAAATAATCAAAACAAAAGCTTGTTGAAAATTACCGTGTAAATGTTTATGAACATGTTACAATTCCAAGATTGGTCAAGCTACATTAATCTACAGACCTTAAGTGTTTCATGTATTCAAAATAAAAGAACATCATAACTTTGAAATATTACTACCCAGGTTAATTACTGCCACCATCTACAACAAAGGAACACATTTTCTATATGAATCATCTAACAGGAAGTGTAACATAGTTGATGTGGGGGAGGGAAGGAGAGCACTAACCTTCACCCTCGCCTGCTAGAGCATAAGCTGATCGTATGGATCGCGCTGGCACGTGTGGTATGGGCTGGTAATAGCAAACAGGAAAACAAGTGAATTACTTGTTTATTACAAAATAAGAACTACATCGAACAAAGAACTTTGAAACATAAAGATGCCCGTAATTTTGGTCGAAGTGCCTCGAGTGGTCCTTTAGGCTTTGCTTTTCATAATGGGAAGTGATAACTAGTATAAATTACCTCTCCAAGAGCCCAATCAGCAGAATCAAAGAATGCACGCTCATGATCCTGGAAAAAACAATAACACTCGTCGATTAATTACAGCCTAAAAAGTAGACAAACTAGGTAGCGACTATTAATCATAAGAACTACAGAAATAGATTGTTACCTTGGATATCAAATGAGTTTTCTTGGGTAAAATTCCTCCATATTTCTTCTTGAGTACTTCTTCCTGAAGACATGTTTTTAATGTTAAGTTTCTACCATCTTTAAATTAGGATTGTACCATAAGGAATCCAACTTTGGTACTCCAGGGAAAAGCATCAAACGTAATCATGCCAAGTAAGCTCTAAACTGGATTGGAAAATAACTCTTTCCAGAAATGCAAATAAAGAAATATTCAGTTAGTACCTCTTGCTGAGGTGATGGCATGGGATGTTCTTCTTTTCCGTTTTCATGCATTGGATCATTTTTTGGCGAGTCTTCGTTAACTTGGTCTTTGCCTGTATCCTCTACATATTCCTGCTTTTGGGCATCCTCTGCATTTGTGCTTGATATTTTGTTAGCTTGGTCTTCTGCAAAAAATATTTTAAAAGAAAGTAAGCCTCTAAATACATTAAACAGATTTTATTATTTTCCTCTGATATATCTCCCTTGGCGATGAACAATAAGGGTTGCACCTTGACAGCTAATGATAGAAAACAAAACTACAACAAGAAGAAGGCACTCATTTCACCTTGCAAATAAAGACTTGACTCAAAAAAGAAGTAATTACTAGTTTTAGATAGTTCTGCTATTGATTAGACAACTTCTGAGAAAAAACAATGTACTAGAAATGGTAAAGACAAGAGTGAATGAGACACACAGTAGCACAATTGTTTGATGCTTCCAGTAAGTAGTACTTATTTCAAAACCTCCACTCTACTTACTTAAAATGGAGGCAGGGTAAAGGTAATATCATAATGACACATCATGCAAGAAGGAAGTGCAAAAACATCAATATAGATCAAAAGTAAATAAGTTAGAATTATTTAACCTTTCCAATAAGAACAGACTTATCATTCTTAAAGTTTCCACCAAGCTTTTCATACTATGGTGCAAGCTTCTTACAGTGCCCACACCTACCCGAAGCCAAAATTTAAATAGGTTAAATGAACAGATAAAACCAATTTTTATCTATACTACACACTCGAAACGTAAAACAAAAATATACTTAGCATGTACACATGCAATGGCTAGTGTAAATGGTAGTTACACATCCATATGGCTTGTGTAAACTGTAGTTACACATCCATATGGCTTATGTAATAAGAAGTTACATATCCACATGGCTAGTGTAATCTGAAGTTACACATCCATATGCTTAGCAGTACTCAAATTCATGAATTTAAAGATACATTATTGTTTCCTATTGGCAGATAAATTTTGAAAGAATTACCCAAACTAATTGTTAAGGTTGTGTGCAACAACAATTCCAGCTTTTCCTCCTCTATATCTCTTGCTGAAGTTAATCCTTGACACGTTCTAGAAATGCAACTGGAACTTGTCTTCTGGCAGCTTCGCTGCGACCACGCAGTAGGATACGAAATTCAGAAAACATAAGAAACCAACAAGATTAAAGAGATATATCAATCAAAAAAATATAAGAAGATAATGAATTATATGAGTTCATTACACTTCGATATCAATTCACATATGTATTACGAGAGCTTATGTAGCTATGAGCGAGTTCAGGTTGCAGAGATCTCAGCTCGTACATGTTGTGAATCGACAACATCTTGTCATTACTAGATACTCGGTAAAAGATTGAATTGAAAATGAAACTCAAATTAGATTTTTCTTTTATTAGATACATAGTTCCAGACGTGATACTGATGGTTATTTTCAATGATGTTGTAGTAAAAGGGGTTGTCGTTCACTCGGACTTGATGAGATTGGTTTTAAGAATTAATAAAAGAAAATAATAGAAAAATATATACAAATATTGTCACAAGATGAAGAGATGTGCTGGGATTCAGGATTCGGCCAAACTCATAACAAAAGGTTCAAATATTAATTCTTTTAACAATTATCGCTCAACAAATAAAAACATGGACTCTTATTTTTGCCAAGATAGATTCTCAAAAGATTGGTTGTAAATCCTAAGCATGATGTATCAAAACATTTAAGCTAAGCATACCACATCAAATTAAATGACAACCAATTAATTCAAATCATATTTCAATTAAAATTAATGCAAAAGTCTTAAAAAAAGAATTAAATAATTTTACCCAATGTATGAAATTCGTCTTCCTCCGTCGTCCCAGTAACGGGGTCTAGCTCATCATGTTGGAAACACGCTCAAAATATGATTTTATTGCTCAAAGGCGCTTACAAATGATGAAAAGGATAGATATCAAATAAACCAGGAATTTGCAACGCATGAGAAGCGTTACAAACCACTGTTACAGTGTACGATAAATGGTAAATGTCACTGTTACTGTTTCTTTAAGACTGCCTCCAAACTACGACCCTCAGACGTGTCGTTGTCACTGTAGCGTTTACGACGGTTCCCTGTGCGTCTTATGTTCTTCGTGTTCTTGAGGTGTAGCAGCAGCAGCAGCAGAAAGGTTTTCTCTGCAACACGATTCTCGCCTCCGTTCTCACCCCTAACTCTCCATCCCCCTCCTCTGATATCCAGTACCCTTTTTATACTCAACAGGCACCGAAATCATGCGTCATAACTCCATATATTTTTTCATTACTCGATAGTATTCTTCACTGCCAGTCAAAGATTTTCTTCACTGATTTATCAACCCATGAGTTACTCCTTAGCTATCATGCTACAAACACGTTCCAAAAGTCACCAAAACCCCAGTTTCCATACGCAAGCCTCCGGTTACAGTACACACTTCCCAGAAATAAACCCGAGAAGATATATCTTCTCTGTTTTGCTCAAATATGACTCTCCAACCCCATTTCTTCGAATTTGATGCAATTACATGTCTTGTTTAGCTGCAACAGGCCCAGTCCAACTGATTGTAGCGTTTTAATCTCACTAGAAGTCGTCCAAATCCAAAACAGCAATATCGGGTTTATCAAAACACGTAACTCCCTGATTTATTCCATCTGACGCTCCAGCCAATTCTAACCCAAACTATTGATCATACCATGCCTGTTAAACATAATCAAGTCGTCCCGTGAAATTTCAGCCTGTTAAACATAATCAAGTCGTCCCGTGAAATTTCAGCCATCGAGTCTGCTTAAATCTCTTCCAAAAGACGAATCATAAACTCTGCCGTTGATGAACACTGTTTCCCGCCAAAACTGGAATTTGAATGAAGAAGATGACCTCCCCTTAGCAGAGATGGGGGTGCGAATAGCGGATGCCTTGAGGGGTGCCTGTGGGTGCCCTTATCCAAAATGAGGGTGTCTTTAGTACTTTTCTCCGGGGTCCAAACAGCACTTTTCGAGCATTTTTTCCGCACAAGTGTATTTCTACAAAAACACCTACACAAACATAAAAACACCATAATAAGTTCAAAATCAAGCACTAACAATAGAGACACTGAGGACAATTCGGACACAAAAATGTGTCTATCAAATACCCCCAAACTTATTATTTGCTAGTCCTCGAGCAAATTTATTCTAAAAAATAAAAATCATTGAACCCATAGGTGGCCCTAGTGGCGGAGTGTTGTCTCCCAGGGTTTACAGGGTTTACCCACAAAACCTTTACTCCAGACCCTAGCTATCTACGCAGAACCTTGGAAGGCACTAAAGAATCTCCTTGGTTGGCATACAATCATTGACTTTAGGAGGAAGTACCCTGATGCGAAATTCCAATTGTTGTACACGAGATTGCACTCAAGCATACTAAAATTCATATAAAGTGACATAGCTCTACTCAGATAGATTCTGGACATCATAAACCGGAGTCAACCAATCACATGGATAGATTAAGAAGATGGATGTAGAGAAAACGTGGATGATGTTGACTAAGGTGAACCTATCCTAATGGACCGAGATACCGTCGACTAATATCAACACACCGGCATATACAAGGGAACCAAATGGGCGATAATCCTAAATCTAGGTCAACACAACTGGCATATACAAGGGCTCCAGTGGTTGACTTTATTGAATTTATTCCGGTTGGTCTGATGGTCTGGTCCCAATTTTATTTTATTTTTGGTATCTCAATCACTCTATTTCACCATAGCAATGGTAAAAAGAAAAAAAAAAGTGATCAGGATTCTTTCGATGTTTCCATCACGAGGATATGGCGAAACTACCATGTTTTCTTTTCTAACACCTGAGCTATGTGCTTTTATGAATAGACTCTTCTAGATGTTTCCATCTAATCAGATTTGTTCCTCAACTCATATAACCAAGATGCTTCCATCACTTAGATTGGTTAGTGCCATCCTTAATAAACATAAATTTCTAGGCTCTGGAGTTTTATTTATTGCAACTAAAAAGTTTCTCCCATACCCCCAAACTTAAATCTAACATTGTCCTCAATGTTCTAAAGATGAAATTAAAAACATGAACAAGGAGAAACTGTTACCACTAGAAGGAAATGAGGAAAAATATTACCGTGTTGCATGAGCATGGGTTACCTCCCAAGAAGTGCTAAGTTTAAAGTCTTCAGCCAGACATTGGAAAGGATTAGTCACCTCGAAGAATCATATAGCAATAGCCGGAATAACTGTGGGTCATTTGGATCAAAAAGTGCTACCCACAAGAAGAGGAGACTCTAATGAACATCCAGGAAGATATCCAACACACCCTTATCTATTTTTTGTTTAAGACAACTACATCTAGTTGTGGTTCGGGTTCAGGCTCTATAAAAGGGTCTAGATAAAAAGTTTTCATCGGCTGGATTTCCTCAAAGGAAGGATCCTGAAGATCAGTTCCTAGAGTCTGGAAATACTCAACTAAGAACTTAGAAGCACATAACAATAACCTGAATAACTGGGGATCCTCTAAGTCAATCAGACTTGACTCACACAGTTGACCACAATAGTGGTCATTCTTAAGCAAATGTGTTGACCCTAATATCCTACAGTAATTAGGTTTAGTCTCAAAACTTAATAATTGACACATCTAAAACTTGTACGTTCCCACAATTGAAAGGAAGGTTTTTGGTGGGAAAATAAATTCAATCGTGGTATCATAGCCTGGGTTAACCACATCAACCGAGGATGGGTTTCTAATAACTGAACTTCTTTATGGACACAACTAGGTTCAGGAAAAAGTGTATGAAGATAATCTTGTAAAATGGTTGAAGCACGGATGTCCAGTCCTAAATGAGGGGACTTTCTGAGAGTTAAAGGTAAGGCACTAGGAGAGTGATAATCACCCCCAAACTTAGAGTTTTCAGTGTCTCTAGATAGACTAGTCACAATTTCCCTAATTTCTAGAACATCAGACTCTGAAAATGGTCAATTGATTCTTCTAAGTTATTATCGGGTAATGCATCCTTACTCATCTCTACGAGTTTATCGTCTTCTAAGACTAGTGTTTCTAAATCACTAGACTCTAAAACGAGATTCTCGGGGTAAACTCTCATCCTCTAAACCATCATCACAATCATATAAAGGATTATCAACGAAAGTTTCTAGTAAAGGCCCGTTAACTAAGGTGTTAATCATAGTTATTTCATCTGATTCACTTATAGGCACATCAAATAATGTATTATCCAACATATTGCAGACTAAAGGATCATGAACTACATCATCTAAAACGGTGGCATCTCTAGTCAAATCCTCATCCTTTCGAATAGGTGAATAATCATTAAAATTATTGGGATTTGAACTAAAAATAGTACTATCATTATAAAGTTCAATCAGAGTAACAAATTCCTGATCACTATGCCTACATATTTTAAATTCTTCATCAACACTATCCTCATCATAATCATAACATGAAAATGGTTGAACCTCATCTAAACAAGTAGTGTTACCATTTCTAACCTCGTCATTTTGATTATAAATATCCTCATTTTCATGGGTATTATTGGAAACACTGTATTGGAAATTAAGATTATTTCGAGCAAGTTTTTCGACAATCCTATTTGTACTTTCAGTAAATTGCTTAAGAATCTCTTCTAAAGACATCCTAGTTGACTGCTCTGGGGACTCATCTGGAATATTTAAGGTTTCCTTCACAAATAAGGAATGACTCTTGAAAGCCTCTTCTAGAGAAATAGATGAATTGTTTTGCTCATAAGACTGATGCACGTGTGGATAGTAATTGGGCTCACCATGGTATGACCCATAACCTTCAAAAGGTTGGCGTTCCCAACCACTATTCACACTATGGTCATAGTAGTAATGTCCATATTTTTCAGTTGGATATTCGTTGTATTGGCTATACCAGTTTGACATCCTAACCTGCAAGGGAATTCTACACAAGCACAAACAAGGTGACTCGACCACAACAAACCTGCGATTTCTAGCAAACAAAAAGCATGATGGCTCCACTTAGATTGTTTCTAGACCAGCTTCTCTAATCTTTCGAAAAGGAACTCGTTACAATGAAAGCAAACCCTCTCGGAATCAATCCGAGTTTAAGTAAGTTGAATAGAGGCGAGGAAGTCATGCGTGGAGCTTTGATACCCAAGGCCTCACCGCATTACAAGGCGGCGCAGTCACGCATTCAACTCACATAAACCATCATGAACTTCGAAGTATGCTTAATAGAGTAACCAATATTTTTCGAACGACTTTCCTATTAAGCTCGTTACCCTATCGGTCTCTAATTATTCAAAATTTTAGGCTTAGGTTCGCGTTTGGTTTTGTTTTCCTAAGGCGGGCAAGAAGAGAACGGTGATGAAATCTGAACCCTTATCTTGTATGGCCAGTCCTTTCCCTTTACTAGGAAATTAAAACAGCCGTATTCAAGACCTCAACATATATGCATACAAAATCATCTAGTAAACCCATTGACGGGGATTCGCGGGTGTTTAGAATTCTTACCTCCTGTTCCGGACAGGGATGAACCGTTGAAGTCGACTCGGGCCACGACTCCTATGTCATGTACGAACCCGAGGGGCCGAGACGATATCGTAATCGTCGTCCTTCCCTGTGCAGTTTATATTTAAATTAACCCTTCCTTAGGGTTAAAAATTAATAATGTCCAATGTTCAATGTCCAAAAATAAAAAATAAAAATGTCCAAAAATATTACAAAAATAAAAACCTTAATTACAGTTTCTAAAAAAAAAAAAAAATAATATACAAAATCTTCTTCTTAACTCCTTTTGGATTCCTCTTTTCTTTCCTTCTTTGGCTTCGCTTTTGTTTTCAGTGCTTTCTCCCTTTTTCTTTAGCTCAGTTCCAAATCTGAAAACAAACAAGAAATACCAAAAGGCGTAAAAAAGAACAAAAATAATAAAATAAAAATAAAACCTAAAAACAAATCTATACACAAGTCCGCGTCGGCGGCGCCAAAAATTGATGGTTATTTTCAATGATGTTGTAGTAAAAGGGGTTGTCGTTCACTCGGACTTGATGAGATTGGTTTTAAGAATTAATAAAAGAAAATACAAATATTGTCACAAGATGAAGAGATGTGCTGGGATTCAGGATTCGGCCAAACTCATAACAAAAGGTTCAAATATTAATTCTTTTAACAATTATCGCTCAACAAATAAAAACATGGACTCTTATTTTTGCCAAGATAGATTCTCAAAAGATTGGTTGTAAATCCTAAGCATGATGTATCAAAACATTTAAGCTAAGCATACCTCATCAAATTAAATGACAACCAATTAATTCAAATCATATTTCAATTAAAATTAATGTAAAAGTCTTAAAAAAAGTAATTAAATAATTTTACCCAATGTATGAAATTCGTCTTCCTCCGTCGTCCCAGTAACGGGGTCTAGCTCATCATGTTGGAAACACGCTCAAAATATGATTTTATTGCTCAAAGGCGCTTACAAATGATGAAAAGGAGAGATATCAAATAAACCAGGAATTTGCAACGTATGAGAAGCGTTACAAACCACTGTTACAGTGTACGATAAATGGTAAATGTCACTGTTACTGTTGCTTTAAGACTGCCTCCGAACTACGACCCTCAGACGTGTCGTTGTCACTGTAGCATTTACGACGGTTCCCCGTGCGTCTTATGTTCTTCGTGTTCTTGAGGTGTAGCAGCAGCAGCAGTAGAAAGGTTTTCTCTGCAACACGATTCTCGCCTCCGTTCTCACCCTTAACTCTCCACCCCCTCCTCTGATATCCAGTACCCTTTTTATACTCAACAGGCACCGAAATCATGCGTCATATCTCCATATATTCTTTCATTACTCGATAGTATTCTTCACTTCCAGTCAAAGATTTTCTTCGCTGATTTATCAACCCACGAGTTACTCCTTAGCCGTCATGCTACAAACACGTTCCAAAAGTCACCAAAACCCCAGTTTCCACACGCAAGCCTCCGGTTACAGCACACACTTCCCAGAAATAAACCCGAGAAGATATATCTTCTCTGTTTTGCTCAAATATGACTCTCCAACCCCATTTCTTCAAATTTGATGCAATTACATCTGTTTAGCCGCAACAGCCCGGTCAACCGATTGTAGCGTTTTAATCTCCTTAAGTCGCCCAAATCCAAAACAAGAATATCGGGTTTATCAAAACACGTAACTCCCCGATTTATTCCATCGACGCTCCAGCCAATTCTAACCCAAACTATTGATCATACCATGCCTCGTTAAACATAATCAAGTCGTCCCGTGAAATTTCGACCATCGAGTGCCGCTTTTTAATCTCCTCCAAAAGACGAATCATAAACTCTGCCGTTGATGAACACTGTTTCCCGCCAAAACTGGAATTTGGAATGAAGAAGATGACCTCCCCTTAGCAGAGATGGGGGTGCGAATAGCGGATGCCTTGAGGGGTGCCTGTGGGTGCCCTTATCAAAAATGAGGGTGCCTTTAGTACTTTTCTCCGGGGGTCCAAACAGCACTTTTCGAGCATTTTTTCCGCACAAGTGTATTTCTACAAAAACACCTACACAAACATAAAAACACCATAATAAGTTCAAAATCAAACACTAACAATAGAGACACTGAGGACAATTCGGACACAAAAATGTGTCTATCAGATACTAAATTTCATTTGTTGTTATAATTTGAACAAATTTTAAAAAATAAACATTAAACTTTATGAAATTTATCAAGAACAGAACAAGTTGACATCAGTTTTTATGAAATTGAAAATTAAGATTAGATGAAACTCAAATCAAATCGAGGGGTAATAAAGGCGATGATTTATTGATATCGAATCTCAAATCAGTTATTAGATTGTAGCTAGAAATTGATAGATACTACGATTTCGACGAAGAACATATCTGAAAATTTTGTTCAAGATTCTTTAAAATATATACATGAAAATGATCTAAGCGAGTAGATGATTGTAAATCTAAGATCTGATTTTGACTCAGATAAGTCAATTGAAACGAATTTGAAGATTTAGATTTTGGAAATCCTAAATTGCTTTTCTAAATCAATCAACATAAAATCACTTAATCGAAGTACTGTGACAAGAGAAAATGAAATTAACTTACCTTATACTTCGTTTGCTGATGATCCGTGTTGAGGTTGCAGAGATTTGAAGTTCGCCAATGAATTTTGCTAAAACCTAGATTCAAACGAAGAATCAATCAAATCGACTGAGCCTGATTTGTGAAGTAACTGATGATAATTTGTTATATCTATAGATTTAGGTTCGTTGATTGATTCTACACTGATATGATTCTGCTCTAGATCTGCTCAACACTGATATGATTCTTCTCAGATTTAGGTTCGTTGAAGGAACCCTAATTTTTTCAGAGCAGAGACGAGAGAGAGAGAAGTGAGAGAAAGTGAAAATGAAACTGGAAATGAAACCCATAGCCTATTTCATTAGCTATATATTACGAATTTCCCTCAAACCCTAAACTTTATTACCAAGCCCTGAAATCTAAAGTTCTGGGCCTAGAAATATTAAAAAGTGAAAGTATGGAGTTGATAGGGGATGATCCATTTAGTGTGGCTTCTATATATTGAACCCATATAATAGGAGGTTCTAGTATTTTTCACAAAAAAAAACCCCTTAACCCCGAGTCAAAAGAAAGAATAAACCCCTTAACCCCGGCTGATTGATCAAAAAAAAAAAAAAAAATCGTGAAATATTTTAGCTTAGTTTCTGTTGGAGAAACTATAAAATAGTCCCACATAGCTAACTCCTTAGCCTAGATCTTAATATATAAGGTGTGGAGCCACTCCACTCATTGCCAATTGGTTTTGAGTTGGAAGCCCACACACTTCTAACATGGTATCAGAGCTAGGCCCGTATGAGAGTGGAATGAGTAGTAGACCCAAAGGGCGCCCGTCCACCCGTACAGAGGTCCACGTTGTAGTGGCTTAATCTCCTCCGCCCTACACGTGGAGGGGGAGCATGTTGGAGAAACTATAAAATAGTCCCACATAGCTAACTCCTTAGCCTAGATCTTAACATATAAGGTGTGGAGCCACTCCACTCATTGCCAATTGGTTTTGAGTTGGAAGCCCACACCCTTCTAACAAGTGAAATTTATCTAGTCTGTAGTGGTGATATTCTACTTAATTTTTCAATGTTTTTCTCTTCCGTAGAAATTCATTTTCCCATGTAGAATTCTTTTTAAGTTACATTTGCTTGTAAAATTTTTGCTTCTTTTCATAGTTATTATTCCCTCCGTCCCACTATTAAGTGATCTAGTTCAAGTTTGCACAATTTCTAAATCAAGTAAGGGGAAATGTATTTTTAAACACTTTTTACAATTATACCCTTACGGATAATAAATAGTGAAATTTTGAAATGATTTATCTCTCAAATTACACCACAGATGTCCGCAAACTTCGTACCATTGAAAAGCATTTTAAAACACCTACGTAACGAATATAAACATGACTATCAAATTATGCATATTTCTTATAATCAATTAAAATGATAATTTTAGGAATATCTCCTTGTTTAGTGATATAGGTCATTTAATGGTGGGACAAAATCTAAATGTAACTAGGTCACTTATTAGTGGGACGGAGGGAGTATTAGATTTGATTACCAAGCAACTTTGCTTTCGGATTCTACCCATTATGATCTGATTGTGGCGATCCGTGGTTGGTTTACAAGTCAACTTTTAATTAGCTGCAAATCTCTCGTTACTCCGTTTGCGTACCTGCTCTTCTCTGTCTCCTCTCCAAGCCCTTTCCTAGATTTTTTTTTTGTGTAGTTCTTATTGCCGTAAGAACTTAAAGCTACTGTAACGTGGATAATAAAATATTCATGGGACGCGAGCATCACTTTTTTTTGATCGGCAAATGTAATAATATATTGAAAAGCCTACCAGTAGTAAGCAAAGTAACAACCCATACAAACAAAGAGCTGAAGGAACATACTCCAAGAAGCTCTCACCCATATTTCATCCTTGTATCCCTAATAAAAGAGAAACAAAAATAAAATTCCCAACACAGGGACAAGCCTAAAGGCTACCCAAACCCAACAGAGCTACATAATAAAGTGATTCCCATCACTATGGTGCTACTATAACTTTTACATCAGTTGTTTTCGATTTCTTAGAATTGTTTTCACAAGAGATACACATCCTATAATAAAGTGATCAGTTGCCAAGTTTACTATCTCTTCAAGGTTAGGCTAGAAAAGTGGAAAAGACTGCACGTGTACAATCCAAAATATAGAAGTGTTAAAGAACTAAACTTGCGTGGTATAATAATGTTACGAAGCAAATCGGATTATTATGAAAGCTTGGTTTCAATTAACTCTGGTACGCATACTTCTCTTTTGACTAGTATATTGTAAGTTTGAAACCCCTTTGTTAAGTAAGTCAGTCCCCTGTAACGAACTCCGTCACAGTTTCTTTGTTCCTTGTACTCGAGAAGTAAAACCTTTTATCGCAGCATGCATATCCATCACTGACGCTAGCTGTGATACTTATCTCATAATCAGAAGTGCTTCGGACAGAGGATACCTACAGATGCGCAAGTAGAAAATGGCACCACGAAGAAAGCTGTACCCCACTTACTGTGGAGGACATTCACAAGTAAAACTATAGGCAATTCCATGTAGGAATGAAACCACACTCAAGTAGGAGTAATACACGATCCAGAGTCCATACCGTTTAAAACTACTACCAATAGTGAAAAGAAATCCGAGCAAGTTAGTTGTCGATGATTCAACGGTGAAAGTTTCTTAATCTTTCCAAGTGAAATTTGCAGATGCGCTAAGCTCTACCACGCGAGTAACCATATTTTTACTGCTAAAGAGGTGAGAAAAGATAGGAGTAGTAAAAAACATTGTCTCAAACTCTGCGTTACAATGACTTTGATTAAACAAGTGATCAATTGTTGCTGTGTATTATTTCCAGCAGGGGACGAACAGTGAGCTCTGAAGTGGCTAGCTCACCTACAAATTTAATAGTGTATCTCTGCCAAAGAGGCCACGTGATTGATTAACTTCTATGCAGTAAGGAGTTGACAACCCCTTGACGTTGTCGCATGCGCATGCGTTTATCAGTAATTTTTTTACTTTTGTTTACTTCGTTTAGACCCCGACCGACATGCGTCATGCGCGTCACTTCTCTGGTCCCAAACTCCCAATGCATTTCATAAGGCCAATAATACCCACCAATATAAGTTTCTCATCCATGCTAATTGTCTTTGATTTTTGGTATAGCACGGCGAGGAAAATTGTAACTTAGTAACACATGATCGGAAATGAGCACAGTCAGTGTATGAAAGAAAGGCGAAACGATGGTTAAACGAAAATCTTTGTAAGTCATATATAACTGATATATATATATGTAAGTTGAACAAATCAAATGCGGAAGCGGGTTATTAATTCATACCTTGTAATCGCTCCAAATGCGGATGAATTAGGACCGGTGGATCACTTGCGTTTCACGTTCTTGAACCTTCAAACTCGGCGGTGAGTAGGTGCCACAAAAACGAGCACAAACTATATTTCCACAAACCAAATACCGTATAGAACTTCTACTTCCTCTCCAAAGGACACTAAGGGATTTTGGTGATTCTACAACTAATGTTTGAATACTAGAAGACTTTGCTAGCTAACTAGAATGCTCACTTACAAACTCTCTAGCTAGTTTGATTACTCTCATACTTAGCTTATTACTTGCTAAACTCATTTCTTACTTCCTTAGTTACTTCTCAACATATGAGAATTATGAGTCTATTTATACTTGAATTTCAAGCATGTGCTCTTGGCAAGTGTCAAGCTTTTGGGAGCAAAAATCAAACACATGTCACAAGTTCTAACACTTGGAGTCATGGAGTAAACACATGGAGTAAGTGATCAAACACTTGTTAGCTTCATGTAAATACATGGTGGCAAGAAACAATACACATGTTTCACCATGGCTTACTTAGTTGGAGAAGGATTTTTCCTTTGACAAAGTCAAGCATATGACTTTACTTATCCACCCAAGATGGACTTTGGGCATGCACACACACAATGGGTGCCCATATTTCCAACATCTCCCACTCACACATAGTGTGTGTAACGCCAGCATGCTTCCCAATCAAAGTCCTTAGAGGAAAATGTTCATATTAGTAAATAGTTTGTGCGACCGCCGAGATACCTTCATTTTGGGAGCTCCATACTAGAACCTCATTACGAGTCAGCATGGAGACATCAACCCTTCACAAAGAATGTTTGTATCTCATTACCTCAGATAATTTGACTACACCTGACACAATACTCTTAATCCCTCTAGCAAGCAGTATTGCACCCATGTACATTTTATCAATTGTACTCATGATTTTCAACAGACGAAAAACGCTGGCCAGCTATGAGTCACAATTCATGGTGTATCATCAAATTTTCTTCCAAGAAATTCATATCGTTCCAATTCAACTCAACAGCTTTCCTAGACATGTATCATCATACGGGAAGTTGCATCGTATTAGAAAACATGCTAAAGTAGCATCATTAAGTATCCTCTTCATGACATAAACTCAAGTCAAAGGGTAAATGAATTGGATATTAATCCGAGTGGCTCACACAAAGAATGAAGCAGGGAATCATTCATCGCTCTCACAATCGGTCGACTTAGCACATACATCACAAAGTGTATGTTATGACGTTTCTCCCACTCAAATGGGCATGTCCATAATAAAAAAGCATACGTCATACAGATCTTAGTCTAGTCGCCATTTAGGCGCCCAACTTGATTTTCTGTTCCAACAGTCATTCACATAGTAACTGTTCAAAAAATCACATCTGGCTTTATAACAGGCTTCATTAAATGGTGGTCACATTTAATGATCGATCTCTCTATGAAATCTCATCTTAGACATATTAAGGCGACTTATACTTTTATAGAAAAGCCTGCTACAAAAGCACATGGTTTTCGAAAAACATATTTTCCTAAAATTTTCTTTTCTTTTGTCTCATCTTGCTCGCTATACTAAGCGCCAAGGCGAATCACCTGTGTGAGTAGGCCGATTCTTGCCTGCCGACAACTTAAATATCCGTGTACACATCAAAAGTATATGATTTCTACAAAACATATTCATATAAGAAAGCATTAATACTTATAATAATAATGTCATTATCACATGTTCTACATATCACATCCTGTTTAATCCCATGTTCTCTACGTGAGATTGAAAAGCAATTTTCGGAATGGGCTTAGTCAAAGGGTCAGCCAACATTCTATTTGTGGAGATATGTCTAAGAACAACCTTTCTTCGTGCAACCATATCGCGTATAAAGTGGAATCTCCTACCAATGTGTTTGGTTTTTCCATGGTATTTGGGATCTTTCACATATGCTAGAGCTGATGTGCTATCACTGTGAAGCAACACCGCTTCTTTTGCGTGTTCCGAGACACCGAGTCTCTTAAGAAATATCCTCAACTGACATGCTTCTTGGACAGCTGCCGCAAGTGCAACATACTCGCTTCCATTGTAGACAGAGCAATACACTTTTGTTTCGACTACACCAAGTGATTGCACCACCTCCAAGTTTAAAAACGTATCCCGAAGTGGATTTAAACTCATCTCTATCGTTGCTCCAATCGGCATCGCTAAATCCTCTGAGTCTAATATCTTCACCATGGTAACAAAGAGGAGATTAGCAGTCCCTTTAAGATAACGAAATATCCTTTTAATCGCTTTCCAATGATCTCGGTCGGGGTTACTTTGGTAACGACTTACTATCCCTACTTGCAAAATCGATGTCGGGTCTAGTACACAACATAGCGTACATAAGACTCCCAACCGCAGATGCATATGGTACATTGGACATGTATTTCTTTTCTTCCTCATTCTTAGGGCATTGATTGTTACTTAGGACACATGCTTTGTCCATAGGAGTGTCAATGGGTTTACAATCATACATTCGAAAGCGTTCAAGTATCTTCTTTATGTAAGTCTCTTGAGACAAACTAAGAGTCTTTATTGAGCGGTCTCGCGTGATCTTAACACCTAATACATAATTAGCTTCACCCATGTCCGTCATTTCAAAATTAGAGGACAACCACTTCTTAGTGGCGACAATTCCTTCTAGATCATTACCTGCTAATAGAATGTCATCGACATATAATGCTAGGATAAGAATGCTTTCCTGGGATCGTTTAATGTACACACAATGGTCTTCCTCAATCATTTCATATCCAACAGAGGTGATAGATTGATGGAAACGCATATACCATTGTCTAGACGATTGTTTAAGGCCATAAATGGAACGTTTGAGACGACAAACTTTGCGCTCTTGTCCTTTGACCTCAAAACCCGTTGGTTGAGACATGTAAATCTCTTCGTCTAGTTCCCCATTAAGGAATGCAGTTTTAACATCCATCTGGAACAATTCTAAATCCAAATATGCAACAATAGCAAGCACGAGGCGAATTGAGGCAAACCTTACCACAGGAGAGAAGGTTTCCTCATAGTCAATACCCTCTTGTTGAGTATATCCTTTTGCCACTAGACGAGCTTTGTATTTTTCGATTGAACCATCCGCCTTGCGTTTAATTTTAAAGACCCATTTGTTTCCAATGGCCTTTCGCCCAGGCGGAAGATCAACCAACTCCAAAACGTCATTCTTATCCATTGATTTAATTTCCTCTTGCATTGCAAAAAGCCATTTATTGCAATCAACTGAAGAGATGGCTTCTCTAAAAGAAGTAGGCTCATCTTCAATACTCGCAGCATACATCAATATTCCCCCTTCAATCTCAAAATGACGACGGGGTACTTTTCCACGCTCACTTCTGCGTGGTTCAAAAACTTGTGTCTCTAGCGGTCACTCCCACTAGGATGTAGACCATTCCCACTATCTTCAGCGATTATAGGTTGAGAAACTAATTCTCTACCTTCACTCGAAGATGGTAAGATATCTTCACTCTCTTCTATTTCAAAGAGTTCCAAGTTTTTGTTAATGTCAATGATTCGAGGAAAATCATTTTCAATGAAAACAATATCTCTGGAC
The DNA here is from genome assembly GCA_023531295.1 of Papaver armeniacum. Taxonomy (NCBI): domain Eukaryota; kingdom Viridiplantae; phylum Streptophyta; class Magnoliopsida; order Ranunculales; family Papaveraceae; genus Papaver; species Papaver armeniacum. The sequence goes on along the minus strand of JAJJWW010003981.1, from coordinate 108,082 downwards.
TCTATCTCAGTCATCCCTCCACTTGGATGTTCACCATACATCACATATCCTTTTGAGCAATCAGAATATCTTATAAAGACAAGCTTTCTTGCTCTAGGACTTAGCTTTCCATACACATGAGAAGCGTTGTGAACATAACCAAATGAACCCCATGGGCGCAAATTACCTAAATTAGGTTTTTCGCCTTTCCAAAGTTCATATGGCGTAGAAGGAACCGATTGAGTTGGGACACGGTTCAAAATGTAGGCCGCAGTCATAATAGCATCCCCCCAGAAAGATATTGGGAGGTTGGCTTGCGCCATCATTGATCTAACCATATCTAATAATGTCCTATTCCTTATCTCAACACCATTTTGTTGCGGAGTATATGGAATAGTAAGCTATCTAGTTATTCCCTTACTCTCACAAAATTCCCTGAACATATCGGATAAATATTCGCGTCCACGGTCAGTACGGAGAGTCTTCAAACTCTTCCCAGTTTGATTCTCAACTTCCGCAACAAAGCGCTTGAAACAATCCAAGGCTTCGTAGTGGTGAGCAATCAAATATACATAACCAAATCGCGTATAATCATCAATAAATGTGAGAAAATAAGAATAACCATGTCTAGCTTTAACATTCATAGGTCCACATATATCAGAATGTACCAGCTCAAGAGGTTGAGCAACACGTTTGGCCTTACCAAAAGGTTTTCTACAAGCTTTTCCTTCTAGACAAGGTTCACATACGGGTAAGGAAACTTTAGCGAGTGAGCCAAGATGGCCTTCTCTAGCTAACCGAGTCATCCTATCTTGCCCGATATGTCCTAGTCTAGCATGCCAAGTCACACAGTCAATAACACTACTACTACTAGCATCGAGACACTAAAGTCTCGGAGGAAAATAGAATTAAACAAGTCTAATTTAAAGAAGTTATTACATAAATAACCATGTCCAAACAAAGTACCATAAAAGAAGATGTCCAACCTACCGTCTTCTATTTTAAAAGAGTACCCTAAACTAAGAAGAGAAATAACTGAAAGTAGATTATGATGAATTCCTGGTACGTATAACACATCGTGAAGTGTTAAAATGCGTCCTTGAGCGCATAGAGAGCTGATATGTGCCGATTCCCATAGCATCCTCACATGTGCCATTGCCCATATAAACTCTATATGTACCACGTGAAATACGTCGATAATCTACGAACCCCGCTCGATCTCGAGCTACATGTTTTGTTGCTCCCGTATCTACAATCCATTCAGGGAGAGAGTGAGCAACCATTACATGTGAACACACAAATGTGTAAACAGAGTTAAATGAACAAAGTACCTTTTTCGGCTCAGTGCACTCACGGCCAAAATGTCCTTTGTTTCCACAGTTATAGCATTTCATCTTAGATTTGTCTCTTTTACCAGCACACTTGCCACGACGGCGCTTAGCTGGTTTTTCTGCCTTTTCCGCATCCCTTTGGCTATTTTTCTTGCGCTTACCTTGTGGTTTGCGCTCACCTTGAGCATACAAGGTAGCCACACGTGTCGCCTCTTGGCGTTCAGCTTCAAGCTCAACGTGTCGAGAGATTTCAGAGAAATTCTTGATGCTTTCATTATGAGTAAGAATTTGCTTCATATGCACCCAAGAATCAGGCAATGATCTTATCACAGCTAAAACTTGTTGTTCATCACTTAGAACATTCCCAGCAGATTTCAACTCACGAATCATTGACGACATCCTTCTTAGATGTTATGTCATTGAATGCTTGGGATCCTTTCTAGTAGACCTCAAATTTCAAAGACTAAGTCAAAGCGAAGTCTAGTGGTGGACGTACCACCAAAGTCAAATTTTAGCTGGTCCCACATTTGCTTGGCAGTAGGAAACTCCTCATATTCTCCAATAAGATCATTGTGCATGCTACTCAACATAGTGTGGCGTGCACTACGATCTTTCTTAACCCAAGTTTCGTAGGCTTCAAGATCACGACGGTGTTGGGTAGTATGACCCTCTGCGGGTCGGACCATTTCATTTGTTAGGAGTTCCATTTTTCCTCCTTCATCCAACAAGTATCGGATTTTTCTATGCCACACATCATAGTTCTTCCCATCAAGTTTGTCACCCTTATTGAGATCAGCAATCACATTGTTGCTAGCCATTTCTACACGTTTGTTGCACAAAGTTGGACATTATTATTATGTGTACACTCACTATATTGTCTCAAAATATAATTGATAAAATCATATCTACACACAAATCCGAGATCGAAAATTTCACTAGGCTCATAATCATCACCCAAATATGCATTTTAATATAACCTCTATCAATTAATTTGGACTAATAAATATTGGTAAAGCACATAACTTAAGCCAATAAAACCACTTAAAATCAACCAACATATGATGATTAGTTATCTATCAACAAAGATAAATAAACTACATATAAACAAAGTACATCATGAAATCGTAGTTTCTTGCTACTAATTTTCAAAGTACCTAAAGCAAAAATACGCACGAATTATTTTCAAATTTTCAACGAAAATAAAGCAAAAATATGCACTTATTTTTCAACTAACATATATTATTGAAATTATTTTCAACTAATGAAAATAAAGCAAGTAAATTATATTTCAACTAATGAAAAATAAGATAAAAATATGCCCCGTTTCAGAAGTAATGAAAAACCCACTTTTAGATTTTTCTAAATTTAAAAATACACGAAGTAATATATATTTTCGCAAACACATACACTGAGTATTTTCGTTGAGCAAGACACTTATGATGAAACTAATGATATTAAATTAAACAACATGATTCAACAAATTAATCATATTAAAAAAATATTAATATCATGTATGTTATATTTATATGAAATTAATTAAGTCAACCACAAAGGTGATTGTTCCACAAAATTTATTTTAGGTCGTAGTCCTTTCGAGCAGAGGCCGTTCAGTCCTTGGTCCATTGGATGGTCGGTGTCGGGGACAAATTGGAACACATTAAACCACAAAGGTGATGTCTCCACATAATTAATTTTAGGTCATAGTCCTTTTAGGAAGTGGCCGTTTAGTCCATGGTTCGTTCAGTAATAACGAAAAACGCATAAAAGGCTCTGATACCAATGTTAGTCATATATAACTGATATATATGTAAGTTGAACAAATCAAATGCGGAAGCGGGTTATTAATTCATACCTTGTAATCGCTCCAAATGCGGATGAATTAGGACCGGTGGATCACTTGCGTTTCACGTTCTTGAACCTTCAAACTCGGCGGTGAGTAGGTGCCACAAAAACGAGCACAAACTATATTTCCACAAACTAAATATCGTATAGAACTTCTACTTCCTCTCCAAAAGACACTAAGGGATTTTGGTGATTCTACAACTAATGTTTGAATACTAGAAGACTTTGCTAGCTAACTAGAATGCTCACTTACAAACTCTCTAGCTAGTTTGATTACTCTCCATACTTAGCTTATTACTTGCTAAACTCATTTCTTACTTCCTTAGTTACTTCTCAACATATGAGAATTATGAGTCTATTTATACTTGAATTTCAAGCATGTGCTCTTGGCAAGTGTCAAGCTTTTGGGAGCAAAAAAATCAAACACATGTCACAAGTTCTAACACTTGGAGTCATGGAGTAAACACATGGAGTAAGTGATCAAACACTTGTTAGCTTCATGTAAATACATGGTGGCAAGAAACAATACACATGTTTCACCATGGCTTACTTAGTTGGAGAAGGATTTTTCCTTTGACAAAGTCAAGCATATGACTTTACTTATCCACCCAATATGGACTTTGGGCATGCACACACACAATGGGTGCCCATATTTCCAACAATCTTAAATTCAAATTTGGTTTTGTGTTAAGGTCTTATGAACTATGAAGCAACACTCTCTTTGCCGACTTACCTGATTTAAGCCAAAAAAATTTCAGACAATCTTTTTGGTTATAAGTTACGATATCTATAAGTTAGAATTACCATAAAGGCTGAATTAATTCAACAATGTCCATGAGCATAACATAAAATCTAGCTAAATGAATTTTTTTCTCTTAGCTCGATGTCCAGAATGGGATATAGATACGAAGAAAAAGAAATAATAACACAATAAAACTATAAAAAGTGTTAACATTCCTTTGGTATTCATATTTCTCAAATTCCTCTACAATCTCAATTTATTTTGGCAAAATTTCTGGGAAAGTCTGTTGTTGTAATAAAAGCCTGGCTTGATTGGGGTATACCCAGATTAGTTAGGGTATACCTAATGAGACAAAACCCAAGATATTTAGAAGTAAAGTAGGCCACCCCTTAACCATGTATTTTCAAAATGGCTAATATACCCATATTCAGTTAACAATAAAAAAATCTGATTAGCTTAATTATTTGACTTTAGATTAATTAATTGAGTAGATTAAAACTTTTGAAATTATGAATGCAGTAGATTAAAACTTTTGTCTCATGAGTTCAATCAAAACCTTAAATTTTGTGAAAAGTCGGCAAGGTATACGGATGAAGAACACGCCGACTACGTATGGCCGACACGGTCTTCAGATGAAGAACATCTCGACTACATATGGCCGGAAAGGTATACGGATGAAGAACATTCCGACTCTATGCATCACTTGTCGGCATTTTATTGATTTCTCACCTTGTCGGCTATGTTATAGTCGGCACATACATATTTCTTACCTTGCCGACTAAACAAAAAGTCGATGACAATAAATTCTCTAACATTGCAAGTGTCCAATAATCGGCATTGTAACCTTGCTGACCTTTAAACGAGAAAACGAGAATATGGGAAGATGTAATTCACTTTATTCATTCTTTGTTACTACACTGATTGAAACATAAAATCTAAATCCTTATCGACAGAATAACGAATGCACTTAGCATGTGCATCAAGCCTTTGAACCCGTAGGCGACCCTAGTGGACGAGTTATAGTCTCGTGAGGGTTTACATAGAGATATACCCACAAAACCTACACTAAAACTTCTAAAGCCATCAATCTTCATCCGAGGAATCCGACGACGATATACCCTCCATCATCTCTGGGGCATACTCTGGGATTTTGGATACCATGAATTGATAGCTTGCATCGAATGCGAATGCTTCCCCCTTTTCCTCCAAGTAGCGCGCTTTGACGACTTCATGCTATAAAAACAACACACAAACTTACTTTGTTAGTGCGGTATAAGTTGGAAGATCAAACAACTTGGATTACGTAAAATAAACCATAAAAGCACTTACAAATTGTTCAATGAACAAGTTAAAGTGGGTAGCGTTGACAAATCGGTTTTGGATAGCTAAATAAGCAAGTATCGCATTTTCGATGACTAGGTGCCTATCATGAATTTGTTGAACACTTCTTCCATTAGGATTCCCAAACTCTTGCATGTATTTGTTGTATACCCTAGCCCAAAAGGTTACGGCAACCACCCTTACAGAGGAGTGCCTTCTAATTCGAGTTTCCGCGTACCAAGCTTTGGTGATTTCCAAATCTTCATTTGAATCAAATGATGCCATTGTTGTTTGTAGAGGTATTGGGAGAGTTAGATGGAGTATATGATGATATGAGCTTTGGAGAGTATATGCAAATAGGTTTGTGTTGTTTTATACATAGAACTAGTGTATTTATAGGATAGTGCCCAAATTTGGCCGTTATGTCAATCAATGCACTTTACTTGCAAAAATTTGAATTTTGAATTAACCGGCTAGGTTTTTGTTTCCCAAACATGCCGACTAAGTTTAGCCTACAGGGTCGTAATTTTCATACCCGTGTCGGCTATAAAACATTTCAATCATAGGAGACGTCATATTCAACTGCATACCACCGGCAAGGTATTTGTTTAATACAATGCCGACTAACACATAGTCGGTAGGGTAGTAAACAAATACCTTTCCGACTTTATGATTTTTGTAACACAGGAGAGGTCATTTTCAGTTGCATACCGCCGTCAAAGCACTTGTTTAATACATTGCCGACTAACTTATAGTCGGAGGGGTTGTAATATCTTACCCTGCCAAATTTATAATTTTTGTAACATATGAGAAGGTCATTTTCTGCTCTTTTTAGTCGGCACTAATGTTTTCATCACCATTCTGTCCATTAAATATTCGAAAAGGTATGTATTTTCTTACCTTGCCGACCCTGGTAAATTTCTTCTTATGCCACCGGTAGCGGCAATCCGCTACCACAACCTTGTCGACCCTATTTTAGTCAGCAATGTAACAATTAAAGAACCCTGAACCCTTCCAGCGGAGAATGATTGAAACTTTACATAGCTAAACAAACCATTCATTTAACGACTAGAAATCCAACATTTTTTGTCCAAAATACGAAAACATGTCCCATAAACCTTAAAAAAAAACATTTGTCCAACCATTAACCTTAAAATTTGTATACCACAACATAAAGAAATAAACTAGGAATGCATTCATTCACCACCACGACCACGACCACGGCCCCGACCCCGTTTAGCATTTTCACGACCACCACCACTACCACGACCACCACCACGGGTACGAGCTCTCTTTTGTCAAAGATTCATCTTAGCTTGTGCTTCCTCTTGGCTTCAACATTAGCTTGCTGGGAACAATTTGGTGGCATCCTCATTGTCAACATTGCTAGCATAGTCAATGTGCTTGGTTTGCTCTTCAATCGACAAAGGCTCTCCTCTCCCTCTCGCAACACATCACCTTCACAAGGGTCTTCAAATGCTCCTTCTAGTTTCAATTAAACAACAAACAATTAATACAATGATACGATAATGTAATCCTAAAACAAGAAGATCAACTCTAAAATACTTAAAAGAACTTAAGACTTGTTGCTGGGTCTTTCGTTGCCATCTTCCTCTTACGAGCCAATTGTTCAGCAGTTTGTTCCCTAATCACATTAGGACGAGCAAAACCCAAGTGCCACGGCATGTAATTCTCATGATATTCATGGCCTTCGGTCACCTCGTCCAAAAGACTCGTATCGATTTTAGGCTTTTGTCTTTCCCTCCAATGAGATGTACCTGGTGCTGGAGCATAATGGACGTCAATACTTTTTTTGGGTCGTGGTGCACGATTCCCTTACCACTTTAAAGAACAGTTTATCACCAGGACGGGTACTCGGGATATAACCAAATCCCCCTGGCCCCCGAAGATCAGGAGCATACATCTTTTTTCACGCCTAGAGGACTGTGTTGTTACACCAAAATGCCATTCGGGCTGAGAAATGCGGGCGCTACATATCAGAGGCTGGTGGAGGACATGTTTGAGGACAAAATACACGACACCATCGAAGTATACGTGGGACGATATGCTAGTCAAGAGTAAAGTAGCCGATACCCACATCGACGACCTTAGAGACATCTTCCGGACCATGAGGAAGTACAAGATGAGGAAAATCCGTCCAAGTGCACCTTTTGGGTCACCTCGAGCAAGTTTCTAGGATACATAATCACCGATAAAGGAATCGAAGCAGATCCGTATAAAATCAAAGCGAATGTAATGCCTTCACCGTAATGATTAAGGACGTGCAACTACTGAACGGAAACTCATGGCTCTAGGACGATTCATCTCTCGATCGTCGACAAGTGCAAGGATTTCTTCGGGACGTTAAGGAAGGGAGAGAAGTTTAAATGGACCGAGGAGTGTGAGGAAGCATTCCAGAAAATCAAGCAACATATGGCAAGTTTGCCGGTGTTACAAAGACCCGAGCCCGAAGACGTACTAACGCTATATCTCGGGGCAACTACCACGCCATCGCCCGTGTGTTGGTCAAGAACGAGGAGCAGAGGAAAAGCCGGATACTTCATAAGCAAGACCATGAACCCTACGGAAAAGAACTACACCAGACCGAGCAACTCATCCTAGCGCTAGTGTTTGCAACACGAAGCTCCTGGACATATTTCCAAACTCATAAGATTCGAGTACTTACCAAGTCCTCCATAGAGTCAAGATTTGACAATGCAGCAGATCGGGCGGATCTCCAAATGGAGCGCACAAATAAAGCAGATTCGATATCTTTTATGAAATGAGGACGGCGGTGAAAGCGCAGCAAGGGTCGATTTTTGCGGACTTCCCCTCGGTGACGAGGACGAAGTAGAGGACATCCCGAATGGAGGAAGATCGAGAAGACTCACCCGATTTACTCGAGACCCGCAGCCCGACACGATGGAAGGTTTTCGTCGACGGGTCATCCAATAAAGACGGGTCGGGTTTAGGACTGGTCTTCACGACACCGAAGGGCAAGAAAATGGTCCATTCCTTTAGGCTTGAGTTTAAAGCAACCAACAATGTCACAGAATACGAAGCGGTAATACATGCCCTACGCTTGATCGTAGAGATGGGCATCCAAGAGGTACGACTGACAAGCGACTCCCAGCTAGTTGTGCGGCAAATCAACGGGCAATATGCCATACATGACCCTTGTTGCGTAAATATCGAGCACGCCCAATCCTACATCGGGCAAATACCAAGCATCAAATTCGACACATCTACAAAAAAGACAATCGGCATTCGGATGCCCTGGCATATATTGCTTCCATGTTGACTCGACGCAAGTATTGAGGGTATTAGAATCATGAGTATCCTAATGCCTTCTGCATCCGAGAACGTGGATATCGGCGACAAGTCGCGCAAGCAACCACTACCGATCGACTGGGCCGATGATTGGAGAAAGCCGATTCATGAGTACCTCGAAACGGGAAGGTTGCCCAAGGGGAGGCCCGAGATCAACAAGATCAAGAGCAAAGCCGCCAGCGTACGAACTTAGGGATGGCACCCTATACCGAAAATCATACCAGGACCATTGCTAAAATGCCTAAGTAAAGAGGAGGGGCAGATGATCCTTAACGAATTACACTATGGGGTCATGGGAAACCACAAATCGGCCGCAGACCTAGCGGCACGAGCTAAAACCATGGGATACTTCGCCGTACATGAACGAGGACGCGAAGCATATGGCCACCGTTTGCGACGAGTGCCGAAATTCGGAAGAAGATACATGCGCCGGCCGTAACATTAAACTCCGTCATCGGTCCTGGCCCTTTGCTAAAGGGGAATCGACATCGTGGGACCACTACACGTCGGATCAGGACAAAGGAAGTATTTAATTGTGGCCACCGATTATTTCACCAAGTGGGTTGAGGCCGCTCCGCTAAGACACATACGGGATAAGGATGTTTTTCGGTTCATCTGGGAACACATCATATGCCGCTTTGGGGTTCCGGCAGCAATCGTCTCTGACAACGGGAAACAATTGCAAGGCAAAAACATCGACCTACTATTCAACACTTACAACATCCGAAAGAGCAAGTCCACGCCCCTATACCCCCAAAGCAATGGACAGGCCGAGATCACAAACAAGACCATCGCCGATAACATGAAGAAGAAACTCGACGGGGATATGGGGAATGGTGTGAAGAGCTCTACAATGTCTTGTGGGCATATAGGACAACTCGCAGGAGGCAACGGACTATCACCCTTCATGCTAACATACGGGACCGAAGCCATCCTACCTACGGAGGCGATGATACCTACCACGAGGACCGAAGCGTGGAGGCGAAACATCTCGGCGGACCTTATCTTGGCTAAACTTGATGATTTGGAAGAAACGAGAGAGATGGCCCTGCAAAAGATGGAAAATTACCAACGAAGAATCCAACGGGAATACAACAAACGGGTCCGACCAAGAGAATTCCAACCAGGGCAGCTGGTACTAAAGCTCCTACCTAGTTATGAGCGTGACAAGAAGGGCGGTAAACTTGCGCCACGGTGGGGAGGACCCTACACGATAGTTGAGAAAGCCGGAGAAGGGGCATACAAGATACTGAAGCCGGACGGAAAACCCGAGCCACGACCGTGGAACGCGACACGACTAAAGATCTACCATCCGTGAGATTAGGTAAGATATCTTGTCATCTATTTCCGTGAAAAGCCGCGTGGGGTTGGAAATATGACAAGTGCGTCTGAATGGTCGTTTCGAACCCGGGGCGATGGCATTGTGCAAGTGCCGGGGCGACTTACACTAACACGGACTATTCGAACTCTCTCAAAGATGGCATTGTGCAAGTGCCGAGGTAGTTCAGGGAGCCCAGGCGTTGGAAACCAGTGGGCCGATTGTCGAGGCATGAGTACTCGACAGTCGAGCAGTCAACATTGCTCTCCTCGCAAGTGGCCGAATCACTTGCCCAAGAAGATTAATCGATAACTTCTTGGGGTGTCGATCCCATAGAAACTAGGCAAGACCAACTCCCCTTCCACTAGATCTCGAAAGACGGTGATGAGATGCCTCAGTCCGGAGACATGGCATCGGGCCCGATGACCCTCCTTGTTGAGTGTGTTCGACGTAAACGGCATTTGTGACTAACCCGTCTATTCATGCGCATAAAAAGGACAATAACGAGGCTACGGCAGAAAAGCCACATACGGCAACCCAACATAAATAAGAATAACGACATCAATAGTAACAGCATCAGAAGCAAGAAGAGCAAATAAACCGGCGACGCAGCACCCCGTGACAAGTTATGCAAGAAGTTAACAAAGTGTTCAAACGAATTACAACCCGAGGAAAAGGGCAAGACAAATGACGCAATGGCTACAAAAGACATGATCACTCTTTGGAGGAAGTAGAACCCAGATGAGACCTTCTTGGCGGCAAGATCGGCTCGCTTCTTATCAAGCACCGCCTTCACACCGGCTTTGACCTTCGAGACGAGCTCCTCACCGAACTTCGCTTTCTCGGCAAAGCAAGATCCCGCGCTAGCCGCTCCGACGCCGCTTCAACGGTGGCCACTCGATCGAGCGGATGAGCCTCCTTCCCCTTCAAACGAATGTTCTCCTCCTCCAACGAGGCTACTTTCTTCACGCTCGGCTGCCAAGACAACAAGAACGGTCACCACACAACAACAAGAACAAGATAACAACATGGAAGGCACGACACAAGGTACACCACCTTCTAACAAAGGGGCAATTATTCTAATCGACTCCTCGGACTCGGTCAAAGCTACACTCGAGGGCGTACACCTTCAAGAAAATTCTAGGTATCGATGTTCATTAAACTCATTAGTGGGGCAATACTTCTTGTGATCACTCCATTCCTCCCTCTGACGAGAGTGGGCAGCCTGCAAACCCGACAATTGAGCACGCACCCAATCCAACTCATCAGAAACCTTTACGAACTCCTTAAGCTTCTCAAGAGCCTCTCGGCTACGCTTCTCGGTAGCGTCCCTCTCCCCCAAGATCCGGAGGCGATCTCGCATGCGAGATCCCGAACTCGAAGTCTTAGCCGACCACATTGATCTTCTAGGTTGTCGGCTAATAATGTTTTCTCGGCCGCTATACCTTGGAAGTGAGCTAAGTCCGCCCTCAAATTATCTATTTCCTCGGGAACATACTCAAACGTCTCGTACCGATAAAGTTTGGATTGAAGATCTTCAATATCGGTTTCTAGACGATCAATCTTAGCATCCTTATTGACTATTCTCTCGTTGTAAGTTCGAGACATGATCTCGTTCTATGTTCGCTTCCCTCTTCAACAGACGACACCTTGTGTGGCAGCGTCGGCCTCCGCAATAGAAGATTCGGCTAAGCGGGGGAGTACTAAACTTAGGATATTGGCACTACAAGATCAATCACAACTAGCTGCGAATAAAACGCATACCTTGAGTTTTGGCCAACTCCTTCTCCAGCCCTCGAGACCGTTCGCGCTCCTGCTGCAGCAAGAGACGAAGATCCTCCCTCTCGATGGCCTCCCGGCGTTGGATGGCAAAAAGATTCAATAATAGCGAGCGGTTGACATCCTAAAAACAATACCAACATAGTCAGCCCTAAACAAGAACAAAAACGAAACACCCGAACAGTTCAACTCACCAGAAGGTCGAAGGTACTTTTCAGGCCGGCCTCATACAACGAGACGGCATTGACCTTCTCTTCATTGGACAAAGAGGCGAAATCGGGAGAGATGAGCGCCCCAAGCGAGTTGCACATAGGGCCCCGAGATAGTGAAGGAGGTATCGCTATCGGAATTAGGAACCACGGTAGGGAAAGTCTTGACGGTTGACCCCCGACAAAGAACGTTCTCCACATCACGGTCAATCAAACCGCCCCCACCACCACCCGATTTCTCCGCCTGACCCGACTCCCCCTCCTTACCAAGAACATCGTCCTCATCATCAAAAAGATCTTCTTCATCATCACCATCAGACACAACATACACGGTGCCATCGGCAAGCACAATCCCTTCACCAGTCACTTCCCGGGGCACATCCTTCTCCGGGGCGGGCACATCCTCCTTAGGTTCTTTACCCCTACCCTTAGGCTTCCCACCTACAAAGGCAGACGAATCGTCAGACGATTTAAGAGGCGACCTCCCCAGGAAATGTGACAAAGGTAGTCGATCATCGGGATCCTCACCGTCCTTCGCCGAGGTACCAGCGGCCTTGTCAACCTTCAACTTCTGTGTATCAGCCGACGTCAGATCCATGCAAGGCAACAAATAGGGGCACGTACATGTACGTTAAATAAAAAACAATAAGTATATTTGTTACCTTCCCTGTATCCTCCTCGGCTCCGGCAATCCTATCCCTCTTCCGATGAATGAAAACCTCAGAAGGAGTACCCTGGGACTTAGTCTGAAAAACACCACCAAAACAAAACACTACCCCGTAAGTCTCTTGAGCCGATCAAACAAACTAGAGAGAAAGAGAAATGCACTGACCCGATCAACGTTGACTACCCAGAAAGGATAAAATTCGGCCGAGGAGGGAGAGCTTGCCACTCAAAAGAGGGCGGAAATGGCCAACAAACCCGGTCCCAAAGCCGTATCATTGGTATGACGGGCGTGCTTGTTGGAACTCTTTCCCTCGGGGTCCTCATCCAAAAGAAGTCTCCTGACTCCCTCGGGAAGAGTCTTATGACGGTGAGGGCTGGCAGCAAACCCGGCGAGATCGCCATTAGTAGTGGTCCCGCTCCGATAATTATCGGTGAAGCTGGCAGGAGTATAGTCACCCGCTTGAGAAGGATCGAAGGTAGACCAAGTAGTAGGAGCGCACTCGCCTCGACTACGCTTCTCCCACTCCTGGACAGATACGGAAAGTGTTACCATTCCATTGGGCCAAGGCACGGCACGGACGGATCTTAGAGAGGGCCTCGTGCGGAAACGGGCGACTAGGATCGTATAAAGGGAAACGCAGCCCGAGCTCTAGCCGACCCACAGTGACAACGGTCGCCTCGGCCGAATGGGGAAATCTCAAAACATCCTCCTTCCTCGAACGCCCCTCCGGGCCTCGACAAGAGTCTGACGTCATACCCGTGGAGACCGAACTCATCTTTCAGTTGTTGAACATATTGCTCGTCTGTTAAGTCCTTAGCAGTCCTCTTGTTAGCCCTACAAGAAAACGAAGACGGGTTATCAGGAAAGATAGAATCTAGAGAACGATAATCATACTTGGAAGGACTCTCTACGACGAACAGGGAATCAAGCGATACGCCGTCGTCGTCGGAAAACACATAACTCACACACCTTCTTTCTGTCATTTGAGGAGTTGAAGATGCCATCCAAACTAATAAGAAAAACGACAGAAGAAGCAAAAACACGACCGGAACCGGAGGTTGCAAAACAACGGAGACGGAGAAGACGACGGATAACGGAGAAGAAAGGGAAGAAGTTTGTTGAGGAATTAGCCAAAGAACAACGAAAAGAGGATGGAGGAAGAATGAAGTTGCGGAGAGGAGGGGGGAAGGATGAAGTTGCAGAGAGGATAAAAAAAAGGGGGAATGAAATTGCAGAGAAGGAAATAAGAGGGAAACTAGGTTTAAGCGTCGGATTTATAAACCCCCCGTGGTAACCTAAGAGAGAAGGTGAACCGGTTGAGGTAACCGGCGAGTGGGGAACAGCATGCGTGAAAACCGGCATGACCGAGGACGTGGGAAGACGAGGCGGTTATTCTTCCTCACGTGTTGACTACACGAGTGAAAGAAGGGGCATAAATGTAGGTGTAAATAATCCACAATGATAGGTGGAACGATCCTAAGCCATGGCGTACCGAGCAAACATGTATCTAGAGTACCGGATCGCCTCTCGAATCTGGGCGCAAGAAAAGAGGAGCAGAGACAGCTCGGAAAGTCGACGAAAAAGGGGAAAAGTTGTGATGCGATGGACATCGGGCGCTGGAGCAATAAATGCGCTGACAGCGTTGGTAAGAAGATAAGAAGAGCTCGGTCAAGGAAGACTCGGCCAAGGATCCTAAGGGCGACATCGATCATCTCCACCAGATGGGCGACATCGGGTGACGAGATGGCAGAAGAAGGCATCACTCGGCTTGACGTCCCGACCCGAACAAATAAGAACATCGGCTGAGACATCGATTGATCACCCGAGAGGAACATCGAGGAAGCTACGTCAGGCCTAACATCGTAGTACTGATGTATCATCACTTGTAACTATAAATAGAGACCATGTAGAGAGGAAGAACTTAAGTGAAAAGTGAGGAAAGAGAGCATACTCATAGCATTGAGAAAGAGAGACATCCATCTTGTAACCTTGAATCGAGCAATAATATCCTCCTTTAAACCCCGTGGACGTAGGTAATCATGCCGAACCACGTACATCTCGTGTTCTATTACTTCTCTTGTTTGTTTTGCTTCCTTGTGTATGTGTTTTTAGTTACCTTTGGATGTAGAGGTAGGATTTTCTACATCTACATTCCGCGCCAAGATCGACTAAGGGGACCGTATAACATCTCCTGGATACCTTGAAATCGGACACCATAAGGGGAAATCCGAGCTCCCAAGCCACCTTGTGTCTTTGTTTGATGCTAAGGAGAAACCCTTTCGGTCATTATCTTCGTTTTTCTTAGCAACATCTTGTCGAGATTGATAAAAGTTAGCTTTGTATTCTTGTTTGTTATCTTTGTCTTCGTAGCATCTTGTCGAGACTGATAAAAGTTAGCTTTGTGTTCTTGTTCGTTATCTCTATCTTCTTAGCAACATCTTGTCGAGATTGATAAAAGTTAGCTTTGTATTCTTGTTTGTTATCTTTGTCTTCGTAGCATCTTGTCGAGACTGATAAAAGTTAGCTTTGTGTTCTTGTTCGTTATCTCTATCTTCTTAGCAACATCTTGTCGAGATGATATAAGTTCGTTTTGTGTTTTAACTGGTAGTTTCCATTTTTTCCAAGCAAAACAAGTTTTCCGCTTAAGCAAAGTCGTCGAGACAGCTCCGTCGCGATAGGCTGTTCGCTTAAGACGCCTCAGAGAGTTA
Organism: Papaver armeniacum; assembly: GCA_023531295.1. NCBI lineage: Eukaryota > Viridiplantae > Streptophyta > Magnoliopsida > Ranunculales > Papaveraceae > Papaver > Papaver armeniacum. Next base: position 92,857 of record JAJJWW010003981.1, on the reverse strand, counting down.
TCGGATGACCCATGAGCTCCCTAAATAGCATCTTTCGATGTTGGTAGAAGCTAGAAGGGGATCCCATCTCGCTGACCGTGATCTGTGGCTTCAAACCCCGTTGCAAGAGAGATTCAACATCTCATATCGACATCCAGTAAGGATAGTTGATGCTAAACGAAAAACTCTAACAGACGCAACGCGTAGGTTACTAGGACTATCTTCTAGGGAGAGATATTGTCGCATCTATCTCCATTTCACACCTGTCTTCATTTTAGCAAGGTAAACGAAGCACGATAATGGTGGAAACAGGGCTAGCTCAGAATCGTTGAGTCTAGTTCTTGGAAACCATGGCCGGCGGGATTATGGTGAACGGCCTGAGTCTCACCATAATCCTACTCTAAAAGCCTCACAGCATCAATGAAAAATTGTAGGAATCTTGCGGCCATCAGCACGACGGTCGTTAAGGGTCGTCGTTGCCGCCCATCACCGCCATGAAAGAAATCTTCTGATTCAACGCACGAATGATTAATGATTTTTGGCGCTGGGAATGTTAGGACAAATAATGATTAATGCTTAGGAGGAGTACCGAAAGCGATGTGTCAAGGCAGTTTTTCAAAATCTGTCCTTTTGCGGCAAAAACGATTTGACCGCTGAGACCGACACGCTAGCGTAAAGGGAATCGTACTATAAAAAATCTTTTTCACTCTGCATCGAATCGTTGTACTCCATCCTTAACCTTTTCGAAAGCGGTTCAAGTAAGTGTTGTCTACTTTGCTGACGTAGGAACGAGTGGAGAGGCGAGCCGAGGAACGAAGACGATAGCAAAGGCGATGGAAAGTACCTCCAGGACGAGCAGGATCCTGAGGAACCGAGTCACGGCGGGATCTAGCGGACAAGAGGGACTTACGGATTCCCAAAGACGGAGATCGTCGACCTAACGACCGGGCGAGACTCGGGCGTTGATCAAAGGCATGACTACGGTCGACGAGGAAGTCGATCTGGGCCGAGATGACGACTTCCCACCCGGGAGGTTGAGGATTAACCCAAGTCAGATGGGGCCGAGGAACGAGGGCAGCATGGAAGACGGGAGAACTGCATCGGATACGGAGGAGGAGGAGGAAGTCCAAACGATACACGAGGAGCGAAGGAGAGAAGGACAACCTACAGAACACCAAAGAGATTTAGAACGAGAGGCCGAAAGACTTAGGCAAGTACACTTGGCAGGAGGGAACCCTAATCGAGACGTCCCCCAAGAATGCGGCCAACCGCCCCCCAGCTTCGGTTGTTCCCCCAGTAGTGGTCGATCACCCAACGGCCCCGATCGTCCCTCCTATCGCTCTCACTACGAGACCCCCAACCGCACCCCCTAACATAACGGGACACCAAATGAACGGTCACTCCAGTCACGAGAGCACCGACCCGATGTTACTCGCCATACTGGCAAGCCAAAGAAGACAGGAGGATCTAATGAGAGAATTGCAGAGGAGAAACTTGGCGCTAGAATACGAGAATCACCAACTCCGCAATAGGAGAACGGGGTCGAGGGGATCATCAAGCCGAGGCGCCTCTAGCAACCACACTCCACCAAGGGACGACCCACCCCCTTCACCGAGCCGAGGACGAGTACCCGACCCTAACCGGCCGAGAGAAGGGTATGGGCCATCCGAGGATTCTTCGGCTGATGAGGAAGTAACCAACGAAAGTACGGACGCGTCCACCAAACAAAAGATCGAACGACTCGAGCGGATGGTTAAGAAACTGACGGGAGATGGCGAGGATGATAAGTTGGCAGAAGTAATCAATGAAGCCCAGAAGACACCGTTTACAAGGGAATTGGACCGAACACCATTTCCACCAAAGTGCACGTTGCCAATCTTCCTATCTAGGTTCGATGGCACAGGCGACGCGGGAGAACACATCAAGATGTACGGCATGTCCTTACTACAGTGGAAGGATTACGATGTAGTCATGTGCAAATTCTTCCCTGCTAGTCTAGAAGGAGAAGCGAAGAGTTGGTTCTACACCCTGCCCGATAAATCCGTTGGAAGCTATGCGGTTTTGGTGGAAACCTTTCTCGAGACATACATGCATAACAGCATAGCTCGGCCCAGAGTCGACAAGTTGTTTACCCTGGCACGAAGACTCAGGAAGCCGCTGCGGTCCTTAACGGACAGATGGAGGAAGTTATGTACGGATATAGGGAAAGCACCGACGACCAACGAGATATTCGGCCGAGAACTCGCTAAGAAAGTCGGATCCCATCTGGGTGGCAATGTACACAGAGAAGCCCAAGACGCTAAGGGAGATCCGGAAGATGCAGGAGCATTATATCGCCTTGGAGGAGATCCAGGAAGGAGCGCAAGATAGGGGAATACAAGAGGCGAGCACCGCAGAAGAGGTTACCCCGAGAGAAGCCACGAAACGACCAGAGAAAAGGCCCTGCTCGGCCCCGTGAAAACAAGAAAGTTTGGGTCGAGAGGGGAAAGAAGCCTCGCCACGAGCCAAGATCATATACTCCGCTAAATGCACCGTTGGAGGAAGTGTTCAAGGAGGTTGAAAAGAGGAATGACATCCGTTATCCCAAGACCCGGAATCCAATTCGACGGGACAAGGAACCACCCGGAGTTCTCCGCCATTATCATCGGTCTCCGGCCATTCAACCAATGATTGTAGAGAAGTGAAAGACATCGTCCGGACTCCGATCCGCGATGGATACCTACGGCATTTCGTCAAAAACACCGTCGACACCGCCCAGCCCGAGGTCCCAGTACACCAAATAAGAATCAATCGCGGCGCTCAGTTGACTTGTAATACCATATCGCACTCGGCGACACAAGGATACGACTTAGGGACCGGTATCACCTCGAGGATACACAAGAGGGACAGATCGGGCAGAGAAATCTTTAGCGTGGCCAAGACCCTCCCCATGGAGCCATGGATGATGCAGCCGATTACCTTCTCGGCGAAAGATGTCCCATTAAACGGGCAGGCACACGGGGATCCCTTAGTAATAACCCTGATGATCGAGGAATGGGGTGTCCGGAGATACTAATGGACAAAGTGGTAGTTCGATCGAGGTTACGTTCTATGACACTTTCAAGAGGATGGAATTGTCTGATGACATCCTGATCCCGTCGACTTATCGGATTTACGGCTTCAACGGTACGGTGACAGTGCCAAAGGGAGAAGTCACTCTTAGAGTATCGGACGGGGAAGGGTTCCTTGATACATTGACCACCTTTTGCGTAGTCGATGTCGCATCACCGTATGAAGCGATCCTGGGACGACCTTGGATTGCAGGGATCAAGGGAGTCGCCTCGGCCTACCACCGAAACTGCGCTTCCCTTCTTATCGCGGAGTAGTAGAGGTGCTAGGCGACCCCCAAGCGGCAAGACAAGGTGTGTGCGGTAGACATCCAACAGAACGAGGAAAGACGGTCGAGGAAACGCCAAGAAAAGAAGAAGTCTAAGGAAATGGAAGCGGGAGAGGAATTGGAAAAGGTGATGTCGTGGCCATCGCCACCTACGAAGCGGGCGAGACAAAGTCTTATAGCAATCACGGAGCCGGAACCGTCGGCGAGCCAAAGCAAAATTTCTCGGCCCTAGAACCAACTCCGAAAGTCAATCTGGGCACCGAGGAGGAGCCGAGATTGGTGAGAATAGGGTCACGCTTAACGAACGAACAATCCCAAAGAAATGATAACCCTCCCCGAAGGAGTACATGGATGTATTCGCTTGGCAAATGCACGACATGGAAGGAATCGACCTGTAAGTTTGCTCACACCATCTCGGATAGACCCCAAGTTCAAGCCGATTAGACAAAAGATGAGAAGAATCGCACCCGAGCTACAAACCGGCGGTGGAGGCGAGAGTTGAAGAAACTGTACACGGCAGAATCATCCGAAAGTCCCAATATCCGCAATGGATATCTAATATGGTGATAGTCCCCAAAAGGAATGGGGGCGTCCGAATTTGCGTCGACTACAATGACTGAATAAGGCATGCCCAAAGGACAGTTTCCCTCTCCCCAAAGATCGACCAATTGGTGGAATCCATTGTCGGGTATAAGGCGATAACACTCATGGACGGTACTCGGGATATAACCAAATCCCCCCCGGCCCCCCGAAGATCGTGAGCATACATCTTTTTTTCACGCCTAGAGGACTCGTGTTGTTACACCAAAATGCCATTCGGGCCGAGAAATGCGGGCGCTACATATCGAGGCTGGTGGAGGACATGTTTGAGGACAAAATACACGACACCATCGAAGTATACGTGGACGATATGCTAGTCAAGAGTAAAGTAGCCGATACCCACATCGACGACCTTAGAGACATCTTCCAGACCATGAGGAAGTACAAGATGAGGGCAAATCCGTCCAAGTGCACCTTTTGGGTCACCTCGAGCAAGTTTCTAGGATACATAATCACCGATAAAGGAATCGAAGCAAATCCAGATAAAATCAAAGCAGTAACAGAAATGCCTTCACCTGTAACAGTTAAGGACGTGCAACGGCTGAACGGAAACTTGGCGGCTCTAGGACGATTCATCTCTCGATCGTCAGACAAGTGCAAGGATTTCTTCGGGACGTTAAGGAAGGGAGAGAAGTTTAAATGGACCGAGGAGTGTGAGGAAGCATTCCAAAAAATCAAGCAACATATGGCAAGTTTGCCTGTTACAAAGACCCGATCCCGAAGATGTACTAACGCTATATTTCGGCAACTACCACGCCATCAACATTGTTTGGTCAAGAACGAGGGAGCAGAGGAAAAGCCGGTATACTTCATAAGCAAGACCATGAACCCGGCGGAAAAGAACTACACCAGAATCGAGCAACTCATCCTAGCGCTAGTGTTTGCAACACAGAAGCTCCGGACATATTTCCAAACTCATAAGATTCGAGTACTTACCAAGTCCTCCATAGAGTCAGTACTTGACAATGCGGCCGAACAGATCGGGGCGGATCTCCAAATGGAGCGCACAAATAAAGCAGTTCGATATCTTTTATGAAATGAGGACGGCGGTGAAAGCGCAGGCAGTGGCCGATTTTTTGGCGGACTTCCCCCTCAGTGACGAGGACGAAGTAGAGGACATCCCCGGAATGGAGGAAGATCGAGAAGACTCACCCGATTTACTCGAGACCTGCAGCCCGACACGATGGGAGGTTTTCGTCGACGGGTCATCCAATAAAGACGGGTCGGGTTTAGGACTGGTCTTCACGACACCAAGGGCAAGAAAATGGTCCATTCCTTTAGGCTTGAGTTTAAAGCAACCAACAATTTCACAGAATACGAAGCGGTAATACATGCCCTACGCTTGATCGTAGAGATGGGCATCCAAGAGGTACGACTGACAAGCGACTCCCACTAGTTGTGCGGCAAATCAATGGGCAATATTCCATACATGACCCCTTGTTGCGAAATCGGAGCTCGCCCAATCTACATCGGGCAAATACCAAGCATCAAATTCCGACACATCTGCAGAAAAGACAATCGGCATTCGGATGCCCTGGCATATATTGCTTCCATGTTGACTGACTCAAGTATTGAGGGTATTAGAATCATGAGGATCCTAATGCCTTCGGTACCCGAGAACGTGGATATCGGCGCACAAGTCGCGGCAACCACTACCGATCAGTACCGGGCCGATGATTGGAGAAAGCCGATTCATGAGTACCTCGAAACGGGAAGGTTGCCCAAGGGGAGGCCTGAGATCAACAAGATCAAGAGCAAAGCCGCCGCGTACGAACTTAGGGATGGCACCCTATACCGAAAATCATACCTGGGACCATTGCTAAAATGCCTAAGTAAAGAGGAGGGGCAGATGATCCTTAACGAATTACACTATGGGGCCATGGAAAACCACAGCTCGGGCCGCAGCCTAGCGGCACGAGCTAAAACCATGGGATACTTCTGGCCGTACATGAACGAGGACGCGAAGCATATGGCCACCGTTTGCGACGAGTGCCAGAAATTCGGGAAGAAGATACATGCGCCGGCTGTAACATTAAACTCCGTCATCAGTCCCTGGCCCTTTGCTAAATGGGGAATCGACATCGTGGGACCACTACACGTCGGATCAGGACAAAGGAAGTATTTAATTGTGGCCACCGATTATTTCACCAAGTGGGTTGAGGCCGCTCCGCTAAGACACATACGGGATAAGGATGTTTTTCGGTTCATCTGGGAACACATCATATGCCGCTTTGGGGTTCCGGCAGTAATCGTCTCTGACAACGGGAAACAATTGCAAGGCAAAAACATCGACCTACTATTCAACACTTACAACATCCGAAAGAGCAAGTCCACGCCCCTATACCCCCAAAGCAATGGACAGGCCGAGATCACAAACAAGACCATCGCCGATAACATGAAGAAGAAACTCGACGGGGAATATGGGGAATGGTGTGAAGAGCTCTACAATGTCTTGTGGGCATATAGGACAACTCGCAGGGAGGCAACGGGACTGTCACCCTTCATGCTAACATACGGGACCGAAGCCATCCTACCTACGGAGGCGATGATACCTACCACGAGGACCGATGCGTGGAGTGGTAGGCCCGAGAAGATGCTTAAATTACGGCCTACGGGTTATACCGCAAGTGCACGCGTCTATTGAGACGCGGCAAGTACGGGTCGATCCACAAGGACTAGGGTGTTCCTAAGTATGATCTATGGCTTTCTTAACTCAATTCTAAGGTGATTATGTAGCACAAAAGTTGATTGTCGAAGCGACTGAAATTGTAGTGTGTGAACCTAAACTAAGGAAAGGAGATAATGATAAAATTGGAAAGTGACCAGGGTGATTATTTCCACCACTGTTCCTATGCTAAGGCAATGCAAGTTCGATTTATGATCATGTGCCTTCCCTTGAAGGTCTTGGCTAGATATTCATCAACTCAATTTGTTAACTCCCCCTAGTATGAGTGGTCTTCTTACAGTACCACTCATCACGAGGTTTGTAAACTCCATGGCTAATTACTAATCTTAATACCGTAAGAACAAAACAAAATCATTCTAAACATACATGCTTCACATGAGACTCAGGGGTTTCATTAAACACCCTGGTGATTAAAATTAACTCATTACAAAATAACTAAAACACAAATTCAACTAAAGTGACACTCTGGCTAATCCAGGCGTGCCCTAACACTCCGTTTCTTCTTCTATTTATACATGCCAATAAATTCCCAAAACTCTCAAACCCTAATTCTCAAAATCAAAATTAAATATTAAAATAAAACAAACCCATGCTTTCGATTCATCCCTTCACCGATTGTGCGGCTCGAGCGCCATCCTCGACTGTTGGTAAACCCTAGCTTTTATCTATCTCTAAATTAGCTTCTAGGTTTATGGAGAAGCTAAGAGAGAGATAGCTAAACCTAGAGGAGAGGTGAAGGAGGTACGGCTGTGGTTGTTGGTGGCTATGGAGGTGACAGGAGAGGAGAGGAGTTGGTGGTCTGTCAGGGAGAGGGAGGTGAAGGAGAGGAGAGGAGCAGAGCTCTCTCTGCAACTGTCGGGTAGGGGGAAGAGAAAGAAATGAGTTAGGGTTTTGGTTAATGGGAATATATAGGTGTTGTGGTGTGAAGCGGTTACATCAAAGCTCGATGAGGAAGGCGCAGCGAGCGTAGGATGGAGTTGATGGAGATCTGAACGGCTCAGGGAGGTAGCCGGTTTTTGGAGCGATCTGGTGTTGCGCGAGTACATCGAGGGTTGATGCGGAGGCTGTAGCGACCGTAGGATGTGGATGAGAGAGATCTCAACGGTTTGGAGTGGACGGGCTCGGATCCGGTCGCGGGTTGCTCCCGGCTCAAGCCCATGTCTTGTAGATGAGTTGCTACTTGTTGGGTTGCAACTGTTGCGCGCGGGCTTCGGCTTTCTGCTCCTTAGATACTCGACTCCAATTCTTCGCTCCTTGGCTCCTCAAATTCTCCGAGCTTTATTTATTACCTAAAAACACAAAATTAATTAATACAAATATTTATTCTTGAAAACAAAGAAAACACGAATGGGATAATATCTCGATTCTTGAGCACAAAAGATGAGTAAAATGCCAATAAAAAGGTGTATAAATATGCACTATTTGGCACTCATCAAATACCCCAAACCTGAATTTTACTTGTCCTCAAGTGAAACGAGAAATGAAGAAATCCTAACTATACCACTTTGTCGTAGGTCTCTCGAATGCATTTAGCGTATGCACTAAGCCTTTAAACCCCTAGGTGTCCCTAGTGGACGAGTTGTAGTCTCGTGAGGGTTTACAAGAGGTGTACCCACAAAACCTTCTCCAACTTCGTGAGTGTAAAAGAGTCTCAAGCCTCCAAGAAGCTATGAGGACATAGAGTTTCTGCATGCTAGTAATGTGTTAGAACTATCGAAGAACGCATTCTCATCCTTAAGTCTTTGAGCGAGAAGTAACCATACCATATGAAAGAATTCGGATTCGATTGTGATCATAAGCCTCGACTTCTGCCTCACCATTAGGGTTTTATGATAATTGCACTCAAAAAGATCGCTTTTTAGTCTCTCATGTGTGCAGGCGGGAGTAAAGAGAGAAATCCTGCACACGTTGTAGGTAAGAAGGATAACCTTCCGAAATAAAATCGAGACTCCACCGAAGTGTGGACAAAAGAATCTTTTTCTAATGATCTCTAAGAAGGGAAAATCAACCATTAGTAAGGGTGGGAGTACTCACTCACTTCTCACCCGATCGGCAATTAATATCACTCTCTCATAAGAAACCATAGAAACGTCTTCAATCTTCGGTCTTCGGTCTTCAACTGTTGATGATGAACTTCTGAACTTTACAAAAACTTGAATTTTTTTTTTTTTTTTTTTTTTTTTTTTTTTTTTTTTACATGAAATGAAAATAATAATACAACACGAAATTTTTTTTTTTTTTTTTTTTTAAGTTACAATAAAAGGATAAACTCAATTTTTCACAAACTTCATTAATTCTCATTCTATTTTCTTTTCTTTGTTTTGTTGCATATAAACCTTGGACTATCTCAACTTTTCTTTCAATATTCTGATTCTGCTCCGGTTGCTGACGATGATGTGTTTCTATGGGTCTTGCTGATTGAGAGAGAGAGTGATGCTAACTACAAATCGGTATTTAGAAGGAGTTTTCATCTTTAGACGTTACCCTCATGATTGACGGAATTAGCACTCAAGAGATCAAAAGTAGTGCCGAAAGTGGTGCGAAGTTGGGTAGCTCACCATTCCTACCCTAATTGACGTACGGTGACACACACTCTAAAAGCTTTTCTAAAAAGTCACAAAGAGTGAAGGTCGGTACCTCGCTTGATGTAAAATGGGTAGTCTCCACTATGGGTGATCACAATTCTACTACCGAATATCTAAACAAAGACCTAATTAAGCCCTCCCGTATGGTTAAATCCAACTTTAACGCTCTAATCAACTAAGGAACCCGATTGCGTTTTCCGGTACTTCCAAGTTCTATTATTTCTACGATTCTCTATGTAAACATAGCTAGAAGCATGCTAGTGACTCTAAAATCTCTAAAAGTTGGAGGTTTTTATTTGCAAAAAGTTTTTGAATTTTGATTTTTGATTTTTTTTTTTTTTTTTTTTTTTTTTTTTTAATGAAAATAAAAGGTAAAAAAGACTAAAAACTCTAAATGCAAATGCACCCCCAAACCTAAATCAAACATTGTCCTCAATGTGTCACGAGATAGGAAAATTTAAACAATCACGTACCACGAGAACTATGCTGATAAGATAAAAGGGAAGAGATTACTGGGGTATCGGCAAGGAGCAAGGTTGAGCTTCATTCGTCAAGGCTAGAATCCAATATTCTCAACGGAGATCATATCGGATTAGCATAATATATGTGCAAGAAGACTCAACCGAATCAAGAAAAGAAAATTTAACAAGTCCTACTGGATTATATACAAAAATTCACCATAAACTAACAATCTAAAGAGTTGAGGATCAACCCAATAGAAAATATATACAAACATCAACAATCTTACACAAATATAACATGAGAGTGCAAGTAAGACTGTAGATGTGAAGGAGTTTCCCCAAACCTAAACTTGTGAACAGTGTGTTTGTGAGAACAAAATCTTGCAATTTTAAAGGTACATCATGCAAAAGGTCTAACTCAAAATGAGTTTTGCTAATTACAAAAGACATACATATTCCAACCTGTGGCTCCTTAAGAGTGTTATACTTTGATGCAAAATAGTCCAAGAGGACTTGGGAAGCATAAAGTTCTAGGCCTAAGTTAGGCATTTTCGAAAAAGTTGGTTTTCAATTTTGTGACAAACTACACCTAGGTTTGGTGGAGGAGTATCAATTTGTGACTCGGGAGAGAGGTTAGGTACATCTACGTTATTTTCATGTATCAAATCATTTGCACCGTCACACTCTTTCCTAAGGTCGGGAGTGGGTAAATCATGGTCATTTTCACAGGGCAATTCATCAATTCCCATGTCAAATTCATCGTAGGAGACAACATATTGCGACATGGGCGGGGAATCGGATACGAAATAATATTATGATCCAAAAGAACATTAGTGTCAACGAAAGATTCATCCTTTCCTAAGTCACAAACAAGTTGTGAAGCATGCTCACATTCATCGAAGAATTTCACAAAACTAAGCTCATAGTTAAGATCACATTTATGAATGTTAGAAGAAGTATCATTCATAGGGTTCACATAAGAGACGCCTAACGTCTCTGAACCAAAAGATTCCATCATATTTTCAGCATGCACATGCTCTTCTAACATATCATATTCATCATCATCATTATCATAGCAAAAGTTCATCTCTCCATTCACAATTGTAGCATTTCTAGTGTACTCATTGACCTCTAGATTAGGTTCATATTCAGTATATGGTTGTGCAAAAGGTTCACTAGAGAAGGGATGCTCAGACATGTTGCTATGTGGATGGTCATGCATTGCATTCATTTCAAGCCTAGCATTTTGCTCCATGAGTGTGTCCATTAGTGATTGCAAACTAGGAGTTGGGGGAGAATAAAATTGTTCATCTCCCCACTGTGGTGAATGATGCATGTGTGCAGGTTGATTATGGTCCCAATAGTCACTTCTAGACACTTCGTACATTGGTTTATCATGGTTTTCCCTAGACTGTCTAAAAGCATGCAAAATATAACAGTACTCAGCCGGGTGGTCTAAGCCACCACATAAGGTGCAAGCATGCATTTCATAATGATCTAAAAGTGATGACTGGGTATGAGAAAATTGTTCATTTTCAACCTGTGGTGGATGATGTATGTGATCATAATGATTAGGGTATGTGAGATTAGGGCCCTGAGCAGGCCCATAAAATTCCCTAAAGTCACTATGGTATGGGTGTTCATCTTGTGAAAGATGCCCGTAAGCAAGCTCTCTAAGGGATTTGTTTGAATCCCCAGATGCGGACCAAAATCCTGACATGATTTGGCACTCAAATTGAACTCAAAGTTTAGTTTGGTTTATGTGGGCTTTGGTTTATTGGGATTTGGTTTCAATGGGATTCATTTGGTTTTGTTGGGAGCTTTGGTTTATGTGGGAAGCCCAGTAGTTGTGGGAAGTCCAGCCCAAGTGTGTGGACTTAGTTTTGTGCAGACAGCCCAGGGGTTTTTGTTAAACAGCCTAGGTTTGTGTAAAGCCTAGTGGAACTGTGGGCTCAGTTTTGTTTAGGCCCAGCAGTGTGGCTTATGTGGTTGTGCAAAGCCTAGATGGTCTGGCCCAGAAATGAATTGAGTTGGGCTGAGTTTTGGTTTATGCAGAGCCCAAGTTTTCTCAACCCAGGTCTGAGAGCAGCTTAGACCATGCATTGGCTATGCACAGATTGGCAATTGCACTCACGAGTTTGCATACAGCACAAGTTTGCACAGGTTGTGTGCACAGGCAGTTATAGGCACAAGATTGCAAATAGGTACAACACAGAGAAACCAGCACAGCTGATCCACAGACACACAACACAGCTCAGCACAGCTGATGTGCAGAACAACAATGTATAGAGCACAATGAAGATCTGAAATTTCACAGATGCATGCACAAGGTTTTCACAGGGTCACAGGGCACTTAAGCTTGGCTCTCCAAGTGGTAGCTTAAACTTGCAGCTTCAGGGGGCTAGCAAGTTAGCATGTGGCTCACAAGGTCTGCGAGGTCAAGTCACTCAGCTAACTACCACTTGGTCTTCACAGGCTAGGCTCAAATTCACATGTAACATGGCAATACACTATGCTTGTTGTGGCTCACAGGTATGCTCTGAGTTGCAGCTCTAATGGCTCATGCTCAGGGTTATGCCAGGGTATGCAAGGGAGCTCAAGTGATGGCAGGTTAAACATGCAAAGGGCTGTCACAGTTTAGAAATACAGCTACAGGGGCTGATAACGAGTTATGCTCAACTGATGGCAGCCTCACAAGGTTTCCCACAGGGTGCACGGGCGAGCTCAGGGTATGCCAAATGGGTTAAAAAGTAACTCAGGGTTGATGGCACTAAGGTTTGCAACCTCTAGCTCACTCAAGGTCTCAGGGTTACACACAACTCAAGTCAACAGAGTCTCATCAAGGTTTGCAGCTGAGGCTCAACAGCTTCAGGGGGCTGGAGCTCAGGGCAGCGTATATCATGCTGTCATTCATCCAATCATACATGCTTTCATTCATTCAATCATTCAAGGTTTTAGCATACATTCAGGGTTGTACTCTGCTTGCACACAGAACATGCAGGTATAGAGTATAACAAAAATTGACCAACCGGTTTAGCCACAATGGCTGTGTTATTCCGCTCCCTGCCTCCCCTTTCTTTGGTTGCTCGAAACTCAGCCGCTCAATAGCTCAACCCATGCAGCAAGCACAGCAAGTACCCTGGGGTTGGCTCAGCTTAACAGTTTGCACAGCAGCACATGCTCAAGATCTGGGCCTTTCCTTGGTCTCCCTTCCTTTGGCTTGCTCAGCAGCAGCAGCAGCCAAGTAGCATAGCAGTACACCATAACCCACAGCTAGCTTCAAAGGTGCTCGGACTTGCAACGTTTAAAGCAATGACAAAGAGATATGCACAGTTTGAACAAAATTAGCTATGACTACTCTGACAAAGATGACAGATGCTTCAAACTGCTCTCCTGAGTTACAACTCAGGGCAGAATGAGATTCATAAATGCTCAGTTCCAATAGAGTGTGTTTGAGCTAATCACAGGGGCTACTGATGGATGAGAAATGCCAATATGTTTTATCTTTGATATGACACAAACTGAAATGAACAAAGGTGCTACACTGTGTCAGGTGACTTGAGCTAAGCACAAATGAGATAAACACAAATGAGCTTACAGCTGATGCTACTATATTACATATATGCACTGATATGGATGAAGATGATCAAATATGAGTTTACTACAGCTAACAAAAATATGATTGTAACTAAGTTGCACTACTAAGGTATTGATGCACTAACAGTGAAGATGCAAGACAAATTAACTAAGTTACACTAACACGAGATGGATGATGCAATAATATAGAGGCGCAAAAAATGACAGATTAAGTTAAGCTAACAAAAGAGAAATGACTAATTACACTAATATGCTAAATTATACTAACAACAGGACTAAAAACAGCAAAAACAGGCCAAAGAAAAACAAATTGAGTATATACAGGGGTGAAAATCAGTAAAGCAAGCAATTGAACAACAGGGCACGCACCAAGTCCCCGGCAGCGGCGCCAAAAACTTGGTAGGCCCGGAAGATGGTTATATAAATTGGCCTACGGTGATACCGCAAGTGCACGGTGTCGTGATGTAGCACTGGGCACGTACGGGTCGAACCACAGAGACTTGTGGTGCCCTTATGTGATCTAAGGCTATGCTAAACTGACTTCAAGTGGTAACAGAGTATAACAAGGATATTTTGTGCCGAAACGGCTGAAGTGAAGATGTGAACCTAAACTAAGGCAACTGAGGTAAACTGTGAAGCACAAGGGTGGTTGATTCCACCACCTGACCTCATGCTCAGGCAATGTGGCTTAACTCTATTCTTGTGTCCTTCATTTGAAGGTCTAAGGTAGATTTTTACTAACTAAATCCACTAACTCCCCCTAGTATGAGTGTCTTCTTAAAGATGATACTCATCACAGGGTCATTAGCTTCTTCAATTACCTACTAATCTTATCATGTTATACACAGCAAGATTAAAGCTTAAGCTAAATATGCTTTATCATGAAGAACAAGGGTCCACCTGAACCTATGCTAAGGCATTTCCTAATCAAGTTCTATTCTTGGTTCATTCCAGGGAAGAACACCATGTTAATGTTTTGCCTAATCTTATACACTCCCCCCTAGTATGGAGTGTCTTCTTACAGTACACTCCATCACAGGGTCATATACTCAACTAGCTTATCCAATCAAACCATGAAGCTTACAAGAACAATACATGACAGTGAACAATCTTAGCATATGAGCAGGGGTTTCAACACACCCTGGAAATTGAAATTAAAACATTGCAAGAAATAAAACAAAAATTAAATCTAAGTGACACACTGGCTAATCCAGGCGTGCCCTAACACTCCGTTTCTTCTTCTATTTATACATGCCAATAAATTCCCAAAACTCTCAAACCCTAATTCTCAAAATCAAAATTAAATATTAAAATAAAACAAACCCATGCTTTCTGATTCATCCCTTCACTGATTGTGCGGCTCTCAGACGCCATCCCTCGACTGTTGGTAAACCCTAGCTTTTATCTATATCTAAATTAGCTTCTAGGTTTATGGAGAAGCTAAGAGAGAGATAGCTAAACCTAGAGGAGAGGTGAAGGAGGTACGGCTGTGGTTGTTGGTGGCTATGGAGGTGACAGGAGAGGAGAGGAGTTGGTGGTCTGTCAGGGAGAGGGAGGTGAAGGAGAGGAGAGGAGCAGAGCTCTCTCTGCAACTGTCGGGTAGGGGGAAGAGAAAGAAATGAGTTAGGGTTTTGGTTAATGGGAATATATAGGTGTTGTGGTGTGAAGCGGTTACATCAAAGCTCGATGAGGAAGGCGCAGCGAGCGTAGGATGGAGTTGATGGAGATCTGAACGGCTCAGGGAGGTAGCCGGTTTTTGGAGCGATCTGGTGTTGCGCGAGTACATCGAGGGTTGATGCGGGAGGCTGTGACGGACTGTAGGATGTGGATGAGAGAGATCTCAACGGTTTGGAGTGGACGGGCTCGGATCCGGGTCGCGGGTTGCTCCAGCTCAAGCCCATGTCTTGTAGATGAGTTGCTACTTGTTGGGTTGCAACTGTTGTGCGCGGGCTTCGGCTTTCTGCTCCTTAGATACTCGACTCCAATTCTTCGCTCCTTGGCTCCTCAAATTCTCCGAGCTTTATTTATTACCTAAAAACACAAAATTAATTAATACAAATATTTATTCTTGAAAACAAAGAAAACACAGAATCTGGGATAATATCTGATTCTTGAGCACAAAAGATGAGTAAAATGCCAATAAAAAGGTGTATAAATATGCACTATTTGGCACTCATCATGGAGGCGAAACATCTCGGCGGACCTTATCTTGGCTAAACTTGACGATTTGGAAGAAACGAGAGAGATGGCCCTGCAAAAGATGGAAAATTACCAACGAAGAATCCAACGGGAATACAACAAACGGGTCCGACCAAGAGAATTCCAACCAGGGCAGCTGGTACTAAAGCTCCTACCTAGTTATGAGCGTGACAAGAAGGGCGGTAAACTTGCGCCACGGTGGGGAGGACCCTACACGATAGTTGAGAAAGCCGGAGAAGGGGCATACAAGATACTGAAGCCGGACGGAAAACCCGAGCCACGACCGTGGAACGCGACACGACTAAAGATCTACCATCCGTGAGATCAGGTAAGATATCTTGTCATCTATTTCCGTGAAAAGCCGCGTGGGGTTGGAAATATGACAAGTGCGTCTGAATGGTCGTTTCGAACCCGGGGCGATGGCATTGTGCAAGTGCCGGGGCGACTTACACTAACACGGACTATTCGAACTCGGGGCGATGGCATTGTGCAAGTGCCGAGGTAGTTCAGGGGCCCTGGCGGTTGGAAACCAGTGGCCGATTGTCGAGGCATGAGTACTCGACAGTCGAGCAGTCAACATTGCTCTCCTCGCAAGTGGCCGAATCACTTGCCCAAGAAGATTAATCGATAACTTCTTGGGGTGTCGATCCCATAGAAACTAGGCAAGACCAACTCCCCTTCCACTAGATCTCGAAAGACGGTGATGAGATGCCTCAGTCAGGACATGGCATCGGGCCCGATGACCCTCCTTGTTGAGTGTGTTCGACAGAAACGGCATTTGTGACTAACCTGTCTATTCATGCAGGCATAAAAAAGGACAATAATGAGGCTACGACAGAAAAGCCACATACGGGCAACCCAACATAAATAAGAATAACGACATCAGTAGTGTAACAGCATCAGTAGCAAGAAGAGCAAATAAACCGGCGACGCAGCACCCCGTGACAAGTTATGCAAGAAGTTAACAAAGTGTTCAAACGAATTACAACCCGAGGAAAAGGGCAAGACAGCGACGCAGCGCTACAAAAGACATGATCACTCTTTGGAGGAAGTAGAACCCGGGATGACCTTCTTGGCGGCCATCGGCTCGCTTCTTATCAAGCACTGCCTTCACACCAGCTTTGACCTTCGAGACGAGCTCCTCACTGAACTTCGCTTTCTCGGCAGCAAGATCCCGCGCTAGCTGCTCCGACGCCGCTTCAACAGTGGCCACTCGATCGAGCAGATGAGCCTCCTTCCCCTTCAAACGAATGTTCTCCTCCTCCAACGAGGCTACTTTCTTCTGCTCGGCTGCCAAGACAACAAGAACGGTCAGTCACACAACAACAGCAACAAGATAACAACATGGAAGGCACGACACAAGGTACACCACCTTCTAACAAAGGGGCAATTATTCTAATCGACTCCTCGGACTCAGTCAGGCTACACTCGAGGGCAGACACCTTCGAAGAAAATTCTAGGTATCGCTGTTCATTAAACTCATTAGTGGGGCAATACTTCTTGTGATCACTCCATTCCTCCCTCTGACGAGAGTGGGCAGCCTGCAAACCCGACAATTGAGCACGCACCCAATCCAACTCATCAGAAACCTTTACGAACTCCTTAAGCTTCTCAAGAGCCTCTCGGCTACGCTTCTCGGTAGCGTCCTCTCCCCAAGATCCGGAGGCGATCTCGCATGCGGATCCCGAACCTCCAAGTCTTAGCCGACCACATTGATCTTCTAGGTTGTCGGCTAATAATGTTTTCTCGGCCGCTATACCTTGGAAGTGAGCTAAGTCCGCCCTCAAATTATCTATTTCCTCAGAACATACTCAAACGTCTCGTCGATAAAGTTTGGATTGAAGATCTTCAATATCGGTATCTAGACGATCAATCTTAGCATCCTTATTGACTATTCTCTGTTGTAAGTTCGAGACATGATCTCGTTCTATGTTCGCTTCCCTCTTCAACAGACGACACCTTGTGGCAGCGTCGGCCTCCGCAATAGAAGATTCGGCTAAGCAGGGAGTACTAAACTTAGGATATTGGCACTACAAGATCAATCACAACTAGCTGCGAATAAAACGCATACCTTGAGTTTTGGCCAACTCCTTCTCCAGCCCTCGAGACCGTTCGCGCTCTGCTGCAAAGAAGAGACGAAGATCCTCCCTCTCGATGGCCTCCCGGCGTTGGATGGCAGCATTCAATAGCGAGCGGTTGACATCCTAAAAACAATACCAACATAGTCAGCCCTAAACAAGAACAAAAACGAAACACCCGAACAGTTCAACTCACCAGAAGGTCGAAGGTACTTTTCAGGCCGGCCTCATACAACGAGACGGCATTGACCTTCTCTTCATCGGACAAAGAGGCGAAATCGGGAGAGATGAGCGCCCCAAGCGAGTTGCACATAGGGCCCGAGATAGTGAAGGAGGTACTGCTACTGGAATTAGGAACCACGGTAGGGAAAGTCTTCAGCGGTTGACCCCCGACAGCAACGTTCTCCACATCACGGTCAATCAAACCGCCCCCACCACCACCCGATTTCTCCGCCTGACCCGACTCCCCCTCCTTACCAAGAATCGTCCTCATCATCAAAAAGATCTTCTTCATCATCACCATCAGACACAACATACACGGTGCCATCGGCACACAATCCCTTCACCAGTCACTTCCCGGGGCACATCCTTCTCCGGGGCGGGCACATCCTCCTTAGGTTCTTTACCCCTACCCTTAGGCTTCCCACCTACAAAGGCAGACGAATCGTCAGACGATTTAAGAGGCGACCTCCCCAGGAAATGTGACAAAGGTAGTCGATCATCGGGATCCTCACCGTCCTTCGCCGAGGTACCAGCGGCCTTGTCAACCTTCAACTTCTGTGTATCAGCCGACGTCAGATCCATGCAAGGCAACAAATAGGGGCACGTACATGTACGTTAAATAAAAAACAATAAGTATATTTGTTACCTTCCCTGTATCCTCCTCGGCTCCGGCAATCCTATCCCTCTTCCGATGAACGAAAACCTCAGAAGGAGTACCCCTGGGACTTAGTCCAAAAACACCACCAAAACAAAACACTACCCCTGTAAGTCTCCGAGCCGATCAAACAAACTAGAGAGACAGAGAAATGCACTGACCCGATCAACGTTGACTACCCAGAAAGGATAAAATTCGGCCGGAGGAGGGAGCTTGCCACTCAAAAGAGGGCCGGAAATGGCCAGCGGAACCCGGTCCCAAGCCGTATCATTGGTATGACGGGCGTGCTTGTTGGAACTCTTTCCCTCGGGGTCCTCATCCAAAAGAAGTCTCCTGACTCCCTCGGGAAGAGTCTTATGACGGTGAGGGCTGGCAGCAAACCCTAGATCGCCATTAGTAGTGGTCCCGCTCCGATAATTATCGGCGAAGCTGGCAGGAGTATAGTCACCCGCTTGAGAAGGATCGAAGGTAGACCAAGTAGTAGGAGCGCACTCGCCTCGACTACGCTTCTCCCACTCGGACAGGATACGGAAAGTGTTACCATTCCATTGGGCCAAGGCACGGCACGGACGGATCTTAGAGAGGGCCTCGTACAGGAACGGGCGACTAGGATCGTATAAAGGGAAACGCAGCCCGAGCTCTAGCTGACCCCTGGTGACAACGGTCGCCTCGGCCGAATGGGGAAATCTCAAAACATCCTCCTTCCTCAGAACGCCCCTCTGGCCTGACAAGAGCCTGACGTCATACCCGTGGAGACCGAACTCATCTTTCAGTTGTTGAACATATTGCTCGTCTGTTAAGTCCTTAGCAGTCCTCTTGTCAGCCCTACAAGAACGAAGACGGGTTATCAGGAAAGATAGAATCTAGAGCACGATAATCATACTTGGAAGGACTCTCTACGACGAACAGGGAATCAAGCGATACGCCGTCGTCGTCGGAAAACACATAACTCACACACCTTCTTTCTGTCATTTGAGGAGTTGAAGATGCCATGCAAACTAATAAGAAAAACGGCAGAAGAAGCAAAAACACGACCGGAACCGGAGGTTGCAGCGGCAACGGAGACGGAGAAGACGACGGATAACGGAGAAGAAAGGGAAGAAGTTTGTTGAGGAATTAGCCAGCAACAGCGAAAAGAGGATGGAGGAAGAATGAAGTTGCGGAGAGGAGGGGGGAAGGATGAAGTTGCAGAGAGGATAAAAAAAAGGGGGAATGAAGTTGCAGAGAAGGAAATAAGAGGGAAACTAGGTTTAGGCGTCGGATTTATAAACCCCCCGTGGTAACCGGCAGAGAAGGTGAACCGGTTGAGGTAACCGAAGCGAGTGGGGAACAGCATGCGTGAAAACCGGCATGACCGAGGACGTGGGAAGACGAGGCGGTTATTCTTCCCCACGTGTTGACTACACGAGTGAAAGAAGGGGCATAAATGTAGGTGTAAATAATCCACAAGGACAGGTGGAACGATCCTAAGCCATGGCGTACCAGAGCAAACATGTATCTAGAGTACCGGATCGCCTCTCCGAATCTGGGCGCAAGAAAAGAGGAGCAGAGACAGCTCGGAAAGTCGACGAAAAAGGGGAAAAGTTGTGATGCGATGGACATCGGGCGCTGGAGCAATAAATGCGCTGACAGCGTTGGTAAGAAGATAAGAAGAGCTCGGTCAAGGAAGACTCGGCCAAGGATCCTAAGGGCGACATCGATCATCTCCACCAGATGGGCGACATCGGGTGACGAGATGGCAGAAGGCATCACTCGGGCTTGACGTCCCGACCGAACAAATAAGAACATCGGCTGAGACATCGATTGATCACCCGAGAGGAACATCGAGGAAGCTACGTCAGGCCTAACATCGTAGTACTGATGTATCATCACTTGTAACTATAAATAGAGACCATGTAGAGAGGAAGAACTTAAGTGAAAAGTGAGGAAAGAGAGCATACTCATAGCATTGAGAAAGAGAGACATCCATCTTGTAACCTTGAATCGAGCAATAATATCCTCCTTTAAACCCCGTGGACGTAGGTAATCATGCCGAACCACGTACATCTCGTGTTCTATTACTTCTCTTGTTTGTTTTGCTTACTTGTGTATGTGTTTAGTTACCTTTGGATGTAGAGGTAGGATTTTCTACATCTACAATTTCCAGCAGGGGACGAACAGTGAGCTCTGAAGTGGCTAGCTCACCTACAAATTTAATAGTGTATCTCTGCCAAAGAGGCCACGTGATTGATTAACTTCTATGCAGTAAGGAGTTGACAACCCCTTGACCTTGTCGCATGCGCATGCGTTTATCGATAATTTTTACTTTTGTTTACTTCGTTTAGACCCACACCGACATGCATCATGCGCGTCACTTCTCTGTCCCAAACTCCCAATGCATTTCATAAGGCCAATAATACCCACCAATATAAGTTTCTCATCCATGCTAATTGTCTTTGATTTTTGGTATAGCACGGCGAGGAAAATTGTAACTTAGTAACACATGATCGGAAATGAGCACGGTCGGTGTATGAAAGAAAGGCGAAACGATGGTTAAACGAAAATCTTTGTAAGTCATATATAAGCGATATATATATGTAAGTTGAACAAATCAAATGCGGAAGCGGGTTATTAATTCATACCTTGTAATCGCTCCAAATGCGGATGAATTAGGACCGGTGGATCACTTGCGTTTCACGTTCTTGAACCTTCAAATTCGGCGGTGAGTAGGTGCCACAAAAACGAGCACAAACTATATTTCCACAAACCAAATACCGTATAGAACTTCTACTTCCTCTCCAAAGGACACTAAGGGATTTTGGTGATTCTACAACTAATGTTTGAATACTAGAAGACTTTGCTAGCTAACTAGAATGCTCACTTACAAACTCTCTAGCTAGTTTGATTACTCTCATACTTAGCTTATTACTTGCTAAACTCATTTCTTACTTCCTTAGTTACTTCTCAACATATGAGAAGTATGAGTCTATTTATACTTGAATTTCAAGCATGTGCTCTTGGCAAGTGTCAAGCTTTTGGGAGCAAAAATCAAACACATGTCACAAGTTCTAACACTTGGAGTCATGGAGTAAACACATGGAGTAAGTGATCAAACACTTGTTAGCTTCATGTAAATACATGGTGGCAAGAAACAATACACATGTTTCACCATGGCTTACTTAGTTGGAGAAGGATTTTCCTTTGACAAAGTCAAGCATATGACTTTACTTATCCACCCAAGATGGACTTTGGGCATGCACACACACAATGGGTGCCCATACATCACAAAGTGTATGTTATGACGTTTCTCCCACTCAAATGGGCATGTCCAGCATAAAAAAGCATACGTCATACAGATCTTAGTCTAGTCGCCATTTAGGCGCCCAACTTGATTTTCTGGTCCAACAGTCATTCATATAGTAACTGTTCAAAAAATCACATCTGGCTTTATAACAGGCTTCATTAAATGGTGGTCACATTTAATGATCGATCTCTCTATGAAATCTCATCTTAGACATATTAAGGCGACTTATACTTTTATAGAAAAGCATGCTACAAAAGCAAATGGTTTTCGAAAAACATATTTTCTGAAAATTTTCTTTTCTTTTGTCTCATCTTGCTCGCCATACTAAGCGCCAAGGCGAATCACCTGTGTGAGTAGGCCGATTCTTGCCTGCCGACAACTTAAATATCCGTGTACACATCAAAAGTATATGATTTCTACAAAACATATTCATATAAGAAAGCATTAATACTTATAATAATAATGTCATTATCACATGTTCTACATATCACATCCTGTTTAATCCCATGTTCTCTACGTGAGATTGAAAAGCAATTTTCGGAATGGGCTTAGTCAAAGGGTCAGCCAACATTCTATTTGTGGAGATATGTCTAAGAACAACCTTTCTTCGTGCAACCATATCGTGTATAAAGTGGAATCTCCTACCAATGTGTTTGGTTTTTCCATGGTATTTGGGATCTTTCACATATGCTAGAGCTGATGTGCTATCAC
Organism: Papaver armeniacum; assembly: GCA_023531295.1. NCBI lineage: Eukaryota > Viridiplantae > Streptophyta > Magnoliopsida > Ranunculales > Papaveraceae > Papaver > Papaver armeniacum. The sequence goes on along the minus strand of JAJJWW010003981.1, from coordinate 70,425 downwards.
TGTGAAGCAACACCGCTTCTTTTGCGTGTTCCGATACACCGAGTCTCTTAAGAAATATCCTCAACCAGACAGCTTCTTGGACAGCTGCCGCAAGTGCAACATACTCTGCTTCCATTGTAGACAGAGCAATACACTTTTGTTTCTGACTACACCAAGTGATTGCACCACCTCCAAGTTTAAAAACGTATCCTGAAGTGGATTTAAACTCATCTCTATCGTTGCTCCAATCGGCATCGCTAAATCCTCTGAGTCTAATATCTTCACCATGGTAACAAAGAGGGAGATTAGCAGTCCCTTTAAGATAACGAAATATCCTTTTAACTGCTTTCCAATGATCTGGTCCAGGGTTACTTTGGTAACGACTTACCATCCCTACTGCAAAACTGATGTCGGGTCTAGTACACAACATAGCGTACATAAGACTCCCAACCGCAGATGCATATGGTACATTGGACATGTATTTCTTTTCTTCCTCATTCTTAGGGCATTGATTGTTACTTAGGACACATGCTTTGTCCATAGGAGTGTCAATGGGTTTACAATCATACATTCGAAAGCGTTCAAGTATCTTCTTTATGTAAGTCTCTTGAGACAAACTAAGAGTCTTTATTGAGCGGTCTCACGTGATCTTAACACCTAATACATAATTAGCTTCACCCATGTCCGTCATTTCAAAATTAGAGGACAACCACTTCTTAGTGGCGACAATTCCTTCTAGATCATTACCTGCTAATAGAATGTCATCGACATATAATGCTAGGATAAGAATGCTTTCCCGGGATCGTTTAATGTACACACAATGGTCTTCCTCAATCATTTCATATCCAACAGAGGTGATAGATTGATGGAAACGCATATACCATTGTCTAGACGATTGTTTAAGGCCATAAATGGAACGTTTGAGACGACAAACTTTGCGCTCTTGTCCTTTGACCTCAAAAACCGTTGGTTGAGACATGTAAATCTCTTCGTCTAGTTCCCCATTAAGGAATGCAGTTTTAACATCCATCTGGAACAATTCTAAATCCAAATATGCAACAATAGCAAGCACGAGGCGAATTGAGGCAAACCTAACCACTGGAGAGAAGGTTTCCTCATAGTCAATACCCTCTTGTTGAGTATATCCTTTTGCCACTAGACGAGCTTTGTATTTTTCGATTGAACCATCCGCCTTGCGTTTAATTTTAAAGACCCATTTGTTTCCAATGGCCTTTCGCCCAAAGCGGAAGATCAACCAACTCCAAAACGTCATTCTTATCCATTGATTTAATTTCCTCTTGCATTGCAAAAAGCCATTTATTGCAATCAACTGAAGAGATGGCTTCTCTAAAATAAGTAGGCTCATCTTCAATACTCGCAGCATACATCAATATTCCCCCTTCAATCTCAAAATGACGACGGGGTACTTTTCCACGCTCACTTTTGCGTGGTTCAAAAACTTGTGTCTCTAGCGGTCACTCCCACTAGGATGTAGACCATTCCCACTATCTTCAGCGATTATAGGTTGAGAAACTAATTCTCTACCTTCGCTCGAAGATGGTAAGATATCTTCACTCTCTTCTATTTCAAAGAGTTCCAAGTTTTTGTTAATGTCACTGATTCGAGGAAAATCATTTTCAATGAAAACAATATCTCTGGACTCTATCTCAGTCATCCCTCCACTTGGATGTTCACCATACATCACATATCCTTTTGGGCAATCAGAATATCTTATAAAGACAAGCTTTCGTGCTCTAGGACTTAGCTTTCCATACACATGAGAAGCGTTGTGAACATAACCAGCTGAACCCCATGGGCGCAAATTACCTAAATTAGGTTTTTCGCCTTTCCAAAGTTCATATGGCGTAGAAGGAACCGATTGAGTTGGGACACGGTTCAAAATGTAGGCCGCAGTCATAATAGCATCCCCCCAGAAAGATATTGGGAGGTTGGCTTGCGCCATCATTGATCTAACCATATCTAATAATGTCCTATTCCTTATCTCTGCAACACCATTTTGTTGCGGAGTATATGGAATAGTAAGCTGTCTAGTTATTCCCTTACTCTCACAAAATTCCCTGAACATATCGGATAAATATTCGCGTCCACGGTCAGTACGGAGAGTCTTCAAACTCTTCCCAGTTTGATTCTCAACTTCTGCAACAAAGCGCTTGAAACAATCCAAGGCTTCGTAGTGGTGAGCAATCAAATATACATAACCAAATCGCGTATAATCATCAATAAATGTGAGAAAATAAGAATAACCATGTCTAGCTTTAACATTCATAGGTCCACATATATCAGAATGTACCAGCTCAAGAGGTTGAGCAAAGACGTTTGGCCTTACCAAAAGGTTTTCTACAAGCTTTTCCTTCTAGACAAGGTTCACATACGGGTAAGGAAACTTTAGCGAGTGAGCCAAGATGGCCTTCTCTAGCTAACCGAGTCATCCTATCTTGCCCGATATGTCCTAGTCTAGCATGCCAAGTCACACAGTCTATAACACTACTACTACTAGCATCAGACACTAAAGTCTCAGAAGAAATAGAATTAAACAAGTCTAATTTAAAGAAGTTATTACATAAATAACCATGTCCAAACAAAGTACCATAAAAGAAGATGTCCAACCTACCGTCTTCTATTTTAAAAGAGTACCCTAAACTAAGAAGAGAAATAACTGAAAGTAGATTATGATGAATTCCTGGTACGTATAACACATCGTGAAGTGTTAAAATGCGTCCAGAGCGCATAGAGAGCTGATATGTGCCGATTCCCATAGCATCCTCACATGTGCCATTGCCCATATAAACTCTATATGTACCACGTGAAATACGTCGATAATCTACGAACCCCGCTCGATCTCGAGCTACATGTTTTGTTGCTCCCGTATCTACAATCCATTCAGGGAGAGAGTGAGCAACCATTACATGTGAACACACAAATGTGTAAACAGAGTTAAATGAACAAAGTACCTTTTTCGGCTCAGTGTACTCACGGCCAAAATGTCCTTTGTTTCCACAGTTATAGCATTTCATCTTAGATTTGTCTCTTTTACCAGCACACTTGCCACGACGGCGCTTAGCTGGTTTTTCTGCCTTTTCCGCATCCCTTTGGCTATTTTTCTTGTGCTTACCTTGTGGTTTGCGCTCACCTTGAGCATACAAGGTAGCCACACGTGTCGCCTCTTGGCGTTCAGCTTCAAGCTCAACGTGTCGAGAGATTTCAGAGAAATTCTTGATGCTTTCATTATGAGTAAGAATTTGCTTCATATGCACCCAAGAATCAGGCAATGATCTTATCACAGCTAAAACTTGTTGTTCATCACTTAGAACATTCCCAGCAGATTTCAACTCACGAATCATTGACGACATCCTTCTTAGATGTTCTGTCATTGAATGCTTGGGATCCTTTCGGTAGACCTCAAATTTCAGCACTAAGCTGCGAAGTCTAGTGGTGGACGTACCACCAAAGTCAAATTTTAGCTGGTCCCACATTTGCTTGGCAGTAGGAAACTCCTCATATTCTCCAATAAGATCATTGTGCATGCTACTCAACATAGTGTGGCGTGCACTACGATCTTTCTTAACCCAAGTTTCGTAGGCTTCAAGATCACGACGGTGTTGGGTAGTATGACCCTCTGCTGGCCTCGGACCATTTCATTTGTTAGGAGTTCCATTTTTCCTCCTTCATCCAACAAGTATCGGATTTTTCTATGCCACACATCATAGTTCTTCCCATCAAGTTTGTCACCCTTATTGAGATCAGCAATCACATTGTTGCTATCCATTTCTACACGTTTGTTGCACAAAGTTGGACATTATTATTATGTGTACACTCACTTTATTGTCTCAAAATATAATTGATAAAATCATATCTACACACAAATCCGAGATCGAAAATTTCACTAGGCTCATAATCATCACCCAAATATGCATTTTAATATAACCTCTATCAATTAATTTGGACTAATAAATATTGGTAAAGCACATAACTTAAGCCAATAAAACCACTTAAAATCAACCAACATATGATGATTAGTTATCTATCAATAAAGATAAATAAACTACATATAAACAAAGTACATCATGAAATCAGTAGTTTCTTGCTACTAATTTTCAAAGTACCTCGCTCACGAATTATTTTCAGCTAACGAAAATAAAGCAAAAATATGCACTGTTTCGGAAACATATATTATTGAAATTATTTTCAACTAATGAAAATAAAGCAAGTAAATTATATTTCAACTAATGAAAAATAAGATAAAAATATGCCCCGTTTCAGAAGTAATGAAAAACCCACTTTTAGATTTTTCTAAATTTCTGAAAATACACGAAGTAATATATATTTTCGCAAACACATGCACTTAGTATTTTTGTTGAGCAAGACACTTATGATGAAACTAATGATATTAAATTAAACAACATGATTCAACAAATTAATCATATTAAAAAAATATTAATATCATGTATGTTATATTTATATGAAATTAATTAAGTCAACCACAAAGGTGATTGTTCCACAAAATTTATTTTAGGTCGTAGTCCTTTCGAACAGAGGCCGTTCAGTCCTTGGTCCATTGGATGGTCGGTGTCAGGACAGAAATTGGAACACATTAAACCACAAAGGTGATGTCTCCACATAATTAATTTTAGGTCATAGTCCTTTTAGGAAGTGGCCGTTTAGTCCATGGTTCGTTCAGAATAACGAAAACGCATAAAAGGCTCTGATACCAATGTAAGTCATATATAACTGATATATATGTAAGTTGAACAAATCAAATGCGGAAGCGGGTTATTAATTCATACCTTGTAATCGCTCCAAATGCGGATGAGTTAGGACCGGTGGATCACTTGCGTTTCACGTTCTTGAACCTTCAAACTCGGCGGTGAGTAGGTGCCACAAAAACGAGCACAAACTATATTTCCACAAACTAAATATCGTATAGAACTTCTACTTCCTCTCCAAAAGACACTAAGGGATTTTGGTGATTCTACAACTAATGTTTGAATACTAGAAGACTTTGCTAGCTAACTAGAATGCTCACTTACAAACTCTCTAGCTAGTTTGATTACTCTCCATACTTAGCTTATTACTTGCTAAACTCATTTCTTACTTCCTTAGTTACTTCTCAACATATGAGAATTATGAGTCTATTTATACTTGAATTTCAAGCATGTGCTCTTGGCAAGTGTCAAGCTTTTGGGAGCAAAAATCAAACACATGTCACAAGTTCTAACACTTGGAGTCATGGAGTAAACACATGGAGTAAGTGATCAAACACTTGTTAGCTTCATGTAAATACATGGTGGCAAGAAACAATACACATGTTTCACCATGGCTTACTTAGTTGGAGAAGGATTTTTCCTTTGACAAAGTCAAGCATATGACTTTACTTATCCACCCAATATGGACTTTGGGCATGCACACACACAATGGGTGCCCATATTTCCAACAATCTTAAATTCAAATTTGGTTTTGTGTTAAGGTCTTATGAACTATGAAGCAACACTCTCTTTGCCGACTTACATGATTTAAGCCAAAAAAATTTCAGACAATCTTTTTGGTTATAAGTTACGATATGTATAAGTTAGAATTACCATAAAGGCTGAATTAATTCAACAATGTCCATGAGCATAACATAAAATCTAGCTAAATGAATTTTTTTCTCTTAGCTCGATGTCTAGAATGGGATATAGATACGAAGAAAAAGAAATAATAACACAATAAAACTATAAAAAAGTGTTAACATTCCTTTGGTATTCATATTTCTCAAATTCCTCTACAATCTCAATTTATTTTGGCAAAATTTCTGGGAAAGTCTGTTGTTGTAATAAAAGCCTGGCTTGATTGGGGTATACCAGTTAGTTAGGGTATACCTAATGAGACAAAACCCAAGATATTTAGAAGTAAAGTAGGCCACCCCTTAACCATGTATTTTCAAAATGGCTAATATACTCATATTCGATTAACAATAAAAAAATCGATTAGCTTAATTATTTGACTTTAGATTAATTAATTGAGTAGATTAAAACTTTTGAAATTATGAATGCAGTAGATTAAAACTTTTGTCTCATGAGTTCAATCAAAACCTTAAATTTTGTGAAAAGTCGGCAAGGTATACGGATGAAGAACACACCGACTACGTATGGCCGATACTCGGTCTTCGGATGAAGAACATCTCGACTACATATGGCCGGAAAGGTATACGGATGAAGAACATTCCGACTTTATGCATCACTTGTCGGCATTTTATTGATTTCTCACCTTGTCGGCTATGTTATAGTCGGCACATACATATTTCTTACCTTGCCGGCTAAACAAAAGTCGGCAGACAATAAATTCTCTAACATTGTCGGCGGTCCAATAATCGGCATTGTAACCTTGCTGACCTTTAAACAGAAAACAGAATATGGGAAGATGTAATTCACTTTATTCATTCTTTGTTACTACACTGATTGAAACATAAAATCTAAATCCTTATCGACGGAATAACGAATGCACTTAGCATGTGCATCAAGCCTTTGAACCCGTAGGCGACCCTAGTGGACGAGTTATAGTCTCGTGAGGGTTTACATAGAGATATACCCACAAAACCTACACTAAAACTTCTAAAGCCATCAATCTTCATCCGAGGAATCCGACGACGATATACCCTCCATCATCTCTGGGGCATACTCCGGGATTTTGGATACCATGAATTGATAGCTTGCATCGAATGCGAATGCTTCTCCCTTTTCCTCCAAGTAGCGCGCTTTGACGACTTCATGATATAAAAACAACACACAAACTTACTTTGTTAGTGCGGTATAAGTTGGAAGATCAAACAACTTGGATTACGTAAAATAAACCATAAAAGCACTTACAAATTGTTCAATGAACAAGTTAAAGTGGGTAGCGTTGACAATCGGTTTTTGGATAGCTAAATAAGCAAGTATCGCATTTTCGATGACTAGGTGCCTATCACGAATTTGTTGAACACTTCTTCCATTAGGATTCCCAAACTCTTGCATGTATTTGTTGTATACCCTAGCCCAAAAGGTTACGGCAACCACCCTTACAGAGGAGTGCCTTCTAATTCGAGTTTCCGCGTACCAAGCTTTGGTGATTTCCAAATCTTCATTTGAATCAAATGATGCCATTGTTGTTTGTAGAGGTATTGGGAGAGTTAGATGGAGTATATGATGATATGAGCTTTGGAGAGTATATGCAAATAGGTTTGTGTTGTTTTATACATAGAACTAGTGTATTTATAGGATAGTGCCAAATTTGGCCGTTATGGTAGTCAATCAATGCACTTTTACTTGCAAAAATTTGAATTTTGAATTCGCCGGCTAGGTTTTTGTTTCCCAAACATGCCGACTAAGTTTAGCCGGCAGGGTCGTAATTTTCATACCCTGTCGGCTATAAAACATTTCAATCATAGGAGACGTCATATTCAGCTACATAGCACCGGCAAGGTATTTGTTTAATACAATGCCGACTAACACATAGTCGGTAGGGTAGTAAACAAATACCTTGCCGCCTTTATGATTTTTGTAACACAGGAGAGGTCATTTTCAGTTGCATACCGCTGGCAAAGCACTTGTTTAATACATTGCCGACTAACTTATAGTCGGCGGGGTTGTAATATCTTACCCTGCCAAATTTATAATTTTTGTAACATATGAGAAGGTCATTTTCTGCTCTTTTTAGTCGGCACGGAATGTTTTCATCACCATTCTGTCCATTAAATATTCGAAAAGGTATGTATTTTCTTACCTTGCCGACCCTGGTAAATTTCTTCTTATGCTGTCAGGGCCGGCAATCTGCCAGTTCACAACCTTGTCGACCCTATTTTAGTCAGCAATGTAACAATTAAAGAACCCTGAACCCTTCCAGCGGAGAATGATTGAAACTTTACATAGCTAAACAAACCATTCATTTAACGACTAGAAATCCAACATTTTTTGTCCAAAATACGAAAACATGTCCCATAAACCTTAAAAAAAACATTTGTCCAACCATTAACCTTAAAATTTGTATACCACAACATAAAGAAATAAACTAGGAATGCATTCATTCACCACCACGACCACGACCACGGCCCCGGCCCCGTTTAGCATTTTCACGACCACCACCACTACCACGACCACCACCACGGGTACGAGCTCTCTTTTTGTCAGCATTCATCTTAGCTTGTGCTTCCCTCTTGGCTTCAACATTAGCTTGCTGGAACAATTTGGTGGCATCCTCATTGTCAACATTGCTAGCATAGTCAATGTGCTTGGTTTGCTCTTCAATCGACAAAGGCTCTCCTCTGTCTCTCGCGCAACACATCACCTTCACAAGGGTCTTCAAATGCTCCTTCTAGTTTCAATTAAACAACAAACAATTAATAGAATGATACGATAATGTAATCCTAAAACAGTAAGATCAACTCTAAAATACTTAGAAAGAACTTAAGACTTGTTGCTGGGTCTTTCGTTGCCATCTTCCTCTTACGAGCCAATTGTTCAGCAGTTTGTTCCCTAATCACATTAGGACGAGCAAAACCCAAGTACCACGGCATGTAATTCTCATGATATTCATGGCCTTCGGTCACCTCGTCCAAAAGACTCGTATCGATTTTAGGCTTTTGTCTTTCCCTCCAATGAGATGTACCTGGTGCTGGAGCATAATGGACGTCAATACTTTTTTGGGTCGTGGTGCACGATTCCCTTACCACTTTAAAGAACAGTTTATCACCAGGATGAGGTTCTTCTTAGACGTAACCCACTTGTCGCATTACCCGATTTGGATCGTACATTGAAAATCCATGGGGGGACAACAAGGGACCGTAGTAGAATGCAACATCATCTCTCCTTTGGATTAAACCTTCATTTTTAGAAACTCGATATAGATCAAATATTACCTCATCCGCAGTCAATTTTTCCAAGGCGATTCGCGTTTTGATAAGCTGCTGCGGCATATCCTTATCTTGAGCACCCTTAAAACTGTATTTATGTCCTCTTGGATTATCAATCACAAGCTTCTCATTCACTTTGATGTAGGGGTTGGCTTTCACTAAAGTAGGTAAGTGCTCATATATCCAAACCTATGCAAACACAAAGTTTAGTAAGAATCCTACATTACGAGAATTTTGCAAATATAAATGATTTAGACAATAAAATTACCTGGAAGAGACATATATTTCCGTTGACTTGCGCAGTAAGTGCCCTTGAATCCTTTATGAACTCATTGTTCAAGAAGGCGGCCACCGCAGTACCCAAGAATACTGATGCATCTGATCTAAGGGATGTAATAGTTGAATATACTTGCAGTCGACCAAGCTTCTGGAACTGTCGGGGAAGATACATTTGCCCAGGACATATAGCAAATAAGCTGACGCGGTAGCATTGATTCGCACCAAGTCCACTCTTCCTTCCTTATCATAGATTTCCTTGGTTCCAGAGTATGTGTCCCTCAACTTCTTCATATTAAACTTCTTGCTTAGATAACCATCCTTCATCACAAGCATAGACTCCGTCTGAACCTGATTCCAACCGAACAAATCTTTGGTCAATTCGAAGATCTTGTCCCAAGTAATGCCATCATCTTAGCCATCACTGATTGCTTTTCCCTCAACCTCGAGGCCTAGAATTTAATGAGCATCATCGGGAGTTATCTCCATCTCACCGAATGGGAATAACATTGTATCAGTCTCTCCGTAGAACCTCTCACAGAACGCAGATACAGTAACTCTATCATACTCAACAATCGAACTCTACACCGCAGGCCACAACCCGGATTTCTTGACAATCGCTTGCACCTCGTCACATTCCTTGTCAATTGGCCATTTCCTAATCACTGAACATGAAGCTTTGCGCCTCAAGAGACGGATGGCATGCTTGTAATCCTAAATACCAAAAACACAAAATGAAAAGAAATAAAAACACTTGACGCAAATTTAAGATAGATACACTTAAATAAAAAACAAAGACGGATTGAGATTACTTACGACAATATTTTGGATTTCACATGCCCATGAGTCTTTGTATCCAAAAATAACATCTCCACCATCTTCTAGGGTCCCCTTTAGAGCCTCACCTGGTTTCAGTGTAACCTTCAAGTGAGAGGGAGGCATGTGGTAGTCAGCTGGTTTAGTGATAACCCTCTGCTTCTTTCCGGTTTCAGTTGTAGTTGCAGCTTGGGTTTGTTGATCATTAGCTTGAGTTTGTTCTCCAGCTTCTTCTTCTTCTTCAACAATTTCATCTTCTCTATCCTTATCTTTATCATCATCATCATCATCATCATTACCTCCTCCAACAGGCGGCATGTCTTGATCACCATCATCATCATCATCATCATTGTTTCCTCCTCCAGCAGCCGGAGTTCTTTCAACATCATCATCATCATCACCTCTTCTACCAGATGGAATTGATTGGTCTTCATCTGGAGTTTCATATGAATCATTTGGTTCCGGTGGTGGTTGAGAATCATTCGGTTCACGGATCTTTAGCGTTCCCGGCTCAGATAATGCCCCTCGATGTGTTGCAGTCAAGAGTTTGTCACCAACACGAGGAGGTCTTGAAGGAGGAGTAACAGTTTTCTTATTTACCTTTGCCAACCTGAACAAGAACAATTAAGAAAAAAATTCAAAAGTCGGAAGGGTCGACATATATAACCAATCCGGCGGAACAATGGTCGGAAGGTTTTATATCTAAAATACATGTCGGCTATACTATAGTCGTAAGGGTCTTACTCAAATAACCTGCCGGCTTATAACAACTCAAATAACTTTAAGGCATCAAGAGACACCAAAATTTGAAATACAGCTGCCAGGGTAAAAAATTATTACCACCAACTAAAAAAAAAAACTAACGCCGACAAGAACCTAGGTTGAATAACTTGCCGACCCTATAAACGAAGTTACAGATACTAAACAGCCGGTAAGATCTTCAACCTAAAAGCTTGCCGACTAACCCTAACTATGAAAAGTCGGCAAGGTTGTGGAACAAACACCTTGCCAGCTAAATAACTGCAAATTCACAAATTCGATTTTCCTGACATAATTTGACATGCAAACATGAAATTGAAGTACTAGAGTGAGTTTAAATAGGCCCTTACTTTCTCAATCGCGCCATTTCCCCTTTTTCAGCGGCTTCGATTTCTTCTTCTTCAACCGCTTTTTTCTTCTCTTTTTGTTGAACTAATTTTGCAATTCCAGGGTTATATTCATTGGGTTTTCTATTTTCTCCTTTCATACGACTAGGCTTCGGCCGTGGTGGCTCCATGTTTGAGGACTAATCGGGATTTTCGAATCGACGATTATGACGAATTAATCGACGAGTTTTCAATGGTGGGGGAGGAAGAGCCGGTAGGGTGGAGGAGAAGAGAAGAGATGAAGATGAAATGAAAAAAATGAAAACTGATTTAGGGTAATAAGAATTATAAAGGGTAGTTTTGTAACTTTACCCATTAGGGTTTCCCCCTTATCCCTTAAAAAGAGTCTACTTAAAATTGGGTATACCCCAATTAATCTGGGTATAACCCAATTTGGCCAGGCATAAAAAGCCGGACTTTAGAAAAAAATAAGTACTAGATATTAATAATTCTTGCTAGTTTTGGGCCTATAAAAACGAGGCCTTTCATTTTCTTCCCACATCCTAGAGAATGGGAATATTGGGTGTCTAAAATGTGTTAAAATATCAAACTACCCTTTACACTAACATAAATCTTACTATCCATTCAATTGATAATCTTTATTCAAAATCTTTTTTTTCCTTCAATTTCCATGATAATCAAAAACTAAAACTTAATCCCAAATAAGATTTCTTTGGGTTTCTCAAAAAATATTTTCGGTGACAAACAATTCAAGTGATTGAGTTAAATCCCTTTAATGTTCCATTAAATAGAGATTTATCAATGATTTAACTATGAAACTCTGAAATTTCCTCATCAACTTTTTCTGAAAATCAATCTAGAATCGGTTGATATGTGCATTAACATATACCGGTTATTGTTGATGCTCTTCAGAATCAGTAGATATGGTACGCCTACATAAACCGATTTTGGATTGATGTGACGTACATCGAACTCAATCGGTGTACCGTGTACGTTAATGCACATGTCAACCGATTATGGAACCTTGTTTGAATTTTTACAGAAAGCAAAAATTGGTAGTTGTAGGTTTGTCCTATAATCTGAATAATTCCATATCAAATGACGCAACTGATTTCCTATGTCACCTGGTATGCCAAATAGAAGTTTTTAACATGATGCATAGAGGAATAGACCTTAAGTCCTAGCTTATTTTAGTTATAGTAAAGAGGAAACTTACTTTAAAATGTTTAGAGAAAGTGTTTAAAAGCGGTATTTAGAAAGTTGAATGTACACTTCTCTAAGTTATGAACTGATTCCAAATTAGAAATATATGAGATATGGCAAGTAACACTAAAAGAAACTGAGAAAACTGAGATATTAGAGGTTTCACTTTGGGGAAATTATCGTTTGGACCATTTATAGCCGTGACCACGACAATTTGGTCCAGTGACAAAAAAACGTTTTCTGTTTGGTCCATAATTTTGGCAAAAAACATTTTCTGTTTGGTTCATAATTTTTTTGAAAATATCAAATTCACCAATATACTCTTCCGTATTGTTTCAACATTAACTTCCGTAACTCTATTATATTCTCATAATTATTTAGGTTCATGCTCTCTGATGAACTCGAACTTCCTACTTATTTTCGTATAGTAGTTCATTATTTCAAATGAACACCTAATCAAATCAAAATTAGAAGATAGTTCATTCTTTATAATGAATACCCCTCAAAACTTCATTATTATAAACAAAAAACTGAGTTCCTTCTTTCAAATGAACACTTAACAAAACAAAACTCGAACATAATTTGTTCTTTAAAGTGAACACATAACAAAACTTCGTTATTATAAACAAAAAACAGAGTTCATTCTTTTAAATGAACACCTCATCAAACAAAAAGTAGAACATATTTCATTCTTTCAAATGAACACCTAATCAAAGTTCATTATTATGAAAAACAGAGTTCATTATTTCAAATGAACACCTAATCAAAACCAAAACTAAAATCAAATCTGGAAAAAAATCAATCTTCATTTTCTTGAACAACAAATCAAATATTCCTAATCTTCAAAATCAATCTTCGAATATTTTTCTCTGTAAATAAATCTTCGTTATCAATCTTTATCTTCTTTGACAACAACAGAGAAAAACACAACGGCAGCAGAAGAAGAAAAACCATAAAAAAATAAAACCCTAAATAACAAATCTTCATCTTTGTTACAAATCTCTGTAAATTTTCATCTTCGCAATCTTCAAATCTTCATCTTCGTTATCAATCTCTGTAAATCAAAATCCTAAAAATACAAATCTTGTAAATGTAGCAAAAGAAAAAAAAATAACGGAGAGAGAAAGAAAGTAGATCCCAAAAACAGAGGGTAAAGAGAAAGTAAATCCGAAAATAATTTAGTATATATGTATCATAAAAAGAGTATTTTAGTAATCAAAAAAATACATTCCGGATGGATATTGTTTACCCTAGGACTAAACACGATAGAAATTCAATAAATTAATCCCCGATAAATTAATTATTTCGCTAAAATAATAAAATTGTCCGGTCCTAGTTAGGCATGGATAAGTCAAATTTTAACTCGATAAATTAATAACTTTGTTAAAATAATAATTTCTTTTGATCCTAACGATATTAATTTAGCGAAGTTTTATTGCAATAATATTTAAAACTAAACAGTGATATATTATTATTAATAATATGATTTCAGGTGAATTTCCTCTGATGTGGTTAAAAGCTGAATAAAGCTCTCTTCTTAGAGCTTCTGGCCCCACCGGAGTGTATTTCAACCAATAGGATCATCTGATTTATTCACACCACCAATATTTCATCCGGAACACCCCCAAATTCACCAAACAGGGTGGGCGATCAAAACCTAGACCTATACAACCAAAAAAAAAAAAAAAACTTTCGTGCCCTAATTATATTTTCTATCCCTTTTTTTTTTCCTTCTTGCTAAACCCTAATTTATATTACTTTTCTGTTTTACGGCCGCTTTGGTTTTCCCTGTAATGAAAGCTTTTTTTTTTCGTGATTTTGCCGGTAAGCTTTGTATTGGGTGAGCTTTGGATTCACACCGAGCCAAGTATGATCAAAAACCAACTCAAGTGCATGTGCAACCTAGCCCCAGAATTTTAAGGTCATGGAGTTGATGATGGTTTGAAAGCAAGAGGTAAAGTGTACTGTTGCCTCTTTTCTTTACTACTAATGTTTTGTCTGGTTTTAGAATAATTTTCGAGATACCAATTTATTCAATTTTTATTTTCTGATTTGCAAATTTTCTCTAATCAATAATTAAAATCCTCAGAGGGGATTTGCGATATGGGCGTCAAGAAGGCAAAGGTAGGGGTAATTGATTTAAGCAGCAACCCGCCAACCCCCTTTCTTTTTCTAAATTTTTGATTTAGCTGAATCAAAATTGATTTTAAACTAATTAAGAACTATATAGCAATGACACACATTGGTTAGTTAGCATGTATATATATGCACGACATTAGAAGAGAACAGATGATAATAAAACTAAAGATGAAAAGGTATATTCAATCATTAATGCATGATGGAGTACTGATGCTCCTATTAACGGGAAAACAGTTCTTAAACGAGATTTTTTAAAGAGTTACAGGTAATAGCAGTTTTAAGTTTTTGAAAAGGTGATATTAGTTGTAGTTACGCAACTATGATTTTTCAATTACACAATCTTACCAGTAATCCTTTTTTGGGACAAGAGGAGTTTGTGCATATTTTACCAGGATCTCTTAGACAACACTCTTGATGTATATGATTAATTTTATTTTTTTAGGATCTTAATTTAATTAGCTGCTTAGAGATGTTAATTGGGGTGACGAAAGACTTAGTCAAATTTGGAATAACATTCCGGTTGCAATATGGTGGTGTATATGGAGAGAACGAAATGCAAGAGTCTTTGAAAACAAAAAGAAAAATTTGATAAGCCTCCTTAGAGATGTTAAACTACAAGCATTCTTTTGGGCCGATTCGAACACAAAGATGATGGGTTTAACGGCGAATATGGTGATTGCGTTATGGGACTCTTTATTCCGGCGTTTGTAAACTTGTTTTTTTGTTTTTTTTGGGTTTGCCGGGATGTTTTTCGCTATTTTGTTCTTGCTTGTTGATGCGTGTCGTAACCACAACAAATTAATTAATACTTTACTACCTAATTAACAAGTAATATAGGGTAGTCAAGGTCGATCCCACGAGGAGCACGAGATTCTAGTTGTAAAAATTGTCACGAAAGGGGGGTGTAAAAAAAAAAAAGAAAATAAACAAAACAATTAAAAGATAAAGTTGAAAACGATAAGAGGGACAAGATCAAGGAATCCTTCTTCGTTACGAAACAATGAATCAAGTTATGTTCTTTTCCACTTGTTATTAGTCACAGATTATCACCAACTAGTAGGATAGCAGGTCCGCTTAGCTAGCCCCAAAATCCCTAATTTCACTGAGTAACAGGTCCGCTTAGTTATCAGATTCTATTCAAAAGAACCACCTTGAGGTCCGCTTACAAGATGTAATTCCCAGAATGCATTAAGATTTATGAATTTAGGTTTAGTACTAGTAGTTAAACTCGGTTCGCTTGGTTCACTTTCTAGCGTTGTTTCTACACACAATTGCTCCACGGAATCCCTCCGCAAGGTCTCGTATTTGCTACTTATGTAAAGAGTCAAGAAACGATTACTTATCTCCTAATTTTCACTAGCTTTAGATCAAATTAACAAATCAATTTAGTTGGCCACCTAAACAATCTATCAATCAATCATGAATGTCTTTAAGATCACTCCTATTAGTAAAAACAAACGATAATCGTGTGAAAAACTTCAAGATAGAATTGAAACAAAAACTCAAATCATATGTTTAAAAACTAAGAATTCATCCTCAATCAATAAAATTAACTACTCATGTTAAAAGAGTTCACACAAAGAATAAGAAAAGAAAAGAATTGTGTGTGTAGAAAGGTGTGTAGAGAGAGATGTGTAGAAGTTGTAGAAAACTTCTCTATTTATAGGCTTCAATATTCTCCAAATCTTCTAAGGAGTAGAATCCTTTTCCTTTTGCAATTCAATTTCCAAATCCAAGCTTTTCTCAACTCTTCCACCTTCTCTTTCCAAATTTGAGTCCAATTCTCCATCCAATTCCTAGCCCAAGTCTTCACACCCATGAGAGAAGTCCATAGAAAATTCTGGAATTTTTGCTAGCCGGAAAACTGGGATTATGGCCGGAATTTGGCCGGAAAACGTCGCCGCCGGCCACCTGGAAATTTCTCCGTCGAGAGAATATTCGACGGAATATTCCGTCAGGTCCTCCGTTAGGACTAACGGTCAAAAGTCAAACTTAACGGTCAGTCGTCAGTCAATGGTCAAGGGAAGGAATGAGTCAGACTCGAGTTAGCAGTCTTAGTCGGCTGAGTGGTCTGATTCGCTGGGTCAGATCGGCTCGAACTCGTTCTGGATCGGTCACCGGGATTGGTACGGAACGGTCATCGCCGGCACTGAGTTAACTCGCCAGAGTAGAGAATCGGCCGAGTTCCGTTCGTTTATAGGACATTCCCTGCCAATTTCAAAGCCAAGTTTCCTTGGGTCTTCTCCTGCTAAGAATCCTAACATACATCTAAGCATTCTTATCATTTTACAGCAGCAACACCTCATTCTATTCACGCAATCCCAACTATTCTTCAGCTAGTTCATGGCAGCATAACCTCAACCATCTGAACTGCCCTGAAATTTTCATCATCTTCTCATACCCATTGTTCCTCTGGATTCAACAACAACAAACCCTCGATCTATGCTGTGTTCTGTCACACCAACACAGAACTCATCTCCATTTCAAACAGCGACGACCACTATTGATTCTTCTCATCTGTTGATTTCAACAGCACCAACACGAACCCATCCATACTCGCTGTCGTTTCTTCCAATTTCTCGATTTCAACCAGCGACCACCTTCTTTATCTGAATCTCATCCCTCACCAGAACCCTAACTTCTTCTTTTGTCGAATTGAATCGATCGATTCCACCACCAACAGCACCAGAACCCATTTGTTCTCTCGATTTCATAGTAACAGCATCTCCTGATTCTCGATTGGTCTCTCATCATCATATAGAAACAGCAACAGTAAACTCCAATCGATTTCTTCTCGATTATCACTCAGCAGCAGCACTCTTATCTCGCTCAGATTCAATTGTCACAGAAACCCCCAGTTCATGATTTGCTTGATTACTCATCTTTTCTGCCACAATTTCCCAATCTCTCATCGGTTTCAGCTTCAGGTGAAAGAGATAAAATGATTGAGAAGAAGAGAGGTTCTCGAGATGTAGGGTTAGGGCAAAGTAGGGGATGGTTAATGACACCCCAATGGATAAGCTAGGGGATGCCCCAATGATAAGTACACCCACTGATAATTGATAAGGGATACCCTAGATGGTAACCCCTTAACCATAGCTGGCCTGTTTAAAGTGCTCTTCCAAAAGAGTTGCCCCTTAACCTTGGCTGGGCTCCAGATAGTGTTCTCCCATGAAATGACAGATTTGCCCTTTTTGCTCAATTTGAGTGATTTCTTCTTCTTTTCTCCGTGCGACTCCAAAGTAGCTATAAAACTCAAAACAAGCGTAAAATACATAATTTACAAGAAAAATAGCAAAGAAAGCATAAACTACTAGATAGTAAATTAGGTGTATTCTACACCTATCAAATTCCCCCACACTTAGACTTTGCTAGTCCTCGAGCAAATCAAACTAAAAACTCACAACTTCAAAGCGTTCAAGCGTCACAAGCATCCAAAGAGTTATGAGGACATAGAATTTACGCATGCTAGTAATAAGAAGTTAGAAATACTAAAGAACATATTCTCGTTCTTAATTGTTGAGTGAGAAATAACCACACCATAATGAGAGAATGCGTGTTTGAGAAACGATCAATAAGCATTTCGCCTCGACTTCGCCTCACCAAAAATTTTTTATGATAATTGCACTCAAAAGACTGACTTTTTATGGTTCTCACATGTGTGCAGGTAGGAATGAAGAGAGAATTCCTGCAACACGTTGAATGGTGGGAAGGATAACTTCCGAAATTTTGAAAAACCCACATCTTTTAATATTTTGAAAAACCATTTTTCTGACGATCTCTAAGAAAGGAAATCAACCATTTATATTGAGGATGAGATTACTTACTTACCTTCACATCCGATCGCCAATTATGATAACACCACTCTCACGGCATCCAATAGAAACGTCTTCCGCTCCTCGTCTTGATCTCCTTGGTCTTCGGTTTCAACTATGGATGATAAACCCTTGAATTTCATAAATTCTTAACAATTCTTAACTCTTTTTACCTTAAATATCCTTGTCGCTTGAAACTACCTTATATATTTTCCTTCCCCACAGCTCATTAAAATATTTCTCTTGTTTTTTTCTCTTTTTTTTTTTTTTTTTTTTTTTTTTTTTTTTTTTTTTTTTTTTTTGACAAGAGAAATTAAATACAAATAAACCATGGCCGTGGAAGAAGTATTTTACCGCTTGATTCTTCACAACTTGTATCGTCTTGAAACCATAAACTTCAAAAATTCTCACCTTTTAAAATTACCTCATTGTAGTGTAAGTCCTCAACACATGTGTAAAAATCCGCTCTTTGTATGTTGCTTTTACTTGTATTTGAAATTTGCTCTTTTTTCTCATTCCGTTGCTTGTAAACCTTAAACGTTTCCAACTTTCCTTGTAGATTTTGATGTCGCTCCTTGTTGGTGATGAATGTGTTTCTATGGATCCGTTGTTGTCGAGAGAGATAATGGTGCTAACTGCAAATCGAACTACAAGAAGGAAGCTTTCATCCATGGACGTCACCCTCATGATTGACAAAATTAGCACTCAAGAGATCAAAGAGTAGTGCTTTTAGTGGTGGGAGGTTGGGTAGCTCACCATTCTACCCGGAATTAACTTACGGTGACACACACTCAAAAGAAGCTCTTTAGTAGATGGAAAATTTTCCGGTCGGTGCCTCTCATGATATGAATACGGGTAGTCTCCACTAATGATTGATCAAACTCTAATAACGCATTTCTCCCTGCACCAAATTCGCATCACCGGCATGATTAAATCCATTATTTAACACTCAAACAAACAAGAAATCCGAATGTAGTTCTCTAACATTTCCAAGTTCAATTATGTCGGTCAAAATCTCTATGTAAACATACCTAGAAGTATGCTAGTGACTCTCAAATCTTTAAAAGTTGGAATTTTTATGTAAAACTCTTTTTTTTTTTTTTTCAAATTTTTTTCATTTTTTTGTAATTTTTTGTTTGAAAAACATGCTTAACCACTCCCCCACACTTAAACCTTACATTGTCCTCAATGTAATTGAATCCTCCTAGTAAAGTCAAGGTGGGAAATTTTAACATGATAAGAAACAAGAAAAAGAAAAAACAAAAAGCAAAAGATAAGAAATACAAAACCGATGGGTTGCCTCCCATGAAGCGCTTGTTTTAAAGTCGACGGCCCGACTTGGCTCTTGTAAGATTCATTCCCCATATACTAACAATCGGAAAATTTGAGGATCCACCCATAATACCTGTTTTTCAAACAATAACTCCATACAAATATTAGCACAAGAAAACAATAGTGATGTTATCGCTCGATAGAAATTTCCCCCACACTTATTCTCGTCCACACTCGGAAGTGTATAAAGAACATAGAATTTGGGAATTTCCATGTATTCCTCTTGGCAAACCTGCATAGTGTTAGCATCAAGTGTTTCCAATGGTGGATATTTAGAAACAAAATCATCCAAGAATACTTTCGAAGCACATACATTCAAACCAATAAGAGGTAAAGGAGAAGAATCAATAGGCAAAGGGTTAGACAAACCTTTCAAAAATTCTTGTATTATAGAATTCTCTTCATCCTTAAAAAATTCAAGTGAATTACTTACCTCTTGTATATCGTGGTCCTCTATTAAACCTTGCAACCATTCTTCGTCGTTTTCTACCTTAACCATAGTCTCGGTATCATTAAAATCATTCGCAAGTTCAATTGGGTCTTCCACAAAATCAATGAATGTGGTTTCGTCCTCTATAATCATATCTTCAACATTCTCATCATCGGAATCGGGCCATTCACTAAAGTGATTCTCATCGGTATAGATTGTAAGATCTTCTTGTGCGGGTGTTACTTCGTTTACAACAATAGGTAAGTCACCCAATCTCCTCCTTTTGAATAGGTGAAGGATCGTTATTATGATCCGGAGTTGGAATAACTTCCTCATTGTCGGAACATTCATACACTTCCGCGGACTCCCATCTTTCCTTAAGAAATTTTTGCCAAGCAATAAATGCATCTTCCTCAAGCTCGTCCTTTTGAATAGGTGATTGATCATTATTAAGATCAAGGCTTGAGTAATCTACACTAGCGTCATCAAAAGTCTCCAAAGGTTTGTTAATTTGTTCAAATATTTTCTCCGAATTCCTTTGAAATTCTCGATGTGATTCTTGCATCTTTTGTTGAAGATCCCCAATCATGGCCAACATCTTATCTGCAAAACTAGAGAATTTCTGATCATAAACAAAACTATCCTCCCATCCTTGTGATTGTCCACTTACATACCCGTCATAAGGTTGTTGATATGTATGAGAATATCCATAAGGTTCTGTAGGAAATTGATCATAGCCAAAAGATTGGTTTTGATTGTATCCTAAGGATGGTTGGAAATTGTCATAATGTTGAGGTTGAAAACCGTATTGATTGTTGTAATATGCTTGTTCTTGTCCACCGTACATGGAAAACCGATACCTGAAATAAGATTCAAAAACCAAGTTAGATCTGGAATAGAATCCAACAAAGCAAAAATAAAGCAAAAGAAAATAAAAACAACTAAAATCATCCGCTGCTCCCCGGCAACGGCGCCAAAATTTGGTGCGTGTCGTAACCACAACAAATTAATTAATACTTTACTACCTAATTAACAAGTAATATAGGGTAGTCAAGGTCGATCCCACGAGGAGCACGAGATTCTAGTTGTAAAAGTTGTCACGAAAGGGGGGTGTAAAAAGCAAAATAAAATAAACAAAACAATTAAAAGGTAAAGTTGAAAGCAATAAGAGAGACAAGATCAAGGAATCCTTCTTCGCTACTGAAATAATGAATCAAGTTATGTTCTTTTCCACTTGTTATTAGTCACAAATTATCACCAACCGTAGGATAGCAGTCCGCTTAGCTAGCCCCAAAATCCCTAATTTCACCGAGTAACAGTCCGCTTAGTTATCAGATTCTATTCAAAAGAACCACCTTGAGGTCCGCTTACAAGATGTAATTCCCCGAGAATGCATTAAGATTTATGAATTTAGGTTTAGTACTAGTAGTTAAACTCGGTTCGCTTGGTTCACTTTCTAGCGTTGTTTCTACACACAATTGCTCCACGGAATCCCTCCGCAAGGTCTCGTGTTTGCTACTTATGTAAAGAGTCAAGAAACGATTACTTATCTCCTAACTTTCACTAGCATTAGATTAAACTAACAAATCAATTTAGCAATTCTAAACAATCTATCAATCAATCATGAATGTCTTTAAGATCACTCCTATTAGTAAAAACAATCGATAATCATGTGAAAAATCTCAAGGTAGAATTGAAAACAAAAACTCAAATCATGTTAAGAACTAGGAATTCATCCTCAATCAATAAGAAAATTAGCTACTCATGTTTTTGAAATTCACACAAATAATAATTATTAAAGAAGAATTTTCAAATTCACACAAGTAATTAAAAAGAAAAATCTTAGAAAAGCAAGCAAAAACACAAGTGTTGTGTGTGTAGAGAGGTGTGTAGAAGTTGTAGAAAACTTCTCTGTTTATAAGCTTCAATATTCTCCAAATCTTCTAAGGATTAGAATCCTTTTCCTTTTGCAATTCAATTTCCAATTCCAAGCTTTTCTCAACTCTTCCACCTTCTCTTTCCAAATTTGAGTCCAATTCTCCATCCAATTCCTAGCCCAAGTCTTCACACCCATGAGAGAAGTCCATAGAAAAATTCTGGAAATTTTTGCTCGCCGGAAAAGCTGGGATTATGGCGGAATTTGGCTTCGGAAAAACGCCGCCAGCCACGGAAATTTCTCCGTCGAGAGAATATTCGACGGAATATTCCGTCGAGTCCTCCGTTAGGACTAACGGTCAAAAGTCAAACTTAACGGTCTGACCGATCCAGAACGAGTTCGAGCCGATCTGACCCAGCGAATCAGACCACTCACGTTAGAGATAACGTGAAAATTTCTCCGTCAAGAGAATATTCGACGGAATATTCCGTCAGTCTACCGTTAGAGATAACGGTCAAACAGGTCAACCGTTAGTCAAACCAGGTCAACAGGGTCAAAGAGAAGGAGTCAGCTTAATCAGCTGTCTTAGTCAGAGCTGAGTCGGCTGTGTCACTAAGCTGGATCGGTCATCGGACTCGTTCTGGATCGATCATCGCCGGCTACCGGGTCAACTCGTCGGAGGGGAAAATTGGCCGAGTTTCGGCTGTTTACAGGACTTCCCGGCCATGTTTCAGGCCATTCTTTTCAGCTCCATTCCTGTGCAAACAATCCTAGCATACATCTAATTCTTCCAAACTCATTCAGTGCTTCTCCGAAATCGCCAGCCACAGCAACCCATTACTTCTTTTCAAGCTGCTCCAGGTTCAAACACAGCACCACCAACACTCCATTCTTTCACTGAATCGATGATGACATCTATTGACTCACCTCCACATCAAACCCATCTTTAGCATCACCATTCACAGATCCTCCAGCTCTGCCCTGTAAAACCCATTTTTTCTTATGATCAACAGCCTTCATTCATCTTTTTTTGCCCAGAGCAACAACTTGACTCCTCCATCTTCATCTCCCTGAAACTTTCAAACCCATCTGAGTTATTAAGCATCAACAACACCAACATTCTTTATATCACCTCCTGCAATTTCAGCTCAATCAACCCAGTTCATAACCCATTTCGAATTTCTCAAGAATCGACATGAGATCTCTCGATTTACGGCTTGATTCTCCATCTTCGTTTTATCGGAACCTTATCAATTCCTTAAAGCTTCATCAATTTCCAACAGTAGCAATGAGGTCTCGTTCTTCATCCACAGACCCATCTCTAATCTCCACAACACCTCAGACTACTACCCCTCGGCTCAATCTTCCCAGCCATTGCACCACCAGTTCCAATTTCTTCTCAAACCGAGCTCGATTCCCTGAATCGATTGTAGCATCTCCGATTCAAAAATCACACAAACCCCATCTCAGTCTCACTCGAGAACATCGATTCCTTCTTTAGCAGCTCCAACTTCTTCCTTCAAAACCCATCTCTCGGCAGCGCCATCTTCAACTGTACCACCGCAACTCTCGATCTCTCACGAGATCCATTATCTTAATTTCTTCTGCTCAAATAGAAACCCTTAATTTCTTAGCGGCGGGCCCATCTTCACGAAGCGTGAATGCTGCTCTAACCAGTCTTTGATTTAATCTTCAATTTCTGCATCTCGATCTCTTCTTCCCTGCTTCGGCTTAACCAGCAGCAATGGCTGCTCTCTATTTCTCGTTCTCAATTTCAGCAAAAATGATTGAGAAATATCTTCTCAATTAGGATAGGGTTATAACAAACAAGGGTTCGGTTTCGGGTTTGGATCCTGTGCGGTTAGGACCCGACCCAGGTTGGATGCTACCCAACATAACCATCCTGCGGATAAGGGCTACCCAATGTTAATACCACCCACTATTTGAGTGATAAGGGGTACCCTATTTGGCAGCCCCTTAACTTGAACTGAAAGCATCTGTAGTGATCCTCCCATAAGAGTTGCCCCTTAACCTTGACTGGGCTCCATATATCAATCACTGTAAAATGACCTTTTGCCCTTTTGGCTCAAATTGGGTGATTTCTTCTTCTTTTCCTCCGTGTGACTCCATAGTAGCTACAAAACTCAAAACAAGCGTAAAATACATAATTTACAAGAAAAATAGCAAAGAAAGCATAAACTACTAGATAGTAAATACGGTGTATTCTACACCTATCAAATTCCCCCACACTTAGACTTTGCTAGTCCTCGAGCAAATCAAACTAAAAACTCACAACTTCAAAGCGTTCAAGCGTCACAAGCATCCAAAGAGTTATGAGGACATAGAGTTTCTTGTTCTTGTCCACCGTACATGGAAAACCGATACCTGAAATAAGATTCAAAAACCAAGTTAGATACGGAATAGAATCCAACAAAGCAAAAATAAAGCAAAAGAAAAATAAAAACAACTAAAATCATCCGCTGCTCCCCGGCAACGGCGCCAAAATTTGATGCGTGTCGTAACCACAACAAATTAATTAATACTTTACTACCTAATTAACAAGTAATATAGGGTAGTCAAGGTCGATCCACGAGGAGCACGAGATTCTAGTTGTAAAAATTGTCACGAAAGGGGGTGTAAAAAAAAAAAGAAAATAAACAAAACAATTAAAAGATAAAGTTGAAAACGATAAGAGGACAAGATCAAGGAATCCTTCTTCGTTCGGAAACAATGAATCAAGTTATGTTCTTTTCCACTTGTTATTAGTCACAGTTATCACTAACCGTAGGATAGCAGGTCCGCTTAGCTAGCCCCAAAATCCTAATTTCACTGAGTAACAGGTCCGCTTAGTTATCAGATTCTATTCAAAAGAACCACCTTGAGGTCCGCTTACAAGATGTAATTCCCAGAATGCATTAAGATTTATGAATTTAGGTTTAGTACTAGTAGTTAAACTCGGTTTCAAGCTTGGTTCACTTTTTCTAGCGTTGTTTCTACACACAATTGCTCCACGGAATCCCTCCGCAAGGTCTCGTATTTGCTACTTATGTAAAGAGTCAAGAAACGATTACTTATCTCCTAATTTTCACTAGCTTTAGATCAAATTAACAAATCAATTTAGTTGGCCACCTAAACAATCTATCAATCAATCATGAATGTCTTTAAGATCACTCTATTAGTAAAAACAAACGATAATCGTGTGAAAAACTTCAAGATAGAATTGAAACAAAAACTCAAATCATATGTTTAAAACTAGGAATTCATCCTCAATTAATAAAATTAACTACTCATGTTAAAAGTTCACACAAAGAATAAGAAAAGAAAAGAATTGTGTGTGTAGAAAGGTGTGTAGAGAGATGTGTAGAAGTTGTAGAAAACTTCTCTATTTATAGGCTTCAATATTCTCCAAATCTTCTAAGGAGTAGAATCCTTTTCCTTTTGCAATTCAATTTCCAAATCCAAGCTTTTCTCAACTCTTCCACCTTCTCTTCCAAATTTGAGTCCAATTCTCCATCCAATTCCTAGCCCAAGTCTTCACACCCATGAGAGAAGTCCATAGAAAATTCTGGAATTTTTGCTAGCCGGAAAATCGATTATGGCCGGAATTTGGCCGGAAAGCCGTCGCATGACCACGGAAATTTCTCCGTCGAGAGAATATTCGACGGAATATTCCGTCAGGTCCTCCGTTAGGACTAACGGTCAAAAGTCAAACTTAACGGTCAGTCGTCAGTCAATGGTCAAGGGAAGGAATGAGTCAGACTCGAGTTAGCAGTCTTAGTCACCGAGTGGTCTCGATTGACTGGTCGATCGGCTCGAACTCGTTCGGATCGGTCACCGATTGGGTGCGAACGGTCATCGCCGACCTTGTCGAGTTAACTCGCCAGAGTAGAGAATCGGCCGAGTTCCGTTTCGTTTATAGGACATTCCCGCCAATTTCGGGCCGTTTCCTTGGGTCTTCTCCCTAAGAATCCTAACATACATCTAAGCATTCTTATCATTTTACAAAGAACAACACCTCATTCTATTCACGCAATCCCAACTATTCTTTCAGCTAGTTCATGGCAAAGATAACCTCAACCATCTAACCGCCCGAAATTTTCATCATCTTCTCATACCCATTGTTCCTCGGATTCAACAACAACAAACCCTCGATCTATCTTTGTGGTTCTCACACCAACATGGAACTCATCTCCATTTCAAGCGGTGACGACCACTATTGATTCTTCTCATCCGTGATTTCAATAAAGACCAACACGAACCCATCCATACTGCTGTCGTTTCTTCCAATTTCTCGATTTCAACCAACGACCACCTTCTTTATCTCAATCTCATCCCTCACTGTAACCCTAACTTCTTCTTTGTCGAATTGAATCGATCGATTCCACCACCAACAAGCATCTTTAACCCATTTGTTCTCTCGATTTCATAGTGACATCTCCGTTCTCGATTGGTCTCTCATCATCATATAGAAACAAAGAATAAGAAACTCCAATCGATTTCTTCTCGATTATCACTCAGTTGTGCCACACTCTTATCTCGCTCGCATTCAATTGTCAGCGAAACCCCAGTTCATGATTTGCTTGATTACTCATCTTTTCTCGCCACAATTTCCCAATCTCTCATCTGTTTCGGCCAGGTGAAAGAGATAAAATGATTGAGAAGAAGAGAGGTTCTCGAGATGTAGGGTTAGGGCAAAGTAGGGGATGGTTAATGACACCCCAATGGATAAGCTAGGGATGCCCCAATGATAAGTACACCTCGATAATTGATAAGGGATACCCTAGATGGTAACCCCTTAACCATAGCTGGCCTGTTTAAAGTGCTCTTCCAAAAGAGTTGCCCCTTAACCTTGGCTTGGCTCCGGATAGTGTTCTCCCACAAATGACAGATTTGCCCTTTTTGCTCAATTTGAGTGATTTCTTCTTCTTTTCCTCCGTGCGACTCCAAAGTAGCTATAAAACTCAAAACAAGCGTAAAATACATAATTTACAAGAAAAATAGCAAAGAAAGCATAAACTACTAGATAGTAAATTAGGTGTATTCTACACCTATCACTTGTATTCATTGGGTTGAGGTACCCCTCTTAAGTACCTCTTCTTTTAATGAATTTTCACTTTGACCGATCAAAAAAAAAATTTAATTAGCTGCTTTGGTCTTTAGTATGTCAGCAAATCTCATAGACAAAACTCTTCAAGGTATGTAATTAAGTTCAATAACGATTTTGAAATCCTCGAAAACAAGAGCTTAATAATGTGTTGGTATATTGTTTGTATTGGTCATACTTATCATCTGGGTTATGATTTTATTGTTTTTGTTTTTAGCAACATTTTTACATGGAAAAGGAATTGCAATCGAGATATTAATTGGTGCAAGACGCAAAGGCTCTTCTATTGATTTGATGCAGAAGCTCACGGGCTCATATTAATGGGCGCAAACCTCCGCTAGATCGGAGATGACATTCAATATCAATATCCAACAAAGACGTAGTTCTAACATTGATTAAGGCTTAAGAGGGAAGCTAGAGATTTAGACATTTGTTGTTGTAATGTACTAATTGAGTTGATGTCATTTGTAATTGCGAGTGTAGTGATGGGAAGGAGGAAATGAAGTTTAGCAATAGTTGACCTAAATCTTAACGAGTCTAGCTTGCGATGCAGTTGGTTTTTGGATGGTTTTGAATGGAATATATCTATACCCTATTCCCTTCTAATGTTTACACTCATACTAATACGAATGGGTTTGGTTATTGTGTGCTTATTTTAAACTTTTCATTTTAGTGGTACTTTTTGTTGGCAATGGTTGTTGTCCAAATAATGTTAATCTGATTACAAGTTGGGTGCGCTGATGATGCACGGAATTGGCGAATGACCCGAACAAGGCACTGATATACCATTGACAGTGCTCTTATATATACATGTTAAACGTATAAAATGCTAAAATATGTCTGTAAATAATTTTCTATACACACCCTAATACATTAGTTGTGCCATTTTATCAGAATGATCCAATGTCCGCAGAATAATAAATCAAATAGATTTACATATCGGCGACAGGCTCCGGTCGGGAAAGATTGAAATGATACTTCTTATGAAAGTGTATACTCATGACAAAAAGTTGTTATTTGAAACTCATTTTGCCTATTTTTGGGTACCAAAACCAACTTTAGAATTACAATAGATTCTGTTCATGCTAAATTTTATTAGTCTCTATTTGACTACTTTTTATATTATCATTTTTAGTGATCGAATGTTTTTATTACATTTTTTTTTTTCTGTTTCAAATTTTGAATCCCTAAAATTTCACTAGCACAAGAACATACTTCTCTACAAAATATCTAGGCCCGTGCAAAGCACGGGCGCAAAATCTAGTTTTTAATGCCCTTGGGGCCGTTCCCGCCCTAGTTTTTAAGAAATATGACGAACCAGATTTTTGACTGAGTGAAACAGAACCAAATTTACTCATTTATCTATATTAAGAATATTCGATAGTTTCTACTTTTGAATACTTGTTTCAAGTTTCAACGAGAATGGAGGCATGCAGGTAATTGAGTGTACCTCCACCGAAGATGTCAAAGCCACGTGATTCATAAATTCTCAGCATTGAAGATTTGACAACACTAATACGATTTGACGGTGTTACATGTGCGCGATGCAGTAAAAGTAAAATTTTGACTCTTTAATTCATCTCTTTTACTTGGTTTAAACTTTAGACCAGGACCTTGACATGCGTCATGCCTATCAAGTGCCAATGCATTTGTAAGCCAATAATCCCCGATATGTTGAATCAGTTACACCAAATGTGCTTATGGTGACCCACAATAAAAAGAGGAAAATTAACGGAAATGATTGATATCCCGCGGGTTGGTAATAGATATTTATTTCGAAAATGATAGGTTGACCGACACAAAAACCCAAGGCTAATCCCGCAAGACACATGTGAGGGACCCACTTTTACCTTTTTAATCTAAAGTGTTGAGAGTCATTTTTCATCCA
This sequence comes from Papaver armeniacum, assembly GCA_023531295.1. Classification (NCBI taxonomy): domain Eukaryota; kingdom Viridiplantae; phylum Streptophyta; class Magnoliopsida; order Ranunculales; family Papaveraceae; genus Papaver; species Papaver armeniacum. The sequence goes on along the minus strand of JAJJWW010003981.1, from coordinate 41,577 downwards.
TCCGATCTCCCTATCGGGATGAAACGCGGGATGAAAATGCGGTGGGTATAGCATCTCTCTACTTATTTTCATCACAAAATTGGTCAAAAAGACCAAAAGCAAGAATTCCTGGGTGAAATAAATTTCTAGGTTTAGATACTGTTCATATGGACAGTAATACAAAAAATACTGTTTAAATAGTCAATTTGGATATTTCACCCAGAATATTTTTTATTAATTAATTGGAACAAACCAATATGTCCCTATCTTCTTCAAATGTTTACTGGGTTAGTAAAGGTTGAAAAAAAAAAAACCGAGTACTTTACAATCTCAACAAAAAACAAAGTACTCTGCACCTACTGGTTATCTCCAATATAAGCTCCCTTCAACATCCCCATCAAGTCCCACTTCTCGACGCCTGGCCCTAACAAAAATACGAGAAATTTTGGTGCAGTTTGATCTGATCTTTAAACCAACAAAAATCTCACCCAATGTTCTCACTGAACTGTTCTAATTAGTTCAAGTTCAATTCAAAATCCAATTTCATGACCATTTAAACCGAACTTAATCTCTGTAATCAACACTGAGATTACGAATTTATTCAACATAAAAAAAAAACGAACAAAAATGATGAGAATTTGTGGAGACAATCTTACTGAATTGTTGGACGAATAGGGATCGATGAGTAAGCAGAAGGAAGGGTTTGAGTTCCAACTTCTTCTGCTTCTTCTACTCCTTCCTCTGGAAGAGCAAAAATTGAAGAAAAAAAAAACAGAGCAAAAAATAGAGTACGTAAAACAGAGCAAAAAACAGAGTACACCACCACCACCACCACCACCACCACCCCGGCTCAAATTGTCTCAACCAAACACCAATTCAAACCAAACCCAATAGACCCATGAACATCTTCTCCTCCAACAACCATCAATAACGTCAAACAGAGCAAAAAACAGAGTAATCTCTTTCATCCTAGTTTAAAATGGGTGAAAGCAAATTCAACCCAATTTAGTATAGGATGAAACCAGTTGCATCCTAGTTTAAAATGGGTGAAACCAAATTCAACCCAATTTAGTACTTATTTACAATGAGTGATACCTAGTTCAAAAATCATAGATTCATCTTACCTATAGCTGAAACCGGTTTCATCCTAGTTTAAAATGGGTGAAAGAAAATTCAACCCAATTTAGTATAGGATGAAACCAGTTGCATCATAGTTTAAAATGGATGAAACCAAATTCAACCCAATTTAGAATAGGATGAAACCCAGTTTCATCCTTGTTTACAATGAGTGATACCTAGTTCAAAAATCATAGATTCATCCTACCTATAGATGAAACCCGTTTCATCCTAGTTTACAATGAGTGAAAGAAAATTCAACCCAATTTAGTATAGGATGAAACCGGTTGCATCCTAGTTTAAAATGGGTGAAACCAAATTCAACCCAATTTAGTATAGGATGAAACCCATTTTCGCCATGTATGTTCAACTCAATCTAGCACAGGATAAAACCAGTTTCATCTAATTAAGATGAACAAATTTGAAATCAATTGCAACCAAAAACACAATTAAGGTTAAGAAACTTACCAATTTGAGCATAGTCTTCATCCTTACCAATTGGAAAAAAAGTAGTACTCTAGTCTCAACAAAAAACAGTAAAACCCTAATTTGAGAAATTGCAGAGTACCAATTTCTTATATTCTGAAATCGAATTAACATAAAACCCTAATTTGAGAAATTGCTGAGTACCAATTTCTTATATTCTGAAATCGAATTAACATAAAACCCTAATTTGAGAAATTTACAATTAAAATTACGCTGCAAAAGGAAAACCCATTTTGATGGTGGTGTTGCTTGATCTTGATCGATCGATTGAAACCCTAGCAATTTCTCATTCTCAGTAGTGTAGTGTTGATGGTGTTTTTGCTGTCGTTGTTGATGAAACCGATTTCTTGTAGTGATGTTGAAAGCCGATTTGTTGTAGTGATGATTGTTAGAAGACGGTGGAGGAAATCGTTTTTGCTCTCTTGTTTATGGTGAGGAGATGGTGTGGGAGGCGGTGGAGGGATTTTTTCTCTTGGTTTGTGAGAAGATGAAGAAGAAGGACGATGGTTTTCACTTGAAGAGAGAGGGAGAACGTGGTTTTGTTGAAGAGAGAGGGAGAAACGCTTAATTACAAAAGAGTAATTAAAGCCGTTTTCAATTAAAAGATTCCTCTGTCCATTTGACCCAGGCGGAATGTCTACCGGTCCATTTGACCCAGAAGAAGTGCACTTTTGGCTATATAGCCCATTTTCCGTATTTTCATGGGGACATGGGTACCAGTTTACTTTACTCTATTTAATTTAATTAATGTAATGCACATAAGAAGAATGAAGTTATGTTCAGTGCTGGCTGGGATCTCATTCAGTTGGCCGACTTGAATCTGAATAGATGCCGTTATCTACAAACTCATGAGTCCATGACTTTAACTTTATCTCTGTCAGAAATCCCTTAAGAAGAATGAAGTTATGAGCAGAAAATATCTCTGTCGGTCTGCCCTAGCATTTTAACTTTTACCTCGGGAGTCGGAACTCCAAATTTAATATAGGGTTTACACCTAAGCTAAACTTGGTGTTGTTACTTGTCATGGTTGACACTTGACAGGTTGAATCATTTACTCATCGGAATAAAGTCTCATAAATCCCTTATTTAGGGCGCCATTTCAACTACAGTTTGACCAGAGCTCCTGACTCTCTTCATCCACAAGATCAAAATTGGAGTCATGGTCTCATGGGTTTTTCTCACTGCACAGTGTTATTCAAGCACACTTCAATAAACAAAGGTATTCCAATCCAATCTCTCATCTCAGCTAGGATTTTGAACAACAAAAATATAGGGTTTATAAGGGTTTAGGTTTATTCTTAAAGGGATCCATATGGAAGGAACAAAAAATTCACTAGTATTATGTAAACATTGTCAAGAAGAAGAAGAAGTAGATAGAATCGGCAAATTGCACGATAACCTAATACATCACATTCTCTTTCAATGATATGCTACATGCGATCCAAAACCGGTGTTTTGTCCAAAAGATGGAAATATATCTGGATGTCTCTCCCTTTTATAACATTAAGTTGGTTTGCATTTTCGCAACACCAAATTCCGATTTCAGAAGATGAAAGTGATAATTCTAGTTTTCGGAGTAAAAAAAAGGATACAGGATAGGTTTGTGGGTTTGGTCAATAAGGTATTCGAATTCCACGATGATTCTGATATACAGAAGATTAAGCTGAGGTGTTTTATACAATCGATCTTTGAAGTAAAAGCTCTTAATAGATGGATCCTTGCTGCTGTTGATCATAATGTTCAATGCCTGCACTACGGGAAAAACATCGATTAACTACCCCGGAAATCAGTTGTGGTACCATATAAGACGACGTTTATCTATAGGTTGCACAAGGGGGTTGTAGAAAGTCTTCAATTCTTTGCAACTCGTCAATAATAGTCGTAAACACGGTTGTCGTTCCATTTTATACCACGCTTTTTTCAGTTGTGAATGTCTTTTGAAATTTCTTCTTAATGCCTGACACAACTCTTATCGGGGTTGTGAAAATAACTCCTACACTACACTTGTTGGGGTTGTAGAAATTTCCTTGACGACTATGGTTAGAGTTGTATGTCACTTCTTTGACAACTTTGGTTTAAGTTGCAAGTTATTTCTTTGACAACATTGGTTTGAATTGTATGTCACTTCTTTGACAACTATGGGAAGAGTTGCATGTCATTTTTCTTTGACAACTCTAATTACGAGTTGTGGTACATATTCGATTTGAAAAAAAAATTAAATTTTGAGAATTTAAATACAAAATTAAATCTGTAATACTTTAATAACCATGTATTTGAAAACAATATCAGATTTCCAATTATAATCACTATTGTTTGTTACTACATAAGACAGCTTTACAGAACTTCAACACCAAAAATAAATAGACTAATAACACTTTCTTTTCGTAAGACCCTTCTAGCTATTCTTTCTCGGCTTAAAAATCATTGGAATCCTCTTTTTCGGAGAGATTGTGACTTAAGCTTCAGCTCAATGGAAGAATCTCTGAAAACATAAGTGAAAACTTAATTGGGTATACAAAGATAACGACCAAATATGAATAGTAAAGAGAATATGAATAGTAAAGAGTGGCGCCAAAATCATGCTATACTAGAGAATAGTACACCTAGAGAATACGATTTGGAACCATGTTATGCTCTAATAGACTTAGAAAACAATGAACAAAATGCCACACCAATAGCTAATGATGCAGAACCAGATTACACTTCTCAAGAACACTTAACCTTATCTTATGTATATACAATATGTCATATGACAATCAAATAGTAAACTTAAGCAATAGGTGCACAAACTCTTTTGCGGCAGCGAGGGAATCAGCATTGAAGCTTGCACTTTCACAATCAACACAGGGTACTTCATATTGTTGTTCAGAAATCATCAATCCACCCTAACTCTGGTATGTGTAGCAAAAATCAAGTTTTATGAAAAAAGAGTGAGCACATAGATGAGACCTTGCATTCACAAACATTCAAGGCTTTCATGATAGAATTTTATGCCTTTAGATATTGTGACGACACAAAATGCAAAGACAAAGAGAAGTGTTGAACTTACCATGATATATGGAGTAAGTTCCCAACTCTACAAGAAACCAAAATACGGGGAATGGATGCGAAAGACTACACAAAAAGCGGACAAAACGTCGCAAACCGACGTCCCGGACATCTTTGCATTGACGAGGCTCCATAGGATTCGTTAGAAGTCGAATTTAGAGCTTGACCCCAATTTAGAAAGTAGGAAGAATTACCTTTCATAATCATCTTAAAAATACAGATTTGGAGTTCATTTAGTCTGTGAAACGAGTGTGCTAAGATGGTCACGTAACTGCGAACCTACGGTTTTCGGTTCGACATACTTGGACGTTGAAGGCCGAAAATCCTAAACGATCAGTCGAAACACTAAGCCCTTTTAACACTTTAAATAGGAGACATAGATGAACATTTCTTGTCAAGGAAGTACTCTCTAAATACATGCTCATTGACGACAGTTTCATGAGAAAACGGATGCGATTCGGGTTATCGAGAAAAACGAAATTAGCTTTATGGAAAGCAATAATCTCAACAATCAACATATGAGGTCTGAAAAGTTTCTGCAGAGGCTTGAAAAATTGCTTGGGGTTCCACATTAATCTGTAAACATGCTTCATTACGTGTTCTCGTACACCCTGTTGCTTCCATCTCGGTGTAATGCCCTCGCATACGCTTCTGCAATTCAAATGGATCATGATAAACGTGAGACTTATTTTGTCAAAGAGAAAAGACCAATCAAACAACATACCCTTCAACAATTATTTCTAACAAATGAGTATATAAAAACACATAAACAAGCACCACCTTGCGTCTCTACAGTGTACAGTCTGAATAATGAAACAAGGTTACTAAACATAAGAAATGAGAGACATTGTTTCTTAATCTAAAGGCAAGCAATCTTGATCATAATATCATAACAAACCAACAGTAGCATTAGTAATCCAAATGCCAAAAGTACGGTGAAAGATACAAATACTACGAGCTTGATACAAAAGGCCAAAGAAGAATCTATCGGTATGAACCGAACATAATTCTTATCGGTGTTCTAAATACTATGTCTTTTAATCCCGACATCCAAAAGTGTCTAGGATGAAACATCGCCGTATGAGGTTCCGCAATTGACAACACAGGTAGATATACTTCCTATGATCCATTTGTTTTGAAATTTTTACGGATGAATCATAACCAAAATGGGTCACTCATATCCAAAAATCAAACAAACCCATGAAGTTTAAGTGCCCGTTTTGATTTCAAGAACTCCGTGACGTTGTACAAATTACAGCAAGATACGATTCTCACCGTACTACAACAGTTTCGCACTTCTCTAACTCCGATTATCCTTAAAGTTTAACCAAGTGTTCACGACATAACGTAGAATAACATATTAAAAATTCACTCAATTCTAACGGTTAGAGTTTACTTAATGATTCCAACAATACCTATGTTCGAGATGTCGAAAAATGGACCGGCAGCTTTATGTAGTTCCAACATTGAAACTCAAATACAAACAATTATAAATCATAGGACAAGAGTGGATTTTATCAAACATGACATCCTCATGCAAAAATCAGAAATTTCAATAGAAAATAATTCAAACATGACCTGCAGTTCAATCACCAAACTCATCTCCATATCTCCGATCTATTCATAACCTTCAAATCGTGAGACCAAGAGAATAACAAAATACCCATTTATGTTGAATCATGAATCAAACAAAACAAGAAACAATGAGGCAACCAATACACCAAAACCAGATTTGATTAGTACCAAGTAAAACAAGAGATTTAAGAGAGAAAACCCCTACTTTGTATAATCTGATTCAACCGAATACGTACGATGGGTTGAGCTCGGATTGCATTTTAGAAACAAGAATCTTGTTCTGCTTGAGATGCCCTTGAAATCCAAGTAAAACATTTTTGGGCGAGAATTGTTGGTGTAAAAAATATTGGAAAAAAGAAGAAGATTTTTAAGAATAAATATGAGTTGGTTTTGTAAAATAAAAACATAAATCTCCCGATATATTCATGTCGAGAACCCCTTGTCACTGAATTAAATCAACACCCCCATCTTGATTCACAAAATCAATAGTAAAAAATATAAAAATAAAGACTATGAAATTAGAGAAATTGGTGGGTTTTGATTTTGAATTCATGAATCGGAGAAGAGATTGAGTGGGTTTTGATTTTGAAACCTTAATCGGTACTTACTCTACTGCCGTCACTCATCACTCGGATGAATTGCATAGTTAGAAAAGAGAGCGAGAAGAGAAATTTGGAGTTTGATAAATCTTGAGATGTAGGATTTCGATTTGCTTCGTCATAAACCGATTCCTTTGTTAAATCTTGAGTGAGTGATTTTTTTTCCCTGAGGGAGGCGCGACTTAGTTAGGTTTTTTTGGAGTTCTGAGGGAGGGGAAGATGAGAGACGAGAGAAAAGTGAACGAGAGGAAAAAAAAATCGTTTTATCAAAAAAAAATTGAACGGATAAGATGTGGTATGATTGGGTCATACGGATTATAAATTTTTTTTGGACGGTATAGATTTAAGTTCAGAGTGTCATACGGATCAAGGAATTGTGTTTTATTTGTGCTTTCTCTTTGTGTTAACACGAACTCATGTTTTCGGTTTAATTATCAACCTTCGACATGAAAAAAAATCCAAGAAAAATATTAATAAATTTAGGACATTGTTATCGACATTCTGATATAAAAAAATCCAAAAAATGTATAAGAATGAATCGGGAAAATGAAAAATGAATTCGATAATTGGTGTGTTTCTTTGTGCTTTCTCTTTGTGCTTCCGGTTTGAATTTCGACTAATCGCATAGGTCATGAAGTAATTTTGACAAGTTATACAGGTCATGAAGTAGCATGATACATCATCGAAATCGATAAATATGAAGCTCAGTGTTGATTCGAACTTCGAGATATGGTATAACGACATACAACCGTGGAACCGAGAAGCTCCCGGAGAGTTCGACTTCAAACTTAGCATGATACATCATCGAAAACGATAAATATGAAGCTCGGTGTTGATATGAACTTCAAATATGGTATAAGGCATAGAAAGCGTGAACCAAGAAGCTCGAGAGGGTTTGACTTCAAACTTAGCAGCATACATCATCGAAATAAATAAATATGAAGCTTCGATGTTGATTCGAACTTCAAATATCGTATAACGACATACAAATCGTGAACCAAGAAGCTCCTGGATAGTTCGACTTCAAACTTAGCATGATACATCATCGAAATCGATAAGTATGAGCTAAAATCGATAAATATGAAGCTCGGTATTGATTCCAACTTCAAATGTGGCATAACGACAAACAAACTATGAACCAAGAAGCTCGAGAGGGTTCAACCTTCAAACTTAGCAGGATACATCATGGAAATCGATAAATATGAAGCTCGGTGTTGATTCCAACTTCAAATGTGGTATAACGACAAATAAACTATGAACCAAGAAGCTCCGAGAGGGTACAACTTTTAATTTACGATGAATCCATCCATTTGGCTGATAATATTCCTTGGAATATTCCCTAAAACCTTAAACAAACCATATTATGGCATATTATATGCATACCCTAGTTCCGAGATCGAAACTTGGCCGTGAGTGGACTACTATAAGACGGAAACTTGTAAGAACGATGAATCCATCCATTTACGGATAAGATTCTTTGGAATATTCCCCGAAACCTTAAACAAACCATATTACGGCATATTATATGCATACCTAGCTCTAAGATCGAAACTTGGTCGTGAGTGGACTAATATAAGTCGGAAACTTCGTAAGAACGATGAATCAATCCATTTACAAGTAAGATTCCTTTGGAATATTCCCCAAACATTAAACAAACCCTATTATGGCATATTGTATGTAAAACCAGCTCCGAGATCGAAACCTGTCCGTGAGTGGACTACTATAAGTCGGAAACTTCGTAAGAACGATGAATCCATCCATTTACAGGTAAGATTCCTTTGGAATATTCCCCTAAACATTAAACAAACCCTATGCTGGCATATTGTATGCAAACCTTGGCTCCGAGATCGAAACACAAGCGTGAGTGAACTACTATAAGTTGAAAACTTCGTAAGAACGATGAATCCATCCATTTACGAGATAAGATTCCTTCGGAATATTCCCCGAAACCTTAAACAAACCATATTACGGCATATTATATGCATACCCTAGCTCGAGATCGAAACTTGGTCGTGAGTGGACTAATATAAGTCGGAAACTTCCTAAGAACGATGAATCCATCCATTTACAGGTAAGATTCCTTCGGAATATTCCTGAAACATTAAACAAACCCTATTCTGCCATATTATATGCATACCCTGACTCAAGAGATCGAAAACGTCCGTGAGTGGACTACTATAAGTCGAAACTTCGCCAGAACGATGAATCATCCATTTACAGGTAAGATTCCTTTGGAATATTCCCACAAACATTAAACAAACCTATTATGGCATATTGTATGCAAACCCCGCCTCCAGAGATCGAAACCCCGACCGTGAGTGGACTACTATAAGTCGTAAACTTAGTAAGAACGATGAATCCATCCATTTACGGGTAAAGATTCCTTTGGAATATTCCCCTAAACATTAAACAAACCCTATTATGGCATATTGTATGCAAACCACGGCTCCGAGATCGAAACCCGTCCGTGGGTGACTACTATATAAGTCGGAAACTTCGTAAGAACGATGAATCCATCAATTTATGAGTAAGATTCCTTTGGAATATTCCCCAAACATTAAACAAACCCTATTATGGCATATTGTATGCAAACCACGGCTCCGAGATCGAAACACAATGCCGTGAGTGAACTACTATAAGTTGAAAACTTCGTAAGAACGATGAATCCATCCATTTACGAGATAAGATTCCTTCGAATATTCACTCGAAACCTTAAACAAACCATATTACGGCATATTATATGCATACCTAGCTCGAGATCGAAACTTGGTCGTGAGTGGACTAATATAAGCTGGAAACTTCGTAAGAACGATGAATCCATCCATTTACGTAAGATTCCTTTGGAATATTCCCGAAACATTAAACAAACCATATTATGGCATATTGTATGCAAACCACGCTCCGAGATCGAAACACGAATTTTGAGTGGACTCATAAGTCGTAAACTTGTAAGAACGATGAATCCATCCATTTACGTATAAGATTCCTTGGAATATTCCACGAAACCTTAAACAAACCCTATTCTCGGCATATTTTATGCAAACTGCGGTCGTAGATCTTAACCCGCCGTTAGTGGACTACTATTGGTGAAACTTCGTAAGAACGATGAATCCATCCATTTACATATAATATTCCTTCGGAATATTCACGAAACCTTAAACAAACCATTATGGAATATTATATGCATACCCTAGCTCGAGATCGAAACTTATGCCGTGGTGAACTACTATAAGTCGAAAACTTCGTAAGAATCGATGAATCAATCCATTTACAGGTAAGATTCCTTTGGAATATTCCCATAAACATTAAACAAACCCTATTATGGCATATTGTATGCAAACCCCTCCGAGATCGAAACTTTTGGCCGTGAGTGGACTACTATAAGTCGGAAAACTTAAATGAAACGATGAATCCATCCATTCTGAGATAAGATTCCTTCGGAATATTCCCCGAAACCTTAAACAAACCCTATTAGAGCATATTATATGCATACCCCGACCTCAGAGATCGAAACCTAGTGGAAGTGGACTACTATAAGTCGGAAACTTTGAGAAAGAAATTGGTTCACGAGATTGAAACACAGCCGAGCGGACTACTATAAGTCTAAAAAGTTTGTAGATTAGCGAAGTGAGAAGAATATAATGAAGTGTTTATACCTCTACGACAACTCTTATAAAAGGTTGTCAATAGCGTTGACAAAAAAATTTAGCGAAGTGAGAAGTTTTTCTTGAATTGAATAAAATTTAGCGAAGTAGAAAAATTTAGCACCGGTTGGAATTTTTTGCGAAGTGAGAAAAATTTAGGCTGAAGTTTTTATACCTCTACGACGACTCTTAAAAGGGTTGTAGAAGGTCTATTTATCCTTTTCTTCTTATCTTTTCCATCTCCCATCATAACTGTCCATTTTTTTCCTTAACATTTTTTTATAAATATAAACGTAAATTATAAGCTGAGATATGTAAATGTGGAAGGATGGTTGGAATCCAAGTCTTAGGCATAGGAGGTTCGGGTTGATTCACCTTAGCCTCAAAAAAAAATTTCAAAGTCAATTTTTTCATTTTACAACCCTTGTAAAGGTTGTGAATATTGATCGGAAAAAAAGCACAAATCTACCAATATTGAGAAACCTTGAAGGATGGTTGATGACTTGTGCTAACACACATTAGGCTTGGGTTCGAATCTCTCAAAGAACATTTTTCAAAATCAATTTTTTTTATATCTTCAACAACCCTTATGTGTGTTGTTATATAATTATTCACTACCTTTAAGATATGAGTTGTAAAATCTAAAGGTGGTCACTTCTCTCTGCAACCCTTTTCAAACAAAAGTTGTGGTTTTTAATTCTTGTCACTACTCTTTGGACCTCTTAGGACCTCTTTGGACCTAAGAGTTGGACGGTTTTTACTTTGACAACTTTTTCCAATGAAAAAGTTGTAAAACATGCTATCTTTTACAACCTTTAATTTACGAGTTGTCAATCTACAGTTGTAGATTACTAATTTTCCCGTAGTGCTGGCTCTGGAAATTGGTTACTGTCTCGACTCATATGAGATTCCTCATCAACTCCTCCATTGTAGATCACCCAAGAGTTTGAATATTATATTGATTGGTGAACCTCCTTGTAGGTACATAGATGTTACTCTGCCGAAGTCGATAAGTTTACCTCAAATTAGAACACTGTCGCTTGGTGGAATTTCAATCACCAACTTAGAGTTACTAAGGCTTTTCTCTAATTGTCCACTTATGGAAAAGCTAACCTTACAACAATGTGATATACATCCGAACAGTCAAAGGAATATCATTTTTGATTCTCGCAGCCTTCAAACTCTTCTACTGAATGACAATCGTCATAAACATCTTGGTTCGGATGATCATTTTCTGGCTTACACTGACAAGATAGCTGCTCCAAATCTCAAGCACTTCATGTGCTCAGGCATCATGACAGAAGGTTTTTCTCTAGAAAATCTTTCTTCTCTAAGAAGTGCTCTATTCATAATGAAATTAAGAGAAAAAGAAGAAGATGAAACTGCAGAAACATATTGTCAGCTGTCCGCTGAGGAAAAAGAAGTTTTCGCTAAACGTATGATGAAATGTCTTGGAGCCATTCATAATGTGCGACACCTGGCACTGTCATCCGGGTTCCTTGAGGTATCAAACCAGAAGTTATCTTCCTAGAATAGATTTGATTTGCATATATAAATTACTCAGCCTTTTTGGATTTGTCTTCAGTTTTGTATTAAAGAAATTGCTACTTGCTGTTTCTCTAGGTTCTCTTACAATCTCCTGGCACATTCTATCTTGAACCTCCTCAACTGTGTAATTTAGTAATTCTGAATCTGGAAATGAGGTTAACAAGAGGCTGCTTGCGTTCAATAGCATACATACTCAAGATATCTCCTATTTTGAAAATTCTTGAACTTCAATCAAAGGAGGTAACATTCATCAAACTCCATGTATTTAATTTGCTGCAACATGTCTTTATAACAGTTCTCAATTTTTAAATTCTAATACAACTTAAAATGCCGTTAGAATTGCTGCACAAATCATCCAGAGTGTATGTTGAGATTGCGATCAAGTAGTTCATCGTCACTTCATTTTGTGTCTATGCTAAACTATCGTTTTTTGTTAGGAAGTGACATATCATTTGCTTGTTATTGTTTGGCTGTAGTCGAATTTAGCTGACGTTGGAGATGATTGGGAAGCAGAATTCTCATCTACGTGCATGTTTTCTCACCTTAATTTTGTGGAGATTAGAGAGGTGGAAGGATGTGATAATGAACTCCAATTCCTGAGGTTTTTGTTGAAAAACTCGACGGTTTTGGTGAAAGTGGATCTGTTCTTTCGGTCTACCAGTGACTCACTTGATAATGGGAGACAAGTAAGGCGATTTAAAAGGAATCTAAGAGTACTTCCAACAGCTTCTTCAAATATCCAAATGAACTTTATTTAAGAATAAGGTAAGACCACTTCCAACAACAGCTTAATTCAAGTATCTCATATAAGTTCTTTACTATTTTCTGTGGATCTTTCACGAGTCACGAATTTTCTTTGAAGAATCCAAAACCATTTAACTTTTGCTGAAAAGAATTAAAAATCCTCAAACTGGGACAGGGTATTATTACATCTTAAGCCAGATAGGAGATTAAATTGTTTTAAGACAAATGCTATACTTACAACCTTAGTGACTCTCCCTTTGTTCTAGACTGAACAAAAGTAGCAATTAGCGTTTGCTGGAAATGAAGATATTCTATAGTTTTTTACAGTAACAAGTTGGATCTAGATTAAGTTATTAAGGACACCAGATATTTTATATTTTGTGATGATGAACCATGCCTTGATATAGTGATGATGACATGCTAAGCAATATGACAAATATTTTCTTCGAGCTTCTTTTTTGAACTATAAGATTAGCATTGGACTGATTTGGATTTCTCTCACAGGACTGATTTGGAGTGGCCTCAGATCCTATTGTAGTGGAAGCTAAATCTTGCATGGTCGAAGCAACTTTTTTGGGTTCAGAACTTCAAGCTTACTAGAGTTCTTCTTGTTATTGCAAAGCTCTGGTTTATTTATTTTTTTAAGTTGGACTGCTAGTTCCATTAGTGGGTGAAGTCTTTTAGCTTTTCTGGTAGTGTTATTAGTTTATATTTTCTAGTAATGTTAGCCGTCTTTGTAAAAACGGACTTTATAAATCTAAAAGACAAACTTGCTGAGTTTGTTAGATGCAGTATGACAAATGGTTTGCAGGTGTGAATAATCCACAGGGACAGGTGGAGCCATCCCAGTCGAGGGCGTACCAAAGAAAACGAAGTAGTGAAAGCACTGAATCACCCCACCAGATCTGGGCACGAAAAAAGAGGTATGAAGACAAAGTCGAGAGATCGAGGCAAGGGGAGGAAAAAGTTCGATGTGACGATCCTCGGGTTCGAGGACATTTAATGCTTTCCGACAAAGTAGGTAAAGAGATAAGGAAGACTCGGTCAAACTCGTCCGAGAACCTAGAAGGCGACATCGATCAACACCACCTAACAAGCAACATCGGATGCAGCCACCGCTCGGCCAGATGCTTCATCTCGGGCAGAAGGGAAGGTCGGATGAAGCATCGGGTAGACACCCGAAGAGATCATCAAGGAAGATGTATTAGGCCCAACACTGTAACTTGGATGTATCATCATATGTAACTATAAATAGAGAGCCATGTAGAGAGCTAAAGGGAGGTCAATCGGTAAGGGAGAGAGAGAACATCAAGAGCTAGAGAGTGAGAAGAGAGTATTTGTTAGTGAGATACACACTTTATAACCTTGAATCAAGTAATAATATCATCCATTTACCCCCGTGGACGTAGGGTAATCATAGAACCACGTATATCTTGTGTTCTTGTGCATCTCTTGTTTGTTTACTTCATGGTGTGTGTATTTATGATTCTTTGGATGTAGTTGTAGGATTTTCAACATCTACATTCTCAGCGCCAACTAAGGGGACCGAGTAACATCTTCGGATACCTTGAGATCGTTACCAAAAGAGGAAAATCCAAGCTCTAAGCCACTTTGTGTGCTAGTTGACGCTAAGAGAAAAACTCTTTTGGTTCTTTTTTTTTGTTTTCCTAACAAAACCTTGCGGAGTTTGATTCTTGCTCTTTATTTTTGTTTTGCTAACAAAACCTTGCGGATTTTTTTCTTGCTCTTTATCTTTCCTTTCATGACAAAACCTTATCAAGTTCGCTGTGAGTCCGCTTAGTGTCCCCCGTTCATTGTCTTTGCGTCTCTTCGAAAAATGTGTCTTACGTTCGGAAGGTCGTCAAGACCGTTTCAATAGGATAAGATACTTGCTTAAGACACCCCGGCCGAGTTGTTGGAAGATCCACGAGCTCCCAAAATAACATCTTTTCGATGTTGGTAGAAGCTAGAAGGAAACCCCATCTCGCCGGGATTTATCGTTTGAGATCTTGATAAAGAGATTCAACGGCTCTATCAACATCCGTTGAAAATAGTCGATGCTTAGTGAAAAAATCGACGATCGAGGACGCCTGCGGCTAGATTTATCACCTTCTTAATTTAAGGAAATACGTCGTTACATTTGCCTTCATTTACTCGCTCCGCCGTTTAAACCCTTCCTTTTAACTAGTTAAGCAAAGTACAACAATGGTAGAAGCAAGACTAGCTCGGAATCGTTGAGTCCGGTCTTCGGAAGCCATGGCTGGAAGGATTATAGTGAGCGGCACGTTAGCTGAACCTCATTTTGATCCCGCACTGAAGCCGTATAGCATCGATGAAAACCGTAAATATCCCATGATTCACTTAATAGGGAAGACCATAAGCACGACGGTCGTTAAGGGTCGTTGTTACTATCCATCGTCGCCAAGAAAGAGACATTCCGATTTAATGTACGGGTGGTCAATGACTCCCAGGCGGGGAATGTTAGGACAAATAATGATTAATGCATAGGGGAAAGTGCAAAGCGATGTGTCGGGGCAGCCTTTTAAAAATTGTCTTTTAGGGCCAAAACAACTTTATCTTTGAGACCAACACGCTAGCGTAAAACGGAAGTGTACTATAAAACCTATCCCACCTTGCGACATTTCGTACTTCATCCTTAACCTTTTCGAAAAGCGATTTGAAGTAAGTGCTTTGTGTCCTTTGCCGACGTAGGTACGAACGGATAGGCGAGCCGAGGAACGAAGCGATAACAAAAACAATGGCAAAGTACCTCCCGGACGAGCAGATCCTCGAGGAACCGGGTCACGGCGGGATCTAGCGGGCAAGAGGGACTCACGGATTCTCGGCACGGAGATCCTCGACCTAACAACCGGGCGAGACTCGGGCGTTGATCAAAGGCATGACTACGGTCGACGAGGAGGTCGATTTGGGCCGAGATGACGATTTCCCACCCGGGATGTTGAGGATCAACCCGAGCAGATGGGGCCGAGGAATGAGGGCGGCATGGAAGACGGAGAACCGCATCGGATGCCGAGGAGGAGGAGGAAGTTCAAACGATATGCGAGGAACGAAGGAGAGAAAGACAACCGACAAAGTACCAACGAGACCTAGAACGAGAAGCGAGGCTTAGGCAAGTACACTTGGCAAGGGGACCCTAATCGGGGACATCCCCGTGTAACCAAACCACCCCACGCCTCCGATGTTCCCCGGCATCGGATAGCCACCCCGCGGCCGATTGTTCCCCCGATGGCGATCGATCACCCAACGGCTCCGATCGTCTCCCCATCGCTCTCGTTGCGAGACCCCCAACCGCACCCCCTAACACAACGGGACACCAAGTGAATGGTCACTCCAAATCACGAGCACCGACCCGATGTTACTTCCGCTATACTCTTAGCAAGCCAAAGAAGACAAGAGGACCTAATGAGAGAAGCTCGAGGGAGAAACCGGGCGCTAGAATACGAAAATTACCGGCTCCGCAACAGAGAGCGGGGTCGAGAGGATCATCAAGCCGAGGCGCCTCTAGCAACCACACTCCACCGAGGGACGCCCCACCCCCCTCACCAAGCCGAGAACGCATACCCGACCCTAATCGGCCAAGAGAAGGGTATGGGCCAGCCGAGGATTCTTCGGCCGATGAGGAAGCAACCAATGAGAGAAATGGACGCGTCCACCAAACAAAAATCGAGCGGCTCGAGCGGATGGTTAAGAAACCGGCTGAGACAAAGAGGATGATAAGTTAGCGAAGTAATCAATGAAGCCCAAAGACGCCGTTTACTAGGGGGTGGACCGGACACCGTTTCCACCAAAATGTACGCCGCCGATCTTCCCATCTAGGTTCGATGGCACAGGCGACGTAGGAGAACACATCAAGATGTACGGCATGTCCTTGCTACAGTGGAAGAATCACGATGTGGTCATGTGCAAATACTTCCCTGCCAGTTTGGAGGGAGAGGCGAAGAGTTGGTTCTACACCCCCGCCCGATAAATCCGTCGGGAGCTATGCGGTTTTTTTGGAAACCTTTCTCGAGACCTATATGCATAACAAAGATAGCTCGGCCCAAGTCGACAAGTTGTTCACCCCCGGCACGAAGACTCGAGGGGAGCCGTTGCGTTCTTTAACGGACGATGGAGGAAGTTATGCACGGATATAGGGAAAGCACCGGTTGACCAACAGATATTCGGCTTCGAGAACTCGCTAAGAAAGTCGGATCCCGTCTGGGTGGCAATGTACACGGAGAAGCCTAAGACACTAAGGGAGATCCGGAAGATGCAAGAGCACTATATCGCCTTAGAGGAGATTCAGGAAGGAGCGCAAGATAGGGGAATACAAGAGGCAAGCACCGCAGAATAGGCCACCCCGCTAGAAGCCACGAAACGATCCGAGAAAAGGCCGGTGCCCAAGCACTGGGTGAAAACAAGAAAGTTTGGGTCGAGAAAGGAAAGAAGCCTCGCCACGAGCCAAGATCATATACTCCGCTAAATGCACCATTGGAAGAAGTGTTCAAGGAGGTTGAAAAGAGGAACGACATCCGTTATCCCAAGACTCGGGGAATCCAATTTGACGGGACAAGGAACCACCCGTAATTCTGCCATTATCATCAGTTCCGCAGCCATTCAACCAATGATTGTAGAGAAGTGAAAGACATCGTCCAGAACCTGATCCGCGATGGGTACCTACGGCATTTCGTCAAGACATCGCCGACACCTGCCGAACCCAGGATGTCCCGGCACGGATAAGAATTAACGCGACACCCGGTTCGCACGTAACACCATATCACACTCAAGAACTTAGGGTGCGACACGGGGAACAGGCATCACCTCGAGAATCCATAAGAGGGACCGATCAGGCAAAGAAATCCTCAGTATGGCCAAGACCCTACCCATGGAACCATGGATGATGCAGCCAATCACATTCTCGGCAAAAGACGTCCCATTAAACGGCCAAGCGCACGGGGATCCCCTAGTAATAACCCTCTTTGATCGAGGAATGGGAGTCCGGCGGGATACTAATGGACGGCGCGGCTCGGTCAAGTCTTTTCTCTACGACACTTTCAAAAGGATGGAGTTGTCCGATGATATCCCGGTCCCGTCCACCTATCGAATCTGCGGCTTCAACGACACGATACTTGATACCAAAGGGAGAAGTCACCCTCCGAGTCTCGGACGGGGAGGGGTTCCTTGACACACTCACCACTTTTTGCGTGGTCGATGTCGTGTCACCATTCGAAGCAATTCTGGGTCGGCCCTGGCTCGCGGGGATTAAAGGGGTCGCCTCGGCTTATCATCAGAAATTGCGGTTCCCATCTTACCGAGGAGTGGTAGAGGTACTAGGAGATCCCCAGGAGGCAAGGCAGTGCGTGCAAATAGACGTCCAACAGAATGAGGAGAGGCGGTCAAGGAAACGTCAAGAAAGGAAGAAGTCAAAGGAAATAGAGGCGGGCGAGGAGCTGGAAAGGGTAATGTCGCAAGCCATCGCTACCTATGAAGCCGGCGAGAAAGAGACCTTATAGCAATCACAGGAGCCGGTAACCACCGGCGAGCCAAAGAACAATTTCTCGGCCCTAGAACCAACTCGGCAAGTCAATCTAGAGCACCGAGGAGGAGCCAAGATTAGTAAGGATAGGGTCCCTCTTAACAAGTGAACAATCCCAACAGTTGATAACCCTTATACGAAGGAACACATGGACATATTCGCTGGCAAATGCACGATATGGAAGGAATAGACCCGAATGTCTGCTCGCACCACCCGCGGATAGACCCCAAGTTCAAACCAATCGGGTGAGAAGATGAGAAGAATCGCACCCGAGCTACAACCGGCGGTGGAGGCGAATCGAAGAAGTTGTACGCAGCGGGGATCATTCGGAAGGCTCGGTACCCACAATGGATATCTAATATGGTGATAGTCCCTAAAAGAAACGGGCGTACGAATCTGCATAGACTATAGTGACTTGAACAAGGCATGCCCAAAGGGCAGCTTCCTCTCCCCAAAGATCGACCATTCTAGTGGAATCTATTGTCGGGTATAAGGCGATAACTCTCATGGACGGATACTCGAGGTACAATCAAATACCCATGGCCCCCCGAAGATCAAGAGCATACGTCCTTCTTCACACCAAGAGGGTGTGTTGCTACACCAAAATGCCATTTGGATTAAGAAATGCCGGCGCCACCTATCGTGAGGCTGGTGGAAGACATGTTCGAAGATAAAATAACGACACCATTGAGGTGTATGTGGACGATATGTTGGTCAAAAGCAAGGTGGACGACAAGCACATCGACGACCTTGAGGCATATTCCAAACCATGAGAAGGTACAAGATGAGGTCAATCCGGCCAAGTGCACCTTTTGGGTCACCTCGAGCAAGTTCTTAGGATACATAATCACCGACAAAGGAATTGAGGCCGACCCGGATAAGGTCAGGGCCGTGGTGGAAATGCCGTCGCCTGTAACGGTAAAAGATGTGCAACGATTGAACGGAAATTTGGCGGCCCTGGGGCGATTCATTTCGCGGTCGTCCGACAAGTGCAAGGACTTCTTCGGGACGCTACGAAAGGGGGAAAAGTTTAAATGGACCGAGGAGTGTGAAGAAGCGTTTCAAAAGATCAAGCAACATCTCGCGAGTCTACCAGTGCTGCAAAGACCCGAGCCAGAAGACATACTAACGCTATACCTTGGGGCAACTAGTCACGCCATCAGCGCCGTCCTAGTCAAGAACGACGGGGGAAGAAAAGCTAGGTGTATTTTATAAGCAAGACCATGAGCCCGGCCGAGAGGAACTACACCAGATCGAGCAACCGATATTAGCACTAGTGTTCGCAACGCGAAGCTTCGGACATACTTCCAAACCCACAAACTCAGGGTGCTTACAAAGTCCCCCATAGAATCAGTACTCGACAGCGCAGCCAGGTCGGGGCGAATCTCCAAGTGGAGTGCACAAATAAAGCAGTTCGACATTGTTTACGAGATGAGAACAGCGGTAAAAGCACGGCAATGGCCGATTTCTGGCAGATTTCCCTCGGCCGACGAAGACGAGGTAGAAGACATACCGGAATGGAGGAAGATGGAGAAGACCCATCCGACCTACTCGAGTCATGCGGCCCGACACGGTGGGAGGTCTTCGTGGATGGGTCATCTAATAAAGATGGGTCGGGCTTGGGATTGGTCTTCACGACGGAAGGGAAAAAGATGGTCCACTCCTTTAGGCTCGAATTTAAGGCAACTAACAATGTCACGGAATACGAGGCGGTAGTACATGCCCCGCGCTTAATAGTGGAGATGGGGATCCAGAGGTACGGCTTACGAGCGACTCCCAACGGTTATCCCAAGAAAACAATGGGCGATCGCCATACATGACCCTCAACTACGAAATGCGGGAGCTCGTCCAATTCTACATCGCCCAGATACCAAGCATCAAGTTTCGACACATCCGTAGGAAGGACAACACCACTCGGACGCCCTAGCATATATCGCTTCCATGTTGAGACTCAAGCATTGAAGGTATCAGAATCATGAGGGTCCTAATGCCTTCAGTACCCGAGATCGCGGATATCGGCGCACAAGTCGCGACAACCACTACCGACCAATACCGGGCCGATGATTGGAGGAAGCCGATCCATGAATACCTCGAAACAGGAAGGTTGCCCAAGGGGAGACCTGAGATCAACAAGATCAAGAGCAAAGCCGCTGCGTGTCGAACTTCGGGATGGCGCCCTATACGTAAAATCATATCTAGGACCATTGCTAAAGTGCCCGAGTAAGGAGGAGGGGCAGATGATCCTTAACGAATTGCACTATGGGGTCCGGGAAACCACGGCTCGGGTCGCAGCCTGCGGCACGAGCTAAAACCATGGGATACTTACGGCCATACATGAATGAGGACGCGAAGCATATGGCCACCGTTTGCGACGAGTGCCGAAATTTGGGAAGAAGATACATGCGCTGTAGTAACATTAAACTCACGTCATCGGTCCCCGGCCCTTCGCTAAATGGGGAATCGACATCGTGGGACCACTACACGTCGGATTAGGACAAAGGAAGTACTTAATTGTGGCCACCGACTATTTCACCAAGTGGGTTGAGGCCGCTCCGCTAAGACACATACGGGATAAGGATGTTTTTCGATTCATCTGGGAACACATCATATGCCACTTGGGGTTCCTACGAGCAATCGTCTCGACAACGGGAAACAATTACAAGGCAAAAACATCGACCTGCTATTCAACACTTACAACATCCGAAAGAGCAAGTCCACGCCCTATACCCCCAAATCAATGGAGGCCGAGATCACCAACAAGACCATCGCCGATAACATGAAGAAGAAACTTGACGGGGAATATGGGGAATGGTGTGAAGAGCTCTACAACGTCTTGTGGGCATATAGGACAACCCGCAGGGAGGCAACTGGATTGTCACCCTTCATGTTAATATACGGGACCGAAGCCATCCTGCCTACGGAGGCGATGATACCCACCACAAGGACCGAAGCATGGAGGCGAAACATCTCGGCAGATCTTATCTTGGCTAAACTTGACGATCTAGAAGAAACAAGAGAGATGGCCTGCAAGAAGATGGAAAATTACCAACGAAGGATCCAACGAGAATACAACAAACGGGTTCGACCAAGAGAATTCCAACCGGGGCAACTTGGTACTAAAGCACCTACCCAGCTATGAGCGTGACAAGAAGGGCGGTAAACTTGCACCACGGTGGGGAGGACCCTACACAATTGTTGAGAAGGTCGGAGAAGGGCATACAAGATACGGCCGGACGGAACACCCGATCCACAACCATGGAATGCGGCACGACTAAAGCTCTACCATCCATAAAACCGGGTAAGATATCTTGTCATCTATTTCGTGAAAGGCCGCGTGGGGTTGGAAATATGACAAGTGCGTCCGAATGGTCGTTTCGAACCCTAGGGCGATGGCATTGTGCAAGTGCCGGCGACTTACACTAACACGGACTATTCGAACTCGGGGCGATGGCGGTGTGCAGAGTGCAGAGGTAGTTCGGGGGCCCTGGCGGTTGGAAACCAGATGGCCGATTGTCGAGGCATGAGTACTCGACAGTCGAGCGATCAACATTGCTCTCTCGCAAGTGGCCGAAATCACTTGCCCAAGAAGATTAATCGATAACTTCTTGGGATGTCGATCCCATAGAAACTAGGAAAGACCAACTTCCTTCCACTAGATCTCGAAAAACGGTGATGAGATGCCTCACCGGTCGAGGACATGGCATCGGGCCCGATGACCCTCCTTGTTGAGTGTGTTTCGACGTAAACGGCATTTATGACTAACCTATCTATTCGTACAGGCATACATAACAAGGCTACGACTGACAAACCACACACAGCAACTCAACATAAATAAGTATAATAACATCGCATAATAGCGTCGTAGCAAGAAGAGCAAACAAGCGGCGACGCAAGACCCCATAATAAGTTATGCAAGAAGTTAAAAGGTGTTCAAACGAATTACAACCCAAGGAAAAGGGTAAGAAAGCGACGCAGCGCTGCAAAATACACGTTCACTCCTTCGAAGGGACGGGTCCCGGGATCGCCTTCTTAGCAGCGGCATCAGCTCGCTTCTTATCAAGCACCGCCTTCACGCCGGCTTTAACCTTCGAGACAAGTTCATCGCTAAACTTCGCCTTCTCAGCAGCAAGATCCTGCGCCAGCTGTAACCGCCCTTCCAAATGGCCACCGGCTCAAGCAACGAGCCTCCTCCCCTTTGCAATCGGACGTTCTCCTCCTCCGGTGATGCCGCCTTCCTTACGCTCGGCGCCAAAACAACAAGACGGTCAGTCACACAACAATAGCCTTAGGATAACGACGAAAGAAGCACAACATGGGGCACACCACCTTCCAATAAAGGGGCAACTACCCTAATGGTCTCCTCAGACTCAGACAAGCTACACTCGAGAGAAGACAGCTTCGAAGAAAGCTCTAAATATCGGCTGACCCGTTAAATTCATTAGTGGGACAATACTTCTTGTGATCACTCCACTCGGCCCTCGACGAGAGTGGGCCACTGCCAGACGATAGTTGAGAACAAACCCACTCCAACTCCTCGAGAGACCTTTTTGGATTCATTAAGTTTCTAAAGGGATTCTCGGCTACACTTCTCGGCAGCATCCCTCTCCGCCAAGATCCGAGACGATCTCGCATGCAAATCTCGAACTCAAGCCTCGTCGACCACATTGACCCTCTAAGTTGTCGGCCAACAATGTTTTATCGGCTGCAACCCCCGGAACCGAGCTAAGTTCGCCTAAGATTGTCAATTTCCTCGAACGTACTCGAACGTCTCGTAGCGATGTAGTTCGGACTGAAGATCTTCAATATCGGTCTCAAACGATCGATCTTAGCATCCTTGTTAACTATTCTCTGTTGCAAGTTTGAAACATGATCCGTTCTATGTTCACTTCCCTTTTCAACAAACGGCACCTCATGGCAGCGTCGGCCTCCGCACTAGAAGATTCGGCTAGGCAGGGAGTACTAAGCTCAGGATATTGGCACTACAAGATCAATCATGACTAGTTGAAAGAAAAATAAGTACCTTGGACCTCGGCCAACTCCTTCTCCAACTTCCGAGACCGCTCACGTTCCTGCTGCAACAAGAGGCGGAGACTCTCCTTCTCGGCGACCTCCCTGCGCTGGAGAGCAGCATTCAACAACGAGCGGTTGATGTCCTATAAACAACACCAACATGGTCAAGACTTACCTAAAATAAGAAAGCGACACCCGAACAACTCAACTCACCCGACGGATCAAAAGTACTTTTCAGACTGACTTCATACAACGAAATGCAAGCATTAATTTTCTCCTCGTCGGGGCGGGGAGGCGAAATCGGGAGAAATAAGTGCCCCAAGAGAGTTGCACATAGGGCCCGAGACGGTGAAGGAGGTGCGCCGCCCGACCCGGAGCCACGGAAGGAAGAACCCCTAGCAACCCGCTCCCGACAAAGAACCTTCTCCGCATCACGGTTGATCACAAGGTTCCCACTACCACCCGACTTCTCCGCCTTCGTCCCAACTCATCATCATTACCGAGGGCACGCCTCCTCATCAAAAAAAAAAGACCTTCATCATCATCACCATCGGACATAACATACACAACGCCATCGGCGAGAACAAATCCCTTCATCGGCCACCACCTCCCGGGACACGGTTTCTCCTCGGCAGGCACATCCTCCTTGGGTTCCTTACCCCTCCCCTTGGGCTTCTCACCTACAAGGGCAGACGAAACATCAGAAGGCTTCTGAGGCGACTTCCTCAGGAAATGGGATAAAGGTAGCCGATCATCGGGATCCTCACCGTCCTTCGCCGAGGTACCACCGGCCTTGTCAACCTCGGTTTTACGTGCATACGCCGATGTCGAACCATGCAAGGCAACAAATTGGGGCACGTACATGTACGTCAAAAAAAAAACGAATAAGTATATTTGTTACCTTCCCCGTCTCCTCCTCGGCTCCTGCAACTCTATCCATCTTCCGATGAACAAGGGTCCCAAAGTAGAACACCACGGGACTTAGTCGAAAAATACCAAAACTAAAACATCACCCCACGAGTCGCCCGAGCCGATCAATCAAGCTAAAAGGACAGGAGAATACACTTACCCGATCAACATTGACTACCCAGAAAGGATAAAATTCGGCCGGAGGAGGGAATTTGCCACTTAAAAGAAGACCGGAAATAACCAATGGAACCCGATCCCAAGCCGTGTCATTAGTATGACGGGCATGCCTGTTGGAACCCTTTCCCTCAGGATCCTCATCCAAAAGAAGTCTCCTAACACCTTCGGGAAGAGTTTTATGGCGATGAGGACTGCGGCAAACCGGCGAGATCGCCATTGGTAGTAGTCCCGCTCCGGTAATTATCTAGCGAAACGGGAGTATAGTCACTCGCCCGGGAAGGATCATAGGTAGACCAAGTGGTAGGAGCACACTCGCCTCGGCTCGCCTTTCCCACTCGGGGATACGAAAAGTATTGCCGTTCCACTGAGCCAAGGCGCGGCACGGGCGAATCTTAGAAAGGGCCTCGTACCAGAACGGGCGGCTAGGATCGTATAGAGGGAAACGCAGCCCGAGCTCCAGCTGGCCCCTGGTGACGATGGTCGCCTCGGCCGAATGAGGGAATCTCAAGACATCGTCCCTTTTCAGAACACCCTTCTGGCCTGACAAGAGCCTGACGTCATACCCATGGAGATCGAACTCATCCTTCAGTTGTTGAACGTATTGCTCATCCGACAAGTCTTTAGCGACCCTCTTGTCAGCCCTACAAGAAAACGAAGAAGGTTTATCAGTGAAGATAGAATCTAGAGCGCGGTAATCATACTTGGAAGGACTCTCTACAACAAACAGGGAATCGAGTGAAACGCCGTCTTCATCAGAAAATACATAACTCACACACCTTTTTTTCCGTGGCTATCGAAGGAGTCGAAGACGCCATGAAAATCGCATGAGAAGTGACAGAAAGGGCGAGATACGGCGGGATCGGAAGTTGCAGCGGTGACGGAAACTGAGAAGATGCAGAACGATGGAGAGGAAAAGGAAGAAACCTGTGGAAAATAGCGGATGACAATGGAGGAGAGGTAGACAAAGAACGGAGAGGTAGACAGAGAGCGGAGAGGAAGACGAAGATGGCAGAGAGAAAAAAATAAAGAGGGAATGAGGTTTTAGAGTCAGTTTTTATAAACCTCTCCGATGGTAACCGACGAGGAGGAGGTGGAACCGGTTGCAACGCACGAAGGAAGTGGGGACAAGATGGCGGAAAACCCTTTGCATGACCGAGGACGTGGGAAGAGGAGGCGGTTTCTTCCCACGTGTCGATCACACGAGTGGAAGAAGGGGCATAAATGTAGGTGAATAATCCACAGGACGGGGGAGCCATCCCCGGTCGAGGCGTACCAAAGAAAACGAAGTAGTGAAAGCACCAATCACCCCACCGATCCAGGCACGAAAAAGAGGTATGAAGACAATTCGAGAGATCGAGGCAAAAGGAGGAAAAGTTCTGATGTGACGATCCTGGGTTCGAGGACATTTAACGCTTTCTGACAAAGTAGGTAAAGAGATAAGGAAGACTCGGTCAAACTCGGCCGAGAACCTAGAAGGCGACATCGATCAACACCACCTAACAAGCAACATCGGATGCGTATACGCTCGCCGGATGCTTCATCTCGGGCAGAAGGGAAGGTCGGATGAAGCATCGGGTAGACACCCGAAGAGATCATCAAGGAAGATGTATTAGGCCCAACATTGTAACTTGGATGTATCATCATATGTAACTATAAATAGAGAGCCATGTAGAGAGCTAAAGGGAGGTCAATCGATAAGCGACTGAGAGATCATCAAGAGCTAGAGAGTGAGAAGAGAGTATTTGTTAGTGAGATACACACTTTATAACCTTGAATCAAGTAATAATATCATCCATTTACCCCCATGGACGTAGGTAATCATCCAACCACGTATATCTTGTGTTCCTGTAAATCTCTTGTTTGTTTACTTCATGGTGTGTGTATTTATGATTCTTTGGATGTAGTTGTAGGATTTTCAACATCTACATGGTTGTTGGCCAGGTCTCCGTATTTATTTTTCTGTGGATCCATGTAAAAAGGATAGACCTGGCTGGTCTATATACAAGTTATCACCACATATTTCAAGCAACGAATCCAAAACTAGTGAACATAACTTTGTCAGAGGTAGAAGGACATGTGTTAATATGGTCTAGCAAGACCTTTCTGAAGGCAAAATGGGATCCTTGGCATCTGATCTTTCTCAGTGCTGTTAATTTGAGTAATAGATGCATCCCCAGATATTCCGGTCTCCTCGATGGGAAAATACCATTGGCAAATTCACCATCTTTAATTTCTTTGGCCATGTTCCGGCTAAGACCTCTAGGAAGAAATATGTTGAAGTGTAGTCGGTGCTGAGAGAAGAATTCCAGCTGTGAGTTGACCTCCGAATATTACTGATGTGTCAAAAGGCCGAATGGCATGGACAAATACAGGTGTAAAGGAGGTGGAATTTTTTATTTATACTTTATGATACCAACTACTCATCTTTCTTTTGGGCGATCTCACTCTAAAACCAGACCTCTCTTTCTCTTCATTTACTTAGCAAAAATTGGAGTCATGGGTCATGGTTTCTGCTCAGAATCATCTATCAGAGGGATGATTAGTTGGGGTTCCAGTCTTCCAGACTTAAATTAACACAGGTATTTGATTCTTTCCAGTTTCTATTAGGATTTTGAACTACAAAAAATTTGGGGTTTATTAGATCTTGGGTTGTTCTTAAAGTGATCCATATGACAATGAAAGGAAAAACAAATTCAGTATGTTGTCGTAGTAAATATCATGAAGAAGATGCAGGAGAAGATAGAATCAGCAAATTACCAGATAACTTGATTCATGAAATCCTCTCCTTCATTGATATGACATATGCAGTTCAAACCTGTGTTTTGTCCAAAAGATGGAGAAATATTTGGATGTCTCTCCCTTTTATATCATTACATTGGTTTCCATTTTTTAAAGACAATCTTGCATATTTAGAAGAAGAAAGTGATGAATTTTGTTTTCTTGAGACTGTAAATAGGTTACAGGATAGGTATGTAGGTTTTGTCAACAAGGTATTTGATTTACGCGATGACTCTGATATACAGAGATTTAAGCTGCAGTTTGCTGTATTGAATGATAATTCAGTGGAAACTCTGAATAAATGGATCCTTGCATCCGTAAATCATAATGTTCAAGACCTATCTGTGTATCTTGGTTACTTACTTGACTCGGCGTATGAGATTCCTCATCAACTCCTTAATTGTAAATCATTGAAGACTTTGAGTATTGAATTGGATGATGATCCTTCTATTAGGTACGTAGATATTATTATACCGAAGTCTGTGAGTTTACCTCAAATCAAAACACTGTGGCTTTATGGAATTTCAATCTCCAATTTAGAGTTACAAAGGATTTTATCAAGTTGCCCACTTATGGAAAAGATAACCATACAAGAATGTGACATGCAAACAGACAATCAAAGGAATATCATCATTGATTCTCACAGTCTTCAAAGGTTTGGACTATTTGACAATCGTCATACACATCTTACTTTGGCAGATCATATTTTGGCTTACACTACTAGGATATCTGCTCCAAATCTCAAAAGCTTCACGTGCACAGGCTTCATGACAGAAGATTTTTCCTGAAAACCTTTCTTCTCTAGTCAATGTTAATCTTAATATGAGATTAAGAAAAGAAGAAGCAGATGAAACTGCAGAAACATATTCTGAGCTGTCTGCTGAGGAGAAAGAAGTGTTTGCTAAACGTGTTGTGAAATTACTAGAGGGGTTCAGAAGGTGCAACATCTGAGACTATCATCTGGGTTCCTTGAGGTATCGGTGCTTCCTGTTTTACATGTATTTACTTTCTTTATAGGTAGTTGGAGAGATATGAAAATCAAAATATAAACAAAAATATATCTTCCTCGAATAGATTTAATTTTTCTAATTAGCCTTGTTTGAGTTTACTGCAATTTTATATATCATAACTTTACCAACTCTTTTTCTCAAGGTTCTCTTACAAGGTCCTGGCATATTATACTGTCAACCTCCTCAACTTTGTAATTTAGAAACTTCAAGATGGAAATGAGGTTTACAAGAGGCTGCTTGCGTTCAATAGCATACTTACTCATGATATCTCCTGTTATAATGACTCTTATCCTTGTATCAAAGGAGGTAACAATTCATCAAACTCCCTGTATTTGATTTGGTGAAACTCATTTATAACAATTCTAAACTTCAAGTTCTGGTACAACTTTAGTGTTGGTAGAATTGTTGTGCAACTCATCCAAAGTGTATTTGGAGATTGCCCATCAAGTAGTCATTTTTCTTATTTGTCGTCAATTCATTTTGTATTGAAGTTAAAGTATCGTTTTTCATTACTAAGTGATTTATCATTTACTTGTTATTGTTTGAATATAGTCAAATTTAGCAGACATTGGAGATGATTGGGAAGCGGAATTCTCATTGACCTGCATGTTTTCCCTCAAGTTTGTCGAGATTAGAGAGGTGGAAGGATGCGATAATGAACTCAAGTTTCTGAGATTTTTGTTGAAAAACTCAATGATTTTGGAGAAATTGAATTTAATCTTTCAGTCTACTTGTGACTCGCTTGATAGAGGAGACAAATAAAGCGATTCAAGAGGAATTTAAGAGTACTTCCAACAGCTTCTTCAAGTATCCAAATGAACTTTATGTAACCTTTGAAGATGACATGGCAAGCTTACTAGAATGAGACATATGAAGCTATCTAAGTGTAAGCTTACACCATTTCCAATAGCTTAATTCAGGTATCAAATATAAGTTCTTTGTACTTTGAACTATTTTCATAGATCTTTCACGAGTCACAAAACTTTCTTTAACGAATCAAAGTAATATAACTCCGTGCTCAAAAGACACAATTTTCCCTCAAACTGGAACTGGTTATTACTTACAACCTTAGTGACTCTCCCTTTGTTCTAGACTGGACAAAAGTAGCAATTAGCGTTTGCTGGAAATGAAGATATTCTGTAGTGTTTTACAGTAACAAGTTGGGTCTAGATAAAGTTATTTAGGACACCAGATATTTTTTACAGTAACAAGTTGTGATGATGAACCATGCCTTGATATGTGATAAACAATAGAAGATGACATGCTAAGAAATATGACAACAATATTTTTGTTGAGCTTCATTTTTGAATTATAAGATTGGCATTGGATTGATTTGGCTTTACTCATTCAGGACTGATCTGAGGTCTGATGTGCTAAGTCTGTTTTTGGAGCGTCTTCAGATACTTTTGGTGCGGAAGTTTCACAGGCGAAGTAACTGTTGTGGGTTCAGAACCTTCAGCTTACCAGAGTTCATTTCGTCAGGTATTGCAAACCTCTGGTTGATTTTGTAAATGGGACTCTGCTAGTTCCATCAGTTGAAGAAGTGTAACTTTTCTCGGAAACTTAGTAGTGTTAGTAGTTCATTGTCTAGAAGGCAGGAACGTTAACTGTGGTTGTAAGTCTGTATGAAAGGACTTGAATCATCAAGCAGACAAACTTGCTGATTTGCTAGATGTTGCAGGACAAGTGGTTGTTGGCTAAGTTTCCCTCATTTTTTTGTGGATCCATGTAAGAGGGCTAGACGTGTCTGGTCGGTGTACAACTTTATTGGGGTTTAATATAACGGGCATGGATTTTCTATCTTCTCCTCCTTTTTTATGATAAAACTGATCAGAAGGATTTCAGCACCACAGAATTCGTCATCTCAATTACTTTAGTAGGAACAAGTAGCAAAAACACTACAATAAACAAAAATTGACAACTAGCCGTGGCCTTGAATTGTTGGATACTGGCACAAGTTTTTTTTTTTTTTTTTGGCTTCCTAGCAAGTGAGTCTCTCTGGAATGGGATGGATATTCTTTGTCCTTGACCTAAAGTCTGTTTGGTTTTGATCCGGTTGACATGTAATCCATTTTCCTTCTCTAGCGTTTCTACTCCTTCTCTAGCGTTTCTAGTCTGGGTATATTTATTAAATACCCCTAGTTTTGACACCCAACAAATAGAACACGCAATTGGGGATATAAAAACTAATTGGGGGATATGAATTACTTCCCCCAACCCATGGTGTGTGCTAAGGGGTGACTTTTGGAGGCGAAAATACTAAAATACCCTTCCCTCAAAATAAAAATCAAAAACTTAAAATCAAAAAACAAAATCATATCCCCATTTCCATCTCCACTTCTTATTAATCACTTTCAGGGTTAGAATTTGAAACCCAAATATTCCCCGTTCCCTTTCAAATTCTAAACTCTCCCACTCTCTTTCAAATTCTCTTCTCTTTCTCTGTAGGCTCCTCACTTTGGAAACAAATTTTTTTTTTTTTTTTAATTCGTAAGTGATGAAGATCATCTTTGCGCAAGTGATGAAGACCATGCCGGGGTTGATGAAGACCATCTTTAAAGTCACAGAGCATGGTTGGTAACTAACATTCAATCCGTGGCTTGAAAGCTGGCATGCTCAATAGAAATTTATCAATCTTAGGTAGTCAAGTGAAAAAAAAAAATTGAAGTTTCTGGATACTTTTCATCATGTGCCGGCATAGAAATTTAAGCAACATACTATGCCGGAAACCGAGTCTTGGCATGCTCGAGAATTAACTACTTGTCTTAGGAAGTGGGTGATTAAAACCCCGAGAAAAAACTCAAAACGGAATATTTTTACATGTAAAGGAGTGATGAAGACCATGCCGGAATTGGTGATGAACCAGGAAAAATGGTGCCGGCATGCTCGATAGAAATCTATCAATGCTGGGTAGTCAGAGTGAAAAAAATTGAAGTTTCTGGATACTTTTCATCATGTTCGGCATAGAAATTTAAGCAAAAACCATGCCTAAGAAGTAGTTCCGAGCATGCTCGAAAATCACATCCTTTGTCTTGGGAAGTAGACTCATTAAAACCCCGGAAAAAAAGGTTTGAAGATCAAAACCCGAAAAAAATTTAACAGAGGGGCAAACAATTTCCGAACCCCGATAGTGGCAAACAATTTATAAAAATTTCGACAAATGCTGGCATGGTTTTTGGTTGAATACCATCAGGCACCAAGCTTTTTCAGCTGCAACAATGGTGGATTCAAAGAAAAAAATCAAATTTTCAACCTCTTAGCAACATTCTCTCTTCACAATCATCCTCCACTTCCACCAAAAAAATCCCTCTCAAATTTTTTTCCATCTTTCTCTCATCTCATTCACCCAAATACAAATACACACTAATCATTTAACAAATACTTAAGATTTTTACTAATTATTATTAACCACTAAACTTACGATTAGCGAGGGGGTAGATTAGGATTTAAAAAAATACTTAGATAAGGGGTGACCCCGAATTGATATTTGGACTTTTTTTTTGTCCTTTTCCTATATCCCCCAATTCCTTTTTATATCCCCCAATTAATCATTCAACAAATATACCCTTATAAAACAATACAAATACCTCTATCATTTAAATACTTTATCCATTAAAAAATAGATTACCTTAATACCTCGCTTCTGATATTATTTTACATTTAAAATTTTATCCATTAAAAAATAGATTTTTCTATTATTTCATTTCACCACCACCAAATGCACCCCCGCCACCACCACCAATCCCCCGCCACCACCACCACCGCCACCACCACCACTCCACCACCACTTTCTAAATACAACCACCAATAATATTCCATCACCGCCACCACCACTTCACCACCGCCACCACTTACTAAATACAACCACCACCGCCGCCGCCACCACCACCGCCGCCGCCACCACGCCCCACCACACCCCACCGCCACCACCACCACCGTCACAAAGTCAATATTAGTGTGTCAACAACTGAAGTTGATCCAAAAATCAAAAGTTCAAAAATATTTGTCAAATTTGGTTGTTGATTCCCTAAAACTAAGCTCAATTCTATTATTGATACACAAATATTGGTTGTTGATTCCATTTTTCCATTGTTGATACACAAACATTGGTTGTTGACTCCTTACACAAAGATCAAATTCTATTGTTGATACACAAATATTGGTTGTTGATTCCATTTTTCCATTGTTGATACACAAACATTGGTTGTTGATTCCATTTTTCATTGTTGATACACAAATGGCTCATTGTTGATTCCATTTTTCCATTGTTGATACACAAACACTGGGTTGTTGACTCTCCCTAAACTAAGGTCAATTTCTATTGTTGATACACAAATATTTGTATCTTGTGAGAGATATAAAATACTGACCATTGTATGGAAACACATTTAGAAAAACATTGACCTCTAATTGATATATATCTTTGAAATACAAAAAGATTTCCAATCAAGACAATCTAAATGAAACAGCATAAACATTTATGTACTTGAAATTATGAACCTCGACGTGAATCGAACACGCATCTTCGGCGTGGAGTCGGTGTGTTACCATTACACCACAAGTTAGTCAAAAAATAACTACCTCAATGCTTATAATTCAACTCACACTATTCAAGCAAATGAAATTGTTAAATCATACATGTAGTTATGGTTTGAAAACTAAAACTTGGAATCAACAAATCATAGAGATATGGAGTCACTTACCTTTGGGATATCCCATACATCTTTTTCTACAACCCATTTATGCATTCCTGTCAACTGCAAACCAATGAATGTAATCAATCTCCTATTCAAACTCCTGCTTTGCTAACTCACTTTCATTATCTCGCTGCAATGGTTTACAACCAACTCCATATCCTCGCAATACCGGACCACCGCCAGTTGCATTATAAAACTTGCAGCAATAACTACCCTAACCATTCATGGCATAAATGGAATCAACAACAATAGTTGATCCATAAAAATGGCATCAACAACAATAGTTGATTCGTTCCTACGGCATCAACAACATAATTGAACCCCTAAAACCTAAGTCCAGATCTTTACTGCCATGGAAGTTAATACTGAAGAACCATACCTGTAAAATGGATCTGAAACAGTATTGACAGCATTTTCATGTATCACAGCAACAAATAACCAACAACCACCAAGCTCAATCATCTGAAATCAACTAACATAAGCAAACACCACTCCCTTCTCTTCGGACAGCATCAAAATAATACCTCCTTCTTCTAAAACCACCAACTCCTTCAAGTCAAACTCGAACAACTTCGACCATGGTAACATCCCATCCATCACCACCATGAGTTCACACTCAACCTCCAACACCATAACCTCAAATCTAAATTCTGCAACACCATTTCTAAATATCAATTTCTTTGATATTAGATCACACCTATCTATCTTCAATAATCAATTTTCTTACCATATCACTAATTTTCAGATCCGAAATTAACGACATCAGAATTTATCAAACCGGAAAATCTTAAGTTTATTGGTTCAAATGAATTGCTTGTGAATCGGTGCTGGATAGTTGTTGCTGATGATTTCACTCAAACTATTCAAACCTCTTTTCTTGAATCTCCTTCGGAAAAAATAAACAAAAACGGAGGTAGAGATACTGGTGGTGGTGGTAATTAATAGCCGAGACATGGATGGTGGGTAAATGAAGATGATGGCGGTTTGATTCAAGATCTAAAACTAAAAGAAATAGAATCTAGAGATAAATGAAACCAATTTTAGTGATAGATCTGCACCTAATAGTGGAGGAGGTGTGGTGACGATGGCGGCGATGAGATGATGGTGGTGGGTGGTAATGATGGTGGTTGTAGTTGCAGAAGTTCTCGTTGATTCATCGATCTACATAGATTGTTTAGGAGGAGGTGATGATAGAACTGGTGGCAGGATAAGGGGAGGTGGCACTGAGTTGAGGCGGAGACGAGAAGATGAAGAGTTATCCAAATGAAAAACCATTTTCTTTAAACATAATCAATATGAGGGTAGATTTGTAATGTTGCATAATATTTAATGGACCCCCGATGGGCTTTGGATGGAGAGGGGTATTTTTATTGTAGGATAAGGGTAGTTGTGTGGCCCGTCAAGATTGAGGGCACTGCTCTGTTCCCACTTCTAGTTTCTGCAAAAATTCGTAGCTTCGCCTCTAATGGCTCCATCTAAATATGGAGAATGTGGTCCAAAATACTAACTGACATTTTTAACCCGACAATTGGAATGTGGAGTTAGTAGTGTTGGTAATCTCCCTCCTTTAAAACACTAAGTCATATGAGCTCTCACATTTGCTTTGAGTGTGACATCCCTCAAATTAAATTAGATAGCTTTCTGAGCAATGGAGAGGACAAGTGACGAAGCTCTGTTGGTTTGAGACATTAAAACCTAAATGACACTCACAGACCTTTGCATTTAGCTGGGCGTTTGTAACACCGTTAGCCAAAACGTGGGTATACAACACTTTTATCAGTTTTTGTGCCTAATTCATTACACTTCGTTTACACCGAATCTTAACTGTACCTACTTCAACAACTAGACCTAAAGCTAACGGAGACACCAATATATCAAAGAAAGTTTTATTCTCATTTTCTTCTTTTTTCATCGGCGACACCCTCTCCTTATCCTCTTCTCTCCCTTTTATCCTTCTACGATCCCTAAGTCTTCTTTTGCCTGTGATATTTAGGTATAATCGACCAACTACTTAGTTTTGATTGTTAGAAATTAATGAAA
Source organism: Papaver armeniacum (assembly GCA_023531295.1). Classification (NCBI taxonomy): domain Eukaryota; kingdom Viridiplantae; phylum Streptophyta; class Magnoliopsida; order Ranunculales; family Papaveraceae; genus Papaver; species Papaver armeniacum. Next base: position 6,681 of record JAJJWW010003981.1, on the reverse strand, counting down.
ATCAAGGGTTTGTGGTCGTTCTTTATGAATGAACTGAACAGTGGAACCGACTTTCCATGTAAGCAAATAGGTCGAGGAACAATTGCCTTCTCAAAATTTGTTGTAGATATGTGCAGTTACCTAAGATGGGTTGTAAATAGAATATAATCATTCCCTACTGTGCTTTGTATCTGTTCAGTTCCACCTATTGCACAAATTTTTGGTTCTCCGAATGATAAATTCGGTGTGATACATCAAATTGGAGTTTTCAGAGCAAATTTCTCGAGATTCAATCTTTTCCCAAACGATAATATACTTAAGGTATGTCAATAATTTGGCTTATTTTTCTATGATTATGAATTCATTTGTAGCATGGATTTAGTAATTTAAGGAGAAATGCAACATATGTTGAAAATCTGTGTTCTTGGTAAATTTGGTTTAAATCGCTTAATTGTTGAAAAGGGTGGGTTGTGATGACATTTTCATCTATAGGATATATTGGGAGAGGTAAGTTTTTTGCATGAGCCGATGCTTTTGTTGACTAAAGAACAACTGATGTCACATGGAGATATCGAAAAAGAATCAATATTGGTGACTGTGGTATGTAGCTTATTTAAAAATCTTTCTTTAAATCATCTTTTCAATTCAATTCTCAGTTCTCTCTTTTAGCTTTGTCGATTGAAGCAGGCTCTCAAGAATAACTCCATCGTTTCGGTAATTTGAATTCCTATCATCTTTTATCTTTTTGTGTTTTTCAACTTTCATAATATAGGTATCTTAGTTTAGATGATTTTCAACTTTCATAAGATGCTATCAAAGATTATTATGGATTTTCATTCGCATCAATATATCAACATAATACTCGCATAAACCAAGGGTATGTAGCTTATTTAATAATCTTTCTTTTAAATCATCTTTTCAATTCAATTCTCAGTCCTCTCTTTTAGCTTTGTCCCGATTTTAAACCAGAGCTCTCAGCAACAACTCCATCCGTTTTCGGTAATTTGAATTCCTATCATCTTTTATCTTTTTGTGTGTTTTCAACTTTCATAATATGGGTATCTTAGTTTAGATGATTTTCAACTTTCATAGATGCTATCAAAGATTGTTATGGATTTTCATTCGCATCAATATATCAACATAATACTAGCATAAACCAGATTTGTTGTTTCTAAATTCTTGAATTTAGTGTTTGCAACTTTTAAGTTATTTATTTTGATGGGTATTGGTAGGGTCAAATTTCATCTAGCAAGGTTGTGGTGGAAGTGATGTTGTCCCAAGGTTATGGGAGTAGAGATCATTTCTTGCTTTATGAAAGGCATCTTTCTGTTTTAAGTTTAACCATCAGTTCTCTTTGTTGTTGTTTCTGTAATGGATTTGTATGACTTTTGTATATCCTACTTGAAGAAGAATTCGGCATTGTTTTGGGTATTGCTTTGTTTATCGATTGGATACTTGAAGTATGAATTAAGATGCTCTCAATGTGTTTAGGAAAAAGTTAAGCCATATTTAGATGATTAATTGGAAACTAATGAGTTATTACTTATTAGAGATGACTAATCTTGATGAAATCAAGCTAATTGATATGATTTGAATCCTATCTAAGAATTCATGGTAGGAATTTCCTATTTGTATTAATTTCCTATCTAAGGGAAGATCACTTTTTATCGGTGCTTGACTAAAACACTTACATCACCCTCTATATACAGGGAATGGAAGAATGTAAAGTTGACGTGTCCCTGGGGAATGACGCAAGTATCCAAACGGTATCTTCTTGCATTTCAGCTGCCAAGGAAAACGATCAATGTAATTGTAAAGGCATACTTGCTTAGTCACATAAAGAGGTATGGATATATACTATGTTTCTCATCGTGTCATATGGTGCTCAAGTGTTTTCAAAACATTATGTTTGTAAGCCCTTTGCAAAAAGATTTTTGTACCATTATACTACTCATGTTTTAGGCATTGGGGTGTCTTTGGACTTACATCAGTCGTCGTTAACACATCATCTCGTTTCATTCGAGCATGTCCTCTCGTAAATTTGCATACTTGGTGATCACAAGACATTCAACTCCATCATTCATGTTATAACCTGTTCTATTAAATTTTGTGATGTCGGGCCTTGCCTTAGTGGTGTTAATTCACTGTACTCATTCTATAGGTATCGGCTAAGGAGCCATTTCCTTTGATTAAATGATTAGGTTTGTGTTTTTGAATTCATGTTCACCTTAATAACAATCTTATTTATGAATGTTTGTTTCATATTAGCAATCTTCCGTAGTGAGTTGGCGGATACATTGAAACGTACCACAACTTGTATACCCAAGATAAATAATTGGTCCGAGTATAATGACAAGGTCAATTAGAAGTAAATAATTTAATATTTACATGTTGAAATTGCAGCTAATGAGTAACATAAAACAAGTCTAACTGAACTGCATGAAAGTTAAATACATTAAATTACAGCAAGATATAACATATATGGAGTCCAATTTTAAAATAAATTTGAACTGCAGACATTTTTAGGTGTGGTAGTTATGTGGGGTCCAATGCAATTCCAATTCTTTAATTGTTTGGTCACGATTTTTAGTATAATTAGCTTTTCTGTTTCAACGATTCTAATATGCAATTATGGGTTCTCTTTTATTTAATTAAATAATATATCTCATAATGTTGTTGTGTTGTGTTTTTGATTTCGAGAGATGGGATCTAATGAGCCAGAGAAGATCAACCCCTTTTTTGATCCTGATTCTCTTTGATAGACGGTATAGATTTAAAAGAATGCACCGTGTAAAAGAACAATCGGAATCCACTGATTACCATATTGCTTTTTGAATTTATTTAAGAGTGGTAATTGGTTGCTGAAATTAGATCAGACTGTTATAATCTCTTAAAAGCATCTGGCTTGGATCAGTTATTGTTGGGATTTTGAATTTCACAACAGTAGCATTTGCTGATGGCGCCAAGAATGGTTTAGCATGTCCAAATCATACTTGGTCTTACTACAGACAATCCAAGTACGGTTACAAGGTATTAAAACGCTAATTTTGTTTTAAGTGTTGTACTTTACATTCATCTCTAATATTTCTCATTTTTTGATGGATCATCATATTAGATACTTTAGATTATACAATGTGGCAAAATGCACCGAGATAGGTCTTCATGGTAGTGTGATCATACAGTGAGGAGGTAATGGTTAAAGTGCTAAATTTTTCATTGTGATCATAATTTATTCACAAAAAGCATATAATCTTTATGCTTACGAATTTGAAGTTAACAATAATGGTATTTCCTTGGAAAACAATGGAAGCTAGCTAAGATGTTGGATCCATGAGAAAGCTATGTGTGCGGCGCATTCCGGTAAGTTTAAAGTGCTGGCTACTACCAATGTATCTGCGCAAACTTGAGGTATGTTATTGATAGCTGTCGTAAGCGTCAAAAATAATTCCGGCTTTCTTACTCACTAAATGAAATGAAGTACAAGTGAAGGAGTTCGTTTCACGAGAGGCAATTGTTGTTATGATTTTCGGTTTCTAAGTTAACAAGGGGGATGTTTGTTGTTTTAGCGAAATATAAAGTAAAAATAAAATAGAGCAAAGCAATAATTGGAAATAATCCAATAGAGAGAGAAGATATTGGTCACGGATATTTATCATTCACAAGCATAAATATTTTCGCCAACGATTAAAATTGATAATTTAATCTCTCATTTACTAATAGTCCTAGGATACCTTGACTGCAAGTATATCCCGCTAATTCCCTGTTTTCATCAACTAACCACATTAAAAGATGCATATGTGAACTCTTCCTAGAAAGCAACCTAAAGTGTAAAAGCACAATTACATTTAACTCCCTAAAAGCAATAAGTTCTATGGAATAAGACTAATCAATGCAAACAGAATGTATAAAAGCACTAACGTTTTAACAAAGTTATGATTCACTTGTGACTAGTAGGGATATCACTACAAGCACTACCCACAATTATGCTACTTAGAATCGAGGATAAACAACTTTTTCGATTAGAAAACCTAATATAGCTCACAGATGAATGTAAATCGGATTGATTCCGGACTCAGCCAAAACAAACTATCAAATCATATAACACTATTAATTGTGAATCACAAACAAATAAAAATATTGAGACAAAACTAATTCATTGAATCATATAAACATATTGGTAGAAATCAACTTTATCCCATAACCAATAATAATTGTTTAGTTACTCTCATATTTCTATGGAGTTCATCATAAAAATATTAATTCAAAAGAATAAGATGAACAAAAAGCAAACCCTAGAAGCGTAAACAAACCGCTCTCCAAAGTTCCAAGAATAAAACATTGATATCACCAAAAGTTGTAGTAAACTTTCTCCTTTTGTAGCTTTTATCCAACTTCTAAATTAGGTCTTCATAGCCCCAAAGCCCATGTGGTCCACCAAGCCCATGTGGAGGTAATCCATGTGAAACTATATGTCTCAAAGAGGTTTCCGCGGAAATCGGTATTATGGCCGAAAATTACCGGAATCCGGCAGAGGAAGTATCTCAAAGCACGAAAAAGTCCACCGGTCCCACGTCCATGGCAGCTCAGTGAGACCAACCGAGTCAAGGTGGGTCATTTGAGTCAGACATACGAGTTAGATAGCTAGTCGACCAATTTGGTGAGTGACCTTGGCTCCCGGCCATTTGCACCGGCCGATCTCCGTGCACAATCATTGTGCTTCCGGCCATGATGGCCCCGTAAAACCCATTTCTTCCCGAGCCCACCTTGTTCCATTCTACAATCACTTGCACCAACCTGCTCTATTCATCCGTCTCACCTTGATTTCCACCACTGCAATTCACACATTCATCTCAAAATCCTGAGAATCCATTCGTTCTTGGTCCAAACTCAATTTCTCTACGGAAGGCACCTTGCAATTCCAGTTCACTACTGGGACTCACTACTACATTTTGCAATCTGCTGCAACAGCATCAGTATCACCACTTCCTGCAGCTTCAACTCTCATCTCCACCAGCAATTTAGCTCTCCTAACTGATTTACAACACCACCAATTTATCTTCAACCTCGGACAACTCCCATCTCAGTTCTTGGTTTGCAACTCAATTCCTCTCTAGACCACTGCATTGATCCCATCACAAATGTAGGCTGCAACAATTTCATCCATGTAATCATCACACCTGTAATCCTAGCTCAGTCCGCATTGTGTCTACACATTGACGGACATGTGGAGCTTCATTTTCCTCACAAACCAACCAACGGTTCACCTTACCTCTTGCCTCAAATCCCATCTACCCTCTAGCCTAATGCAACACTTGAACACTAGTTTTGTGTGGCTACTTGAGGTAAAACTTTAGCTATAACACTTTGCACTATTGTCTCATGCATCCTGAGCATACATCATACTTCCTTGACCACAACTCGAGTTCAAAACTGACTCATAACCCTCTTCTCAGCCTTTCAAAACTTCACCAACACTGCAATCAAGACAAACTCATTCTTTCCCATATTTGGTCCAGCTCCACATCAGCCTCATTAATTCAACACCAACTCAAGAACAACAACGAATGAATTAACATATTCATGTTCCTGTATCACATCTTTGCTCCACCGGCCAACTCCATCGGACCACCAACATCTCATTTGAGCCCGGTCATCATCATCCTTCTTCCAATTCAATCTTGAGCTCAATCTGCAAAAGATCTCTTCAATTAAATCCATAACAAAACCAACCTCAAGACTGCATCGCTAACCAAATTCACCACAACCCATCATCTGCGAGACCCATTTTTTGGATTCAACCTCAATTCAAATATCGACTTCAGCCATGGGAATCACTTTTGTTTTCCTTTGTCTTATAAACCCATCATTCTTATACACTTTAACTCAAATCTCATCTATAATTTCTCGTTTGAAATCTCAAAACCCTAATTCGACTCCATCTTCTCAACACAAGAAACTTGACTACCCAAACTCCAGATCGAGTTTAACCCATCATTTTCTGTCTTCAACTGAAGCAACAACACTCAATTTCTCATTGTTTCTCTTCGAATTCGATCCACTTTCTCCTCCGTTAGAAATCAACAACAATGATCCTTTTCTCTTCTTGACAAAACCTAGCAAATCTCATCTACCCATTTCTTACCTTGGTCTGAACTTCATTCCAACAACTTCAAACCCTTAATCATCTATGTCTCTAATTGAACCATCAATCCTGGGATTCAATTTCTCAAACTCTCTCTTTTACAAAGAGCATACTTCTAATGAATTTGAGGTCGAATGTAATGGGAAACTGATTTAGAGTTGTAGAAATGAAAATGACATGCCATCCGGGTGATGCGAGATAAGGGGTTACCATAAATGACTCCTAGGCACGAGAAATAGGAAAAGGGCCTCCCTGGTTCTTGCATGGCCTGTCGGTTTCGCGGAACCATTGCCTGTTCACTTCTTTTGCTCAACCCGTGCTAACTTCGCTCGCTCCGTAATGATCTTTTCGCTCTTTTCGCTTAAATGGGTATTTCTTCTCCCTTTGTTCTATAAATGACTCCATTGTACCTATAAAACTCAAGCAAACATAAGATACATAATTCACAAAAATGGCAAAGAAAACATAAACTTCCTGGATAGTAAATACATGTTATTCTACACCTCACCCCCACACTTAGACTTATCTAGTCCTCGAGCAAATCAAACAAACAAATTCTT